>BLSH010078701.1:214511-244792 GCA_018402905.1 Glandirana rugosa | reverse complement strand
CCCCCCCCCCCCCACCCCCAATCATTGTAAAAAACAAAAAATACAAAAATAAATTTGTAAAAATAATTTAAAAATCCACTGTCCCCCAAAAAACATTTTGAAAAAATGGAAAAAAAAAATATAAAAAAATGAAATTGTAAAAAAATAAATAGAAAAGAATAATATAAACAAAGATCTACTGATACCGTTCACTGCCCTACTGACACCATCCTGCTCCAACCTGCACATACTAGCCACCACTGTACACTCCACACTCCTCACGTGCACATTATACCCATCTTCATACACTCAGCACTCCTCTCCTGCACATACTACCCACCACCGTACATTCCACACTCCTCTCCTGCACATACTACCCGCCGCCGTACACTCCTCTCCTGCACATACTACCCGCCGCCGTACACTTCATACTCCTTTCCTGCACATACTACCCACCGCCAGACACTCCGCACTGTACATTCCCTATTTAACATTACTGCATTCTGAACTATGTAAGTCATCTCAGATTATTAAACCACACCCCCTTTAAGCTACCCCCAATATGTAGTGCAATTTAAGCCACTCCCACATTTCCCCACGCAGGGGGGCACAGTTTGCCATCGGGTAGAATTGATTGGCACTGAGGGGGCTGCACGCATACTGTCGATAACTGGCAACTCCGTTTACACTGTGATCAGCTATGTTTGGACACGGGTGATCACGTGGTAAAGGACCGCTGGGTTTTGGCCCTATCCCACGATCCGTGGACACCCTCCTGGAACTAGAGAGCAACACTGTAGTCATCTTTTGGCTATAGTGCGGTAAGGAAGTGGTTAAACAACATTTTTATTTTTATTTTTATTTTTGCTTCTACTTACAATTACGCTTTTTCCACTTCATGGTTTCTTTCAGGCACTGGTGATGTTACCCTGGCCTCACAGCTGCATCCTGGGAAGTTTCTGTCACATGTTCAGGAAGGCATACCCAGAATTCTAGGAAATAATATGAGATCAATTCATCTTCCCTTAGTAAAAATGGGCACTGTCAGTGTGGGAAATTTAAACTAAGGCATTCAAAGAATAAAAACCCACCTAATATAAGGGGGGGGGGTTTCCTCTTTGAGATGAAGTACAATAGAGGCTTTAGGCTTTGCCTTCAGACTCTCTCTCATTGAAACTTTGTGTAGAGGTCTTTGAACACAATAGGAGAGGAGGGTGATAAGTAGCAGCTTTGGCTTGGTTAGCGTGCAAATGTCAACCTGAGATATTGAGCTCTGTAAACAGTGTTTTTAATTCACTAAGGAATGGTCTGGAAAACTGTAAACGTTTCTTGCTGTAGATGAGAAAATAAATTATTCATAAACAATATTTTATCATGTATTTGCATGCCTCCTCAGGAAGAGGTATGAAAAAAAAAGTGCTTTCTCTTTCGTTCATTGATGGGCACAGCAGCTTCATGGACAAGTGTGTTATACTGCCCTCTCTTCAGGAGTGACTAAGCAGAACAGGCAGTTCTAACAGCAAAAGAACAGACAGACACAGCCCCTCCCAGGGGGCAGTCCCCACTGGCAGATAACCATCCGCCCTGCTACTGCTAGCTCAGTTTTTTCTGCCTAGTGCAAGGTGGCTCTATCATGTAGGTCTCCATATCTGGTCCTACACAAAGATAAGGCGGTTCTGCGGCCATCACCTTCTTTTCTGCCGAAGGAGGTGTCATTTTTCCATATCAATGAGGACATTGTTCATCCTTCGCTCTGCCCGCACCCTCTCACCCTAGGGAGGTTGCTTTGCACTCCCTGGACTTTGTTCGGGCCCTGCGGGTATATCTGGTGACCACGGCTTCCTTTCGGAGGTCGGATGCGCCTTTTGTAGTGGTGGATGGCCCATGCAAGGGTCTGGTGGCCTCGTCGGCCACTGTGTCATGTTGGATTAGACAGACGGTGACCCGAGCCTATGCTGTACGGGGTCTGGAGCCTCCTTTTCCGGTCACGGCTCATTCTACCAGGACAATTAGCACTTCCTGGGCTTTCCGACTTCAGGCATCTGTGTGTCGGGTGTGCAAGGTGGCTACTTGGACCTCTGTGCACACCTTCTCAAAGTTTTGCAAAGTTGATGTTTTAGCATCCTCGGATGCTGCGTTTGGCCGCAAAGTTTTGCAGGCGGCTGTGTGAGACACGTCTGGTTCCTTAGAGGGTTCTGTTGGGTGAATTTCCTTTGTTGTTCCGTTGCCCACCCCTCATGTTTTTGGCACTGCTTTTGGAAGTCCCACTTGTCCATGAAGCTGCTGTGCCCGTCAATGAACGAAAGAGAAAATGGGATTTTTTACTTACCGTAAAATCCCTTTCTCTGAGTTCATTGACGGGCACAGCACCCACCCCTCTAATATTACGTTGCACTGCTTGTTACGAACTGAGCTAGCAGTAGCAGAGCGGGGCTGTGTCTGTCTGTTCTTTTGCTGTTAGAACTGCCTGTTCTTCCTAGTCACTCCTGAAGAGAGGGCAGTATAACACACTTGTCCATGAAGCTGCTGTGCCCGTTAATGAACTCAGAGAAAGGGATTTAACGGTAAGTAAAAAATCCCGTTATTCCTGATAGGATCTCCAGTTAAAGTGATGCTAAAGGCAGAAGTCTTTTTCTTACAATAAAAACGTTTTTATACTTAAGCGGAGTTCCACCAAAAAGTGGAACTTCCGCTGATTGGATCCCCCCCCCTCAGGTGTCACATTTGGCACCTTTTGGGTAGGAGGGGGAAGAGGACACCTGTCTTTAGACAGGTGTCTTTTTCCACACATCCGGTAGCTTGGGCCAGTGGCCGCGGCCACTAATGTCAGCAGCCCGACTCCCTCCATCCTCGCTCTGCAACTGGCCGCCTGGCCAATAGCAGAGCCTCGCGCATGCACAGTAAGGTGCCCGGCGTGAAGCTCTAATTCTACACGTCCGGGTTCTCTTACCTGCAATGGACACGGCTGCACCCGACCCCTGATCCGAAGATCGGCGGCAGGTGCCGACATCGCTGGACTCCAGGACAGGTAAGTGTCCTATTATTAAAAGTCAGCAGGTACTGTATGTGTAGCTGCTGACTTTTAAATTTTTCAGCCCTGGGTGGACCTCCGCTTTACCTGCTCTGTGCAATGATATTGCACAGAGCTAACCCTTACCTCTTCTTTGGAAGCCCTCAAGTGAGGGTGCCACTATGGCAATCTGTATGATATGGGGCCTCCCGCGTGGTCATTCTGCCGAGCCGGGCTGTGTGTGTACATGGACACACACAGTGCGACTCGGCCATGTCCCCTGCTCCCTCCTCACAGAATAGGACTATATAGTCTATAGCTCCTGCTGCTGCCTGAGTCTCTTAAGAGACTAGGAAGTCAGTGGAGCAGTGCCACAAATGGTAAATCATCACACACCACAGTCTGTGAAAATGAATGAATAGATAAACAACTTCTGATCCATTTATTCATTAATGTCCCATTTATAGATGATTGGATGATCACAATGTAAACAGTAGTGTGTTTACATTTGTGATCACTGTGACTGGTCATTACTGCAATGCTATAGAGCTGCTCACATCAGCTTTGTACAATGTGTCTGAGAACCATTAGGCCCCATACACACGAATGTTATTTACTGCTGCGTTTTTGAGGCTTTTTTGCAGCTCTCCATGTTATTCAATGGCCCCATACAAACGCAGACGTTTTTGAGCTGTAGATAGCATCGGCATTTGCAAAATGAAAGCAGAACCCACGGCCAGCGTGTTCTGTAGCTGCAGCATTAGAGCGTTTTTGACGCTGAGCCTGCAAAACGCTCACTAACACGCATTAATGATGTTCAAACAAAACGCGACGTAGTGCTGACGCTCAATAACTTGCATTAACGCCAATGCAAAACACCGATGAAATCGTGTTTTTGATGCCGATTTTTTTTTTTTTTCTTGACTTTACAGCTCGTTTTGTTAATACGTCCCGCCCATGTGTAAGCGGCCTTAAAGTGTGGTGCGGATGATTGCTCTAGCAGCCTTTATAATAGTGTGATTGAAATACCAGTTCATCGCTCCCACATTCATAAACATATGCCGGTAGTGAGGTGGTTAAAGCATGTATAGCAGATATAAAAACACCATTCAACCTATTAAATTATGTATTCGGTCTAAAACAATAAATTCATTTTTACATAACATTGGCCTAAGTAACTGAATCTATCCTGTGTAAAAGTTGGCCCCTCCGTGTATTTCACAAATTACAATTTTTTATTAATCGGGAACAACCATAAAAATCCACATGGCAGCCAATGCCAAAAATATATATACAGTATTAAAAAAAAAAAAAAAAAAAAAGAAAAGAAACCAACACACGTGAAGAAGATGCAGGGAAAATAGGAGCTGGGGCAAACATAAAAGTATGACCGACTGGAATAAACAGCAACAAGCAATAGAAGAATGGGAGAAATAGCATTACATATGTACTATATGTGTAATAGACAGGACACAAATTGCATAATTTGCTGCAGGTTACCAATAGGAGATCTAGTAAATGGCAAAGCAATAAGTTACTTGGTATAAATCTACATACCAGCCATAGTTGAGAAGATGTGGTGCTCAGATTTGTAATTTATGTACTCACCAAACCTCTTTCTAAGATTCTGCAATCTCCTCCCCTGTCTGATACCAGCACTTTTTCAATACCACAAAAAAATGAATGAAAACATTTGACAATTATGTAGACTTCTAAAATGTTTAGAGACGTTTAAGATTTTTAGCATTGTATTGCATGGTATTGACTGCGTTACAATAATGTTTCGCTACCCTGGTGCAGCTTACATATTGTAATGTATATGGCAGCTGGTACTTTTAAAAAAAAAATGTATCCAGTCCAACTTTTATGTTTGCCCTGTCTCCTATTTTGCCCACATCCTGTGCACATGTGTTTTTTTTCATCTGTATGTATTGTGTATTATTTTTGAAGAATGTTAGCCATGATGAAGGCCTACTGGCTGAGATGCGTTGGCGTTTGCGTGGGCACGGCAGCCCATTCATTTACATGGGCTGCTATGCCTGCGTTTCATGCAGGAAAAAGGTTCCTGCACAATGTTTAAAACACAGAGGCAGGTATTCGAATGGTGCTTTTGCACCATGCCATTTCCCGGCATTTCCTGTCCCCACAAACGCAAGTGCGATACCTGCAACTACCCACAATAGTGTGAACCAGGCCTAAACGCTCCTTAAAGCGGTAGTAAACCCATCCATTTAACAGTTTAAAAACCAGTTACATTTCCGGCATGTGCCGGAAATGTAACGCTCCCATTGGTTCTATATATTGGTGTTCTATACCAAACTGTCAAACCATCCAATGGCTGGTGTCATAGCTGATCACATGTGCAGCATCATGGCAGTTGTAGATGAAAGAGGCCAAGATGGCAGCTTGCTTGGCTGAAAATGGTAAGAGGGTTTACTACCACTTTAAGGGCTTGTTCAGTCTAGAATGCAGTGTGGGAAAGCTACGTTCCTGTGTGGTTTCCCGCACCGCATTTTAATCGCACTACCCTTGTGATCTGAAGCGGGTGTCAGTGCAAAGTTAACGACACTCCAAACTAGAGGTCAACCGATATATCAGGACGATTTTTGGCATTTGTTAATTAATCACCATCGGCCAATTGTGCAGCAAATTAGACCAATTAAGCTAACCCCCTGTCAACCCCTTAGGGGTTAAAAGCGCCTCGCTGCCACCCAAATAGTGGAGCCAAAGCACCAGTATAACAGCGGTAAAGCTCCGCTAGAAACTAGCGCCGCTTTACGGTTACCGCCCGCCTGCCCCAGTGTGAACCATATACATACAATGAATATGCACAATTAACTGTTAGATTTTATTAGATATAAAGAAAAATCGGCCTAACATATTGGCGCGAAAAATTGGCATCATGTATCAGCCATCGGCCGCCCCAATTATTAAATATCGGCATCGGCCAGAGAAAAACCCATATCGGTCGACCTCTACTCCAAACGCAGGTCACAAACACAGTGCATCTACCTGCATCGGTCCAAACTGGATTACATTGTACAAACGTAACATTTTGACCTGGTTGCAGTACAAGCGGTGCGATTTCAGCCCATTGCACAGCACTCCTGGTTGATGGCAATGCAGTTCCTAGTGTTAATGAGCCCTTAGTCTAAAGGGTCACAGAAGAGGCTCTATTACTTACCTTACTCCCAGCACTCTCCTTCTGTCCTGAAGCTCCAATCTGTAGGAGGAGTCTATGCGTCATCGCATACAGTGCAGGGCTATTGATGGGGGCAAGCCTCACTTCTTGTCCCACTCCTGGATCAAAATACTCTGATTGAGCCATTCAGGGTATGCTTAGTATTCTATAAATTAATAAAAGGCTTCCTCTGAGTGGATGAGTTGGAGAGGCAGGCCGATGACATCATGATTACCAACGGTGTCAACCAGAAGACATTTTGTATTCATTTAAAGAATATCAAGCTTCCCATGAAGGGTTGGGCAATGCTCAGCAAAATTTTCTTCTTTTTTTTTATAGGAGTGAGGTGGGAAGCTGAGCCTAAACAAACTGTTTAAAGGAACAACAAACGTGGAATTAGGCTTTAAGCCCCCGTTCACACCGGTGTGATTTGTCATGCGATTTGACAGTTTCAAATCTTATGGCAAGTCGCACCCCATTGCTGGCAATGGAACCATTCATATCTCCGCAACTCATGTCGCAGCGCTTATGAAAAAGGTTCCTGCACTACTTTTTACCGATTTTCATTGTGACTTGCATAGACTTTTGGTAAAAGAAGTTGCCAGCCGCAATGAAATCAGCAGTGCAAATCACATTGATGTCCCGCTTTGAAATCACGCCGAAGTAGCCTGATTTCATAGCCACATTGGTGTGAACCAGGGCTAAGTGTATGTAAACCAAAGAAAAAAAATGTACAGCATTACAGCTTACCAGTCCTTAGATGTGGTGGCTGCAATTGTTTTTTTCTTTTTTCAAATTTTTTTTTCTCCTTTATTTTCACCTGGTTCATTGGGTTTTATAACAGACCAAAGGGGAGAAAAAAAATTTATTGCTAGTTTGGGGAGCCTTACTACAAGGGGATTTTTTTTTTGCTGCGTCTGGAATTGGGCTTTAAGGCCCGTACACGCGGTACAACGGTTGTACGATCATCCGACTGTAAGTACGCGGGGCGGTCGTACAATAGAAGTTGGGTGAGCAGACGTGAAAACTTTTGTTGTACAACAAGCGGTTGTACGACCATTGTACCATGTGTACAGAGAAGTTGGGCCAACAAGTTGTACGTGCAAAACAGGCATTCTCAGAAGTCAGGAATGGCCGGAAGTGTCCGTTCATGTAAACCTACGTTCTGAATGCACAAATCACATTCACCTGAACTTCCTCTTTATACGCTGGTAACACATCACCACGTTCGGCTTGGTCGTACGATTGCTCAGTGCACGTCAGTGTGCGAGACCCCACAGCCAACATACGATTTTGTATGTCCGGTCGTACGGCCATTGCACCGTGTGTACAGAGAAGTTGGTCCAACAAGTTGTACGTGCTCAGAAGTCAGGAATGCCCGGAAGTGTCCGTTCGTGTATACCTGCGTTCCTAATTCACTAATTACATGCACCTGAACTTCTTCTTTATTGGCTCGTAGCACGTCACCGCGTTAGGCTCGGTCATACGATCGCTTAGTATGCGAGACACAACAGCCAACATACGATTTTGGATGTCTGGTCGTACGATAGTCGCACCGTGTGTACGAGTCTTTAGGAACAGACACCCAAAATATGCTTTTAGACCCCTTTCACACTAGGGCCGCCCGAGTGTTAGCGGTAAAACACTGCTAATTTACCGCTGTTTATAGCGGCACTTTGGCGCTGCTATTTGGACGGCAGCGGTGCGCTTTTAATGCCCCACAAGGGGTTAAAAGTGCCGATGTTCAGGCGCTTCGGGAGTGCTGCCCCATTGTTTTCGATGGGCAGGGGTGGTGGAAGAGTGCTGTATACACCGCTCCCACACCGCCCCAAAGATGCTGCTTGCAGGACTTTTTTTCCCATCCCGCAAGCGCATCGCCCCAGTGACAAAGCACTGGGGCAGATGGGAGGTCGTTTTTCAGGCGCAAAAGCGCCTGAAAAACATTCTGGTGTGAAAGGGGTCTTAGAAGCAGCACCATATAGGACCCAATAAAAAGTGTATTTACTTTTCTGAGTTTAAAACCTGTACAGTATTGTGTATGCAGATCAAATATAAGTTATGCAAATTTTAGGTGGTGAAAAATGAGCAATAGGCAACAGAATATTGCTGAACACCTAGGACATTTAGCGAAGGCTTTCACTGCCACTGGCATGTTCATTACATTTCATTTATCTTTTAGGCTTGGGAAGCCAATAGTAGAATATATTTTTATGAATGATGTTATTTTTGTGTGATACAAGTGACAGTGATCCCCCAGACGTGGATTTTCGTCTGCGGTCCTTTGGTGCACTATTAATACATCCTTCTGCTAGAGAAGAGGAGAGGTCTGGGAGGAACCAGCTGACTGGCAGACAGAGAGAGGAGGATGCCGGGCAACAGGTGGTCCTGAGACATGCTGGCCGAGGCTGGGCTCACCGCAAGCATGTCACACACCGATGTGCAGGGCTCTGCTCCATCATGCCGCCTGCATACTCCACTGATCTTCAACATGTGCCCATAGCAACGACCAGCCATGGCTGTCAGACATGAGCTCGGCAAAACAATCAGGAGAATAGCTCGTCTCTTTTTCTGGTTCCCCAAATCTCTGAGAATCGCCAGGGGTCGGAAATTAAAGCTTCTCTGGAGAGCTTCAGGTAAGGTCACCCAATCCTTTTTTTTATTCATCATTTTGAAATGTATGTAGGTGGCATATTTAGCATCCCATATAGCATGTTGGAGGAGGTAATGTTTTATTTCTGCCTGTGCAGCGCTGTAGGCAGTGAAAGGGTTAGGCTATCTGTAGTGCGATGTGGGCCTGCAGCACAGCACAGTGCATTGCAGAGACATGCACACAATGGAGCGAGGAGATTTCTGCACCGGCTGTATGTCTGCTAGGGATGGAAAGGATTCATTTCAGCCTATCACCAGTGCTGCCCATCAGGATCATGTCTGCAGCACGCTATGCCGCACTCCCACCATGAAAGGTAACTGCTTGCCTCATTGCATGCAAAAAAAAAAAAAAAACAGGGTTTAATGCTATTTCTACAGATTTTCATTGACCCATTTTTAGCATTTCTTTTTTTAGGACCACATGTTTTATTTAAGATGCTGCATTTTACATTTGGCTGGTGGCTTAGAGTCTAAGCTGTAGGATAAAATATACATTACACTGCAGCAGGACCATTAAAGCAATGATATATAATACAGGGGAAGCTTCGTGTGTAGAAGGGCTGTAGTGGTGCTTGGAATGAAGCGTTGGATGTTCTGATAAAAGCCTGGTGAAAGTGTAGACGTATGTAAAATGAGATGTATGTTGCTTGATTTTACAATCCCTATTTTTAAAAGAAATGGTTCAGCGGAAAGCATCATGCACAATATTTTCTTCCTTTTTTATTCATTTTAAGTCCTTCCAATCACCTGCCTAATGCTTTGTTAATATTAATATTTTACAATGTTCAACTCTTTATGCAATTGTAGAAAGTAAATTGAAAGCTGGGTTTTTATGTATCTGTACAGTGCATCCTTGCAAGGTAAACCTATAGCCAGGCCTTTGGTGTTCTCCTTATTTATTGATCTTGGAATATGATGTATACTGTAACCTTTATCTGGGGCTTACCTGTTAGCCTGTATCCCTCTAGAGCAGCCTTTCTCAAGCTTTTCAACACAGAGGAACCTTTGAACTAATTCTCCGGTTTCGGGGAGCCCCTGCTAAAAATTAAAAATCTACAACTCATGATACATCAGTGTGATGATCAATGGGAAAAATGCTCCTTACACTTGTGGTCATTGAGAAGAATGACCCCCTTACAGATAGCTAAAAAAGATCAATGGTGTCATTGGGAATTTATCTGAGAGGTAGAGATTGCTCATTGCTCAAAGAACCCCCAGCAACCTCTGGAGGAACCCTGGTTGAGAAACCCTGCTCTAGATTGTAAGCTTATTTGGGCAGGATTTACTCTTTCTTCGTTTTTACAGAATATGCTATATGTGCTTGTTCGAATATTGGTCTTGGTTTATTTTTTACGATTTGAAACCAATATACTGCAGCACAGAAGATAATGGTGCTTTAAAACAAACATTTTTTTTTTCAATTTACTATGTCCACCCAAAATGAATGTTTAAGTTTTAGGCAGATGGCAGTAGATTTAATTTCTCGATGGCTTTGTATGTCTATGGTTTCCCGAGTTGAGATCTCCTCTAGATTTCCCCTCTGAGGCCATTACAAAATCATGTGTCAGTATCTTATTCCTTCTGCTGTATCCTATGTAATGTAAAATAAATGAATGGTTGGAGAACTCAGGTGAGAGTGAGAATACATTGTAGAGACCGCAGACATAGTTCAGAGACCTTGTTGCTGGGGCCATATAATAGCGATGGCCGGTCCATAAGGGGTGCCGCCCCCCTAATCTCCATGCCCCGGCCCCTTATCTCCATGTGGGGCACCGGACACATAGATTTCTATGAGGGTTTTTTTTTTTTAAGCACATGATTAGAGCCTGAGGCTCTAATTGGCTTAAAAAATGTTGGGCTGTGGGCGCAGTGCTCACCCACTTGTGACATTGGCAAATCAACATTCGATTTGGTCTTCCTGCTTCTCCTCCCCGCCAATCAGGACAGGAAGTGGGTCCTAAGACTGGATTGGCTGGGACGAGAAATGATCGGCTTGGCCAGGAGGAGAAGCCAAGGAAGCTGCCTGCGACCTGGATGGGGTAAGTGCGGGGCTGGCAGGCGGGCAGGTGATCGATTGAGCGGGCGGGGTTGGGGGGTTTGTTTGCCGCCGCCCCCAAAAAATGCAGCGCCGGGCGCCACTGTATATGAGGATAACTTTCCTCTTCAAAATAGGTTCCGCCAAATA
Organism: Glandirana rugosa; assembly: GCA_018402905.1. NCBI lineage: Eukaryota > Metazoa > Chordata > Amphibia > Anura > Ranidae > Glandirana > Glandirana rugosa. The sequence goes on along the minus strand of BLSH010078701.1, from coordinate 233,788 downwards.
TTGAAATGTTGAATTGTCATTCTTTTATTGGAATTGGCATGTAAATGTAAATTTATCTGTGCACATTTAAAATGCTGAAAGAGAATGTTTATGTAAATTGCCAACTTGCATATTCCCATATTTTAAAATGTTCAGAGAGAATGTTCCTTAAAGCAGTATTTAAAGAGGAAGTAAACCCTGCGGCTTACCGGAAATTCTTTTCATTTTCATGTTACACCTGCATACTCAGCCAGCACCCCCGGGATTTCTATGTTAATCCATACATGTGGTCTCCTCTGAGCGGTCTTCTCCCTCACATTGATTTTTTTTTTCCCCTCCAGCATTTTGTAGCTTCATGTTTCAGGCATATTTGACCTACAAAATGCTCAGGTGTGAATGGGTCCTAAATGTTGAGAAATGTAAAGTTATGCACTTGAGGTCTAAGAATATGCATGCATCGTACATACTAAGGGGAGACCAACTGAGGGAATTAATGGTGAAGAAGGTTCTGGGGGTTTTGGTAGCTCAGAAGCTTAATAATACCATGCAATGTATAAGCTGCGGTTGCCAAAGCAAGTAAAGTACTTTCTTGTATTAAGAGAGGTATGGACTCCAGAGAGAGATAGAGAGACATAATTTGGCCCCACTACAAATTAGTAAAACCTCATCTGGAATATGCAGATCAGTTGCAGAAAAGGTCAACCAAACTGAGGCATGGAGGAGCTCCGCTATGGGAAAAGATTACAGGAACTGAATTTATTCTCTCTTAAGAAGAGGAGATTAAGGGGGGATATGATCAACATGTATAAACACATTAGTGGCCCATATAGTGAACTTGGTGTTCAGTTATGCACTTTAAGGCCATCACAGAGGACAAGAGGGCACTCTTTATATCTAGAGGGAAAGAAATGTAATCTCCAAATGCGGAAAGGTTTCTTTACAGTAAAAGCGGTGAAAATGTGTAATAGACTCCCTCAAGAGCTGGTTCTGTTCAGATCAGTAGATTGCTTTAAAATAGGCCTGGATTATTTCCTGAATGTACATAATATAACTGGATACTAACATTTATAGGTAAAGTTGATGCAGGGAATATCCGATTGCCTCTCGGGGGAACAGGAAGGAATCTTTTACCCTGCTGTAGCAAATTGTATCATGCCTTGCTGGGGTTTTTTTTACCTTCCTCTGGATCAACCGTGGATATAAGATTGCGTATATGGGATTGTATGATTTTTATTTTTGGTTGGTTCATTGGTTGAACTAGATGGACTTGTCTTTTTTCACCCAGACTAATTGTGTAACTAACACCCCCCCCCCAGACTGACAATGCTGCTGCTTGCTGGCCCTGTCCTTCAGCCAGAGTGGAGGCACTCTAGTACAGGAGGTGTGTTATCGTCCAGATTACCAGTTGAAAACCGAGGAATAACAACCTAAAAACGAAATTAATGCAGCCACCGCATCGAAGGATCGGCAAGCTGCAATATATTACATTTTTGGTTTTGGGTTTATTTCCACTTTAGGGTTGATAAAGGAGGAGTTCAATGGTCAACAACAGAGGAAAAGTTTTGAGCTTGTGATAGGTGTAACCACAGATGTATAGAAATACATGCCCGTTTTTAATTGGCAGTAGATTCTACGATGCAATATCTTGGGATTGTATATAGGTCAGAGTAGGCAAGCTCATTATACTGTATATACACACAGTCACGTGAGTTTGATAAGGGATTTAAAAAGATTTCAAACAATTTGTTCAGGACTGGCCAGCCCAGAAGATTCAATCCAAGAGCTAATCATTTGACGCCAGAACTTGTCCCCAAGAACCCAAGATTTAATTGCGGGTTGTTCAAGTAACTCTTGCATCAGGGGTCAAAATACATGCATCCATAATTAAAAAGCTATTGCATCAATTTGACCTGCATGAGAGGTGTTACAACTACAGGAAACCCCGCTAGTCTTTACAGACAGGAAAATTGCCCTCTCAGCATTTGCTTGATTTGCAGTTGCCCTGGTGCTTCACATGCGATCCGTTATGACACCCTTATGATGGTCTGACAGTTTGGTGGAGAACACAGGCATCTGTGACAGTTATCATTCACAACATGCCTTGATTATAACAGATTTGGGAAACGGTTAAATCACTTTAAGAAAAGGCCTATGCTGAACATTGGAGCAAGACTGCAGTTTGACAATAAACATGTAGGCAAACATTAGGCCTTCTGGAATAAAGTTCTATCGACTGATGAAATAAAGATCGTTGTTTGGTAACAGTAGACACGTTTGTCGCAAAGCAAAGGCCGCATTTCTGGAGAAGATCCTCATAACTGTGAAACAAAGTGGTGAAAATGTTATGGCCTAGGTTTTCTTGGCTGCTTCAGGGCCCAAGCAGCTTGCAGTCATCAAGCCAACTATACATTCTGCATCATATCAGATTGTACTTGATGAGAATCTGAGGCCATCTGTCAAAAAGTTGAAGCTGAACCAGAAATGGTTCTTTCAACATAATGATCTGAAGTGCAAGCAAATCCACCAAGGAGGGCTATGGACTGCCCTGGTCAAAGTCCTGATTTGATTCCCAATGAAATTTAGTAGCAGGATTTTGATAGAAGCAGTAAATGCAAGGACACCATAGATCATCAAGATAACGAAGGGGCCCAAAAACGTTGTACCTTACCGCTATGAGCAATGAGCTTAATAAACATGTAAACATTCTCATAAAGATTCATGGTGTGCTGGTGATATATGCTTTGGCCTCCAGCTGGTAGTTACTACAGCACCTGCTTACTCTATGCATTTTTCCGGAACATGTGCGATGGGAATATTGCATGTAGTATATTCAAGGAGACCCACAAACCTCTTTTAACTGAAGGGTTTTTGCATGGAGAAATTGGTAAAAATTTTCTGAGACTGGTAGGCACTTACAAAATGCCTACAAGAATTATTGTCTGCTGGTGGAGGCAATACCAGCTTCTGATGCCAAGAGTGTACTTTGTACTTTTTCCTCAGTACACCATTTTTTTGGTTGAATAAATTATTGAAAAATCATTTTGTTTTCTTGTTAATCAAATATATCTCTTATCCAGAGGCACAGTTTGAATAAAGATATAATGTTTGCCTATTTAAATCTATTGAAAAAAAATCAAAAATTACAATATTACAATTACATTTTACCTTTTCACATGATGCTATAAGAGGAATTTAGGTTGATTATTTTGGGTGGTATATTATTTGGTTATAAATTGCCACTGCTAGGAAATCATGATAATCTGAACGCACGTTAAATTATTATCTGTTGTTACTGACTTGCTTTTATGTTTCCTATACCTTTTTTATATTTTCTATACTTTTTTATTTTTTTATTTTTTTTAAAATAAATAAAAATGATATCTTCTGTAGATATTTTATTCTAATCATATTTTCCAGAGTAAAAGGTATGAGTGAATTTTAGGCATGGTTGAAGGTACTGACAGGTTTTCAGAATGGACTGTGGATTTGCTCTGGGTTGCTGTGTTGTTGACTCACATAGGTCTTTACAGTGAATCATGGGATTTTACCCTTTTAGATGTGTTTTTCAGTTACAACTATGAGCTGCAAAGTTGATCTGTTATTGGGGGACGGGGGGGACGGGACATTTTCAGTCTCTGCATGATTTTAAATAGATACATGCTACCATGATTCTTGAATGAATGGATGAGGTGGGGATGGGATGGGGAGCATCTGAAGCTGGACTGCACACTGAGGTGGGGTGACAACGTGGATTGCTATGCCGGTTGTTCTGCCACTGTAATGGGGGTCAAGTTAAACCATCAAATATACCATTTCACTCTTACAATTGTACTGTTTCGATTACCGGATGAAACACAATGCAAGCTTATTTTTGCATTGGAAACTAGATTTCTCATTTTTTCTTCCTGGCTTTAGTTGGGATTCCTTAATGAGAGCAATAACAAATTCAAAGAAGCAACCAGGGTTAAGATCGGATTGGTTATCATGCCATTCAGGGAAAATTGAATGTTCCCTAAAAGTAGAGGTCAGGTCAAATGAGAACTATACTTAAACCTGCTCCCACCTCTATTCTAACTACCTTGTAAAGGAAAGTTGTCTTTACTTACCTATTCTGAGGGCACTCTGGTCCCGTCACATGATTCCCAGCGGTCAGCTTCAGGGAAAATAGTGTATAGTTAAATAGGGCATGGTTAAAAAAAAAAAAGAAAAAAACAGAAGCATTCTTGTTCCTAAAAAATATGCTTAGGTTAATAAAAGAGATGTTACTGTAAAAATATGAACTTTGCCTACCTTATAAGTGGACAGTGCCAGTCAGTGGGCAGTGTCAGTAGGGCAGTGGGCGGTGTCAGTAGGGCAGTGGGTGGGTGGTGTCAGTAGGGCAGTGGGTGGGTGGTGTCAGTAGGGCAGTGGACCTCCTTCCAAAAATCTGAATCGGCTCTACTGAACCCAACCCTATCCAAACGGCTCACAAAGTGGCACTGTGCATTCTACGACCCTTTCAAGCACCTTTTTAATGACAAAAAATTACAAAGTTCAAAGCAATCCACAGAGACCCCAAAAATATAGAGAAATAAAAATATCAGATACAGGCTACTTGAGGGCACACCGCATTTATGCAACTTATTTCTCTGGCTGATATTCCTGGAACATTTTACGACTTAGCACAGGACAATGTAGTAGTTACATTGCAGCCATGTCCCTGGAAAGACAAGTATGAGAAGTCCAGCAATGGATAGCTTGTGAGTGCCCGATTGCAGGAAAGATATGAGGAGAAAAGGAAGGGCCCTCAGCTCTGCACTCACCCAGCGGTCAGTGTCTTGGTGTCCCCTCAGCCTGCGCAGCAGGCTCTGTGCCGCCTGCACACCGGACAGGTCACATGCTTGGCTGGCAGAGGGGAAGAGCCCGGGGCTGGGTTTCTGCACAGAGCTGGCTGACATGCTTCTTCCCTTTCACAACACACAGCTGCCCTGCAACAACTCACACAGCACCGAGGACTCAGGGAGAGCACTGGACAGTGCAGGCAGGGGAGGGAGACACCAGCACGGGGAACACAGACCACAGAGACCCCCATAATACTGCGGAACCCCTGGGTGGACTGAAAAATGGACATGATTGCAGTAAGCCAAATGGGAAGTTAAGTTGCTCCCTTAGGATTGGCTACAAAGACCTAAGGTGACTGGGTGGAGCCTGAACTCACACCCAACTGCTCTGAGGAGATTCAGCTGTCACAAGAGTTGCTCACCCTCCCCTTCATTGTGATGTTTGTCACAGCTTTATTGGCGGTTTTGACCTTGCCAGCAATTGATGTTGCTTTATGGGCTATGCCCTCAAGTTAAATTCTGGGGTCAGTCTAATGCCTGTCTGGCACTGATGGTAAGGACAGGCCTCTTATACCATGTGAGTTTATGTTTACGGGTGCCCACGGTATACTGTGACTGGCATTGTTTGGTAAATTCTGGGATCAGTCTAATGCCTGTCTGGAATTATGGTAAGGACAGGCCTCTTAGACCATGTGAGTTTATGGGTGCCCATGGTATACTGTGACTGGCGTTGTTTTGTAAATTCTGGGATCAGTCTAATGCCAGTCTGGCACTGATGGTAAGGACAGGCCTCTTAGACTATATGAGTTTGTTTTATGGGTGCTCATGGTATCCTGTGACTGGCATTGTTTGGTAAATTCTGGGATAAGTCTAATGCCGGTCTGGCACTGATGGTAAGGACGGGTCTCTTAGACTATGTGAGTTTATGTATATGGGTGCTCATGGTATACTGTGACTGGCATTGTTGTTTGGTACATTTGGAAAGTTGTACTTTTGAAAAGTTCAATAAAGCTGTGGCCTTGCCCTATTTCCAACTTTATCAGCTTCTGTGTCTTTTTTTGGTGGGGCAAGGTATTGGTTTATTGGTTGGTCATAAATGAGCCTATGCTTCTCAGCAGTTATGTTATAGTGAATACAGCAGGAGGAAGTGCAGTGGGTTCGTTCTGCAATTCCAAAGTATCTGTGAAAAGCTAAACTATACATTTTGGGTATTGTGACCTTTAACACTTAATGATATTTATTTATTTTACTTATTTCAGGTACTTATATAGCGTTGTCAATTTACGCAGCGCTTCACATATACATTGTACATTCACATCAGTCCCTACCCTCAAGAAGCTTACAATCTAGGGTCTCTAGCTCACATTCATACATATACTGGGGCCAATTTAGACAGGAGCCAATTAACCTACCTCCTTGCTCTCCAAAAATAATCCATATGCATCCACTACTTAATGGCCCTGTAATCTATTCTTCATGAAATTATTTCTAACTGCGTTTTTCCGCCTCCTTGTAACGCCCACTGTGAGCTCACAAATTTATCCTACTCCCCCTCGCTTCCATTTGTTTGGAATGAGTAGTGTGCATTAGCTTAGTCATGGTCACATGCACTGCTCTATTCACACTAAAAGTCGCATAGTCCATTTTGGAATAAGTAAGTGAAGGTGGCTACGTTCTACATGCACTGGGACCATGGAGGACAAACGTAGCCACCCTCTAACAGGAAGTTGGATCACTGCAGCAAAAAAGAAAACCCCAGGAATTTGGAGATTTGGAGGAGGCTGAAAGCAATAGAAGGTATTTTTTTTAGTTGGGTATTTTAAAACCTAATCCCTCTTTTCTATTCAACAGCATTTTACAGATTTAAACTCATTTAACCACTTCAGCCCCGGAAGGATTTCCCATGTTAGGACCAGAGTACTTTTTGCGATTTGGCACTGCGTCGCTTTAACTGACAATTGCACGGTCGTGCGACGTTGTACCCAAGCAAAATTTGTGTCCTTTTTTTCCCACAAATAGAGCTTTTTTTTGGTGGTATTTGATCATTGCTGTGTCATTTCTGATCACCGCTATAAACAAAAAAAAGAGCGATAATTTTGCAAAAACAACATTTCTTACTTTTTGCTAAAATAAAAATCCAAAAAAATAAATAAATAAATAAACAAATGTATTCATTGGTTTTGGCCGATTTATATTCTTCCTCATATTTTTGGTAAAAAAAATCAGAATCTGCGTTTATTGATTGGTTTGCGCAAAAGTTGCCGCATTTGCAAACCACGAGCATTAATTTCTGGCGTTTTTTTACAATTTATTTCTTACTGGTAATGTTGGCGATCTGTGATTTTTATCGAGACTTTGGTATTGGGGTGGACATGTCGGACATTTTTGACACTTTTTTGGGACCAATGACATTTATACAGCGATCAGAAATTTAAATATCCACTGATTACTGTATAAATGTCATTGGCAGTGAAAGGGTTAACATGGGGGGGGGGGGGCTCTAGGGGCTAACTGTGTTCCCTAGGCGTGTTCTAACTGTGAGGGGTCTGGGCTGTCGGGCATAAGAGATCTAACTGATCCCAGTGACCGGCAGTGCGGGGAACCACCGTGTTTACATCAGCGGTTCCCCATATTTCTTCTGTGGTAAGCAATTGCGGCTCGCCGGCTGACATAGGGTCCGCCCGAGTCGCGGGCACACTCCTGCAGAGTGCGGCAGGCACGTTTAAAGACGGCGATTTGCGGGACGCTGCCACTCTAAATGTACGCGAGCTGGTCGGGAACCGGATAATAACAGACTCTTGTAAGTTTAAAGTCTGAAATCCAACATCCAGATTCTTCAGCACTGTGTATAGGCCAGGAATATTTTGTAGACTAGAATGATTCATAGTGCCCAGCACCATTAGACGCTTTTACGTCATGTATTATTCTCATATGTGACCCTCCCACACATTACAGTTATGTAACACAAAGCACAGCTTGAAATGCCACTACTAGCACACAACAGAGTGTTGGTTTTACCTGCTTCTTCCATCTATGTTTTTTATTATTAGTGGGTTAACCAGTCCAGATTAGGCTGCAAATGTAACATGTGCTTACCATCCCTGAACAATGTCTGGAAGACTGAAAATCATAAAAACTCTCATTACTAGAACAGCGGCAGGATTTTCCACATGGCTGTAGTCCAATAATGAACTGGAGCGTCGGTCTTCAGATTTTGTTTAGTCACCGAGAGTGATGAAACGGCTGCATTATGACTGTTTAAACAAAACTACAAAGAGGCAAGAATGACTTTGTTATTCTGCATTTAAATTGGTGGAAAGCTGAGGCTTTTCTTGGAAGTGGCAATGGAAAAAAAAAAGTCATTTTCTCTTGAATTAATCGCTCGACGCAGAACCATGATGTATGTGGATGTTATTGTGTGCCATTAACAGCTGACATATAAAATGCTTCTGTTTATACCGGGTTAAAGGGATCAACAAATTGCGAAAGCACGCGTTTGCATGTAACGTCTTGATTGTATTAACTTATTCCAGATGCCTATTAATTATAGGCGCTGTATTTAGTGTTCATCTACTCTTTGAAAATGTCTGCCTGTGGTTATTGATTTACCTAATTCTAGGAGTAGTTTTCCTTTAAAGTTTTGTCAACATCATGGCATTTGTGTGACCTACTGTATAATAAGGCTATTCTGCGTTTAGACACACCCATACCACTGCTCTACAGGAGAGTTATTCCCTATTCAGTTAAAGCATGCTTGTTGTACTCACTGGGGAACCTAAGGGGTTAATCCTCTGCATTGTGTTAAGACTGATCCTATCTTCTCTGATCCTCCCCTTCTTCCACTGTCCCCAATCTCTCTGCTGATGGAACAGAGCCTTGGGGGCAAGCTGCACATGCTCAGTTTGGTGTGCATTGCTAGAATTTTTTTTCCTTGGGAGAGTGCATGTGATCAGTACAGGGCCAATCAGCACTGTCCAGACAGCGGATCAGAACCTGCAGCCTCATGGCACAATCGGGGAGAATGAAAACTCCTCCTCCTACAAGCTTTAACCAGTGCTCGGCTGGACACTGATAGAAGTCACAAGACTGCTCTAACTGCTGATGACAAAAGGTATTTAGCAGTTTATATTTACTAAAACGATTGCATTTCCATGTTCTGTGTACTGTGGGAGACCAGATATAGTGAATGCAGGGTCCTGGGTTTAGTAACGCTTTAACCGCTTCCCGCCCGGCCTATAGACAAATGATGGCCAAGTGGTGGTTCCGTTATCCTGACTGGGTGTCCATTGACGTCCTCAGGATAACCTGCGATCGCGCACCCGCATCGCGGCGATCGGTGGTGCAGTGTGTCAGTCTGACCCGCCGCATTACCGATCTCGGTACAGAGCTTCCATCAGAAGCTCTTTACCACGTGATCAGCTGTGATCAATCACTGGTGGTCACAGTGTAAACAAGAAGAACCGTTTATAGGTTTTTCCTCTACTTGTGTCTGCAGACGCGAGTAGAGAAGAGCCGATCAGCACCTCTCCTGGCGGGGGGGGGGGTTTGCACTGATTTGTTTATCAGTGCAGCCCCCCCGTAGGATCGCCACCCAGGACCACCAGGGAATGCCCACCCACAGACCACCAGGGAGACTACCAGGGAAGCCCACCCTAGACCACCAGGTAAGGGGCACCGTGCCCAACATGGATGCCACCCAGGACCACCAGGGAATGCGTCCTAAAAAATGCCATTTATCATTGCCGCCTATCAGTACCCACCAGTGCCACCTATCAATGCCCATCACTGCCGCCTATGAGAAAATGTTCTTATTTACAAAGTTTTGTGACAGAAACAAAGAAACGTTTATTGTTTTTTTTTTTCAAAATTTTCAGTCTTTTTATTTGTAGCGCAAAAAATAAAAACCGCAGAGGTAATTAAATACCACCAAAAGAAAGCTCTATTTGTGGGAAAAAAATGATAAAAATTTTGTTTGGGTACAGCGTTGCATGACCGCGCAACTGTCATTCAAAATGCAACAGCGCTGAAAGCTGAAAATTGGTCTGGGCGGGAAGGGGTGTAAGTGCCATGGTATTGAAGTGGTTAAGGTAATTGTAAAAACGAAACAGTGCCATGTTTTTTTAATACAATATTTTTCCCTTTTTTTTTTTTTTTTGCATCTCAGTGCTTCTGATCCCCTCTATCCTCCTTCAGCCACTTTCTGTCTATGCATTTGCTCAAGCATCAGCTGCAGATCATTGTTCTGGACCAGCTTCCTGATTGTGACAGCAATGGACCATGCCTGCGCAGCGAGTGTCAGTATGGGCACTTGTCGCTACTAGCGGCATATATGGCAGAGTGACAATGCAGGAGGACAGTTGGGAGATGGTTGTCACCTCATAACAGGAAGTTCCTGAGTGGGAAGTTTCTCGGCAAGTTCACTGGACGTTTTAATCAGAGTTGCACAGATACCGTTTATTTTACAAAATAAATGGCCGCAAATTGCACTGCAAAGAATCACATGCAATTTGAACAAGAATACGGTGTGATTCTTGTCTGAATCGAATGCGATTTCCCCCACGGCTCGCGCGCGTGTGTGTGTATAGAAAGGGAAAAGCACCATCTAGTGGGCAGTTTATAAAAAATGTTAGAACTCACATTAATACAATCACTATATTACCTAAAGTATTGGGACACATGCCTTTACACGCACATGAACTTTAATGGCATCCCAGTCCTAGTCTGTAGGGTTCAATATTGAGTTGGCCCACCTTTTGCAGCTATAACAGCTTCAGATTTTCTGGGAAGGCTGTCCACAAAGTTTAGGAGTGTCTATGGGAATGTTTAACTATTCTTCCAGAAGGACATTTGTGAGGCCAGACACTGATGGTGGACGAGAAGGTCTGGCTCACACTTTCCGCTCTAATTCATCCCAAAAGTGTTCTATCGGGTTGAGATCAGGACTGTCCAGTTCCTCCACCCCAAACTCACTCCATGTTTTTACGGACCTTGCTTTGTGCACTGGTCCAAATCATTTGGTGGAGAGGAAATTATGATGTGGAAAGGGGATTATGATTTGGGGTTATTTTTCAGGGGTTGGGCTTGGCCCCTTAGTTCCAATGAAGGGAACTCTTAAGGTGCCAAGATATTTTGGATAATTTTATGCTACCAACTTTGTGGGAACAGTTTGGGGATGGTCCCTTCCTATTCCAACATGACTGCGCACCAGTACACAAAACAAGTTTGGTGTTTAGGAACTTGACTGGCCTGAACAGAGTCCTGCCCTCAACCCGATAGAACACCTTTGGGATTAATTAGAGCAGAAACTGCGAGCCAGGCCTTCTCGTCCACATCAGTGCCTGACCTTACAAATGCGCTTCTGGAAGAATGATCAAACATTCCCATAGACCAGGCCTCGACAAACCCCGGGCGCCAGGTCGCCATGGCGACCAGAAATCGCGTCCTGGCGAGTGACTGCCGTTCCTGCTCTCCCCAGGTTAAAACAGCTGTCAGATTCAGTGTCAGATTCAGCAAGAGCCAAGAGTTCTCTGCTTAATCTAACAGCTGTTAAACTTGGCCGGCTGCCCGGGATATTTGTTTCTCCTTAGAATGAAGAAAAGTAACAAACAATGTATCTTCTTCTTCTTTCAAAGCAATTATCTCCGAGCTATCAGGAAAGTTTAACCATTTAAAGACTAAACCCTCTCTCACATTAGTGGCTTACAATTAAATATCCAGTGTTTTCTGCTAGAAAATGACTTGGAACCCCCAAACATTATCTATTTTTTTTTTTAGCAGAGACCCTAGAGAATAAAATGGCGGTTGCTGCAATATTTTATGTCACATGGTATTTGCGCAGCGGGCTTTCAAGCGCAATTTTTTAGAAAAAAATACACTTTTAATGAATAAAAAAACTAAACAGTAAAGTTAGCCCATTATTTTTTTGTATAATATGGAAGTTGATGTCACACTGCGAGAAACGTGACCTTTATTCTAAGCAACAAAATTGTGATAAAGCCCTGAGTACCATCAACAATTACCACTCTATGTGCAGCTGGGTTCCAGTATTTCATGGTGACCGGAAACCCACCAGAGCAATGAAAAGTCACTGTGGGGGACACACATGTAGGCAGGAAGTGGCTGCAAAGAGGCAGCAGAAGATCAGCAGCGCTGGAATACTTTTCACCTTTTTTTTGTATTTTATTTACAATGTCACTAAGGCTTTGTTTAGATGTGCAAGTTGGGTGGTAATAATGTGCAGTAGAGACATGTTTTTGCCACCCTTAAGCTCCATTAGGCTGGAGATGAGGGCGTTTTACATGCCGCAGTCACGATGCATTCGGCATAATAAGGAGTTTCCCCATAACAGATTTTTTAGTGTCACTCTTTCTGGTCAGCCTATAACCCTGATGTAATGGTGGAGTTATTGACTGGCTGCTCTGCTGTGAGTAAGTTAGGGTTAGGGGCGCAAATTACTTGTCTTACCCCGGGCGCTGACAACCCAACACTACGCTATAAAAAACTGGCTCCTAACTTTTTTAGCCGGCTCCTAGATTCAAGGCAAATTTGTCAAGCCCTGCCATAGACACACTCCAAAACCTTGTGGACAGCCTTCCCAGAAAAGTTGAAGCTGTTATACCTGCAAAGGGTGGGCCAACACCTATTGAATCCTACGGACTTACGGCCCGTACAAACGAAGTGAAATTTGGACATGAATTGTCCGACAGCCTGTCGTCCGAAATTCTTACCATTAGTATGCTCCTTTCGACAGTCGATTTTCTTCTTTCATCAGACAAAAGCTGGATGTCCAGACTAGTAAATTTTTTGTCTGTCGACAACGTCGCGTCTGATACGAAATGCAGCGCACATTATCATATTTTTAATAGGGAAATTTAGTGGACGCGGCCCAAAGGGTGATGCACCAAAAATGAACTTCCTCTTTATACTCTCGTAGTACGTCACTATGTTCGCCTTTGTTGAACGACAAGTTTCGTATAGTCAGTATGCTTTACAAAATCATGAACAAGCGCTTTTGACAATAATCAGAAGCGCGGCTGTATGACAATCAAACCGCTTGTACGAGGCTTAAGACCCCATACACACTATTCGATTTTCTGCAGATTTTTGTCTTCAGATTTACCAAAACCCTATAATATAAGGTCAAACCTGAGTTTCAATTTGTATGCAATCAGACGGGCCCTTGCGCTACAAGGTTTTGGTAAATCTGAAGACAAAAATCTGAAGAAAATCTAATAGTGTGTATGGGGTCTAAGATGCTGGAGGAGAAGTTGCGCAAACCCTGTGGGTATAGGATGGAAGTGATGTTAGCTTGGAGGTGGACCGCCTATACATGTCCTCCAGCCTTGTGAGCACCTCCACCGGCCATGATTTTCTACCATTGGCCGGAGTGGGGAAACCTATGCAGATTTTGCATTTGAACTGTACACATATATCTGTAGTGTTTTATTATCTCTCTTCAAAACCCTAAATCCCGTGGCTTTCTCCTGCTCCTTTCTTCTGTTATCAGCATGATAACTTCTGACAAGTTCTCTGTCAACTGTGATAAAACCAGCCTGAATTTTGTGTCGAGGGAGGTTGCTATAAATAGATTAGCAGAGAGCTTGATTTGTCACAGCACAGCTCTGCAAGTCTCTGCCTATGTGGAGTGGGGGGTGTGTACCTTTCCTCCAATCAACTGTCTTGACTGTTTGCCAAGAATCCACTCCCAGTGCTGATCAGGAAGAGAATCTCTAACACTATGTACACTTTCTAAAGAGTATATGTAGCGCTTTCTACAAGGGGCAGCCATGCCCCCTGCTGAGTCACACTGAGGCTGTTTTCAGGCACCTGAAAACAGCCTCAGTGTGAAAGGGGTCTTAGTATCTAGTGCACAGGGCTAGAGCTCTCCAATCAGCTGCAAGCATGAACTTTGATTGCAGAGCTACAGGTGTGACTCAGCAGGGGGCATGGCTGCCCCTTGTAGAAAGCCCACAGAGACAGCAAGGGTCTCCACTCCGTAGAAAGCTGGCAAATCACAGGCTTTTCTACTCAGGCTACTTCTAAAGATAACAGACTATAAGGCCTCATACACACGGACGTTTTTTGACGCCGGCGTTTTCTGGCGTTTTTTGCAGCTCTCCATGTTAGTCAATGGCCCCATAAAAACGTCGGCGTTTCTGAGCTGTAGGTGGCGTCGGCGTTAGTGAGCAGAAAGTAGAACCCATGGCCATCGCGTTCTGAGGCTGTAACATTTTGACGTTTTTTGACGCCGACGCCACAATATGCCAAGAAACGCCAACATATGCCACCATATGCCACCTATTATTATACTGGCGTTTTCCGGCGTTTTTTGACGCCGACGTTTTTAGGTTGAAAAATAGCAGAGGGATGATTTTGTTTTAAAAAAACGCCTATTGACGCCTATTGACGCCGACGCTCACTAACGCCGAAAAACGTCAATACATAACGCCGAAAAACGTCGCCTTTTTTTCCTTGACGTCGGGCCCGACGTTTTGTTTATTTTTTTATATACGCCCGTGTGTATGAGGCCTAAGACATCGAACATGTTTTGCTTTGATGCACCCGGAGTGTATTTTACCTGCTTTAAACTGAAAGATCAACATTTTATTGCCGATTTTAAAGCGGAGTTCCACCCAAAAGTGGAACTTCCGCTGGTTGCATTCCTCCCCCCCCCCTCAGGTGTCACATTTGGCACCTTTCGGGGGGGAGGGGGAAGAGGACAGGTGTCTTTAGACAGGTGTCCTTTTCCACACATCCGGGAGCTCAGGTCGCGGCCACTGACGTCAGCAGCCCGGCTCCCTCCTCTATCCTCACTCTGCTACTGGCCTCCTGGCCAATAGCAGAGCACAGCGGAGCCTCGCGCATGCGCAGTAAGGTGCTGGCATGAAGCTGTAATGCTACACGTTCGGTCTCCCTTCCCAATGGACGCGGCTGCACCTGACCCCCGATCTGAAGATCGGCGGTGGGTGCCGACATCACTGGACTCCAGGACAGGTAAGTGTCCTATTATTAAAAGTCAGCAGGTACTGTATGTGTAGCTGCTGACTTTTCATTTTTTCAGCCCTGGGTGGACCTCCGCTTTAAGATACGTTTGCGTCTCCAAAGGTGAATATAGCACTTGAATGACATGGGTACAGATATAACAGTTCTCTGGTGAATATGCACAATAATAAAAAAAAAAGGATCAGCTATTGAATTCAGTTTACACATTCACATTTTAAGAATAATTACATTTTAAAGTGGTTGTATACCCTTTACAACATATTTTAACCTACAGGTAAGCCTATAATAAGGCCTACCTGTGGGTTCCTTGAATATTGCCTAAACCTGCACAGTTTAGGAAATATACACTGTACTGGCATGTGCCAACATCATCGGGCACATGCGCAGTGAAGATATGGGCCTGCGTGGGAGTGAAGTCACGCAACGGAGTCTGTGGCCCCGGAAGAAAGAGGGGCAGTCATGGATGCGGCCTGCAGCGTGGACAGTGTGCACTTCCAATGCAGGTAAATGCCACATAATGGTCTAATATGCGATGCATACTAGCCCATTATGCTTTTACATTGCAGGGTAATACAGAGGAAATAAAACCCATCAGGGTTTACTTCCTCTCTAAATAATGGTCTTAGTTTTCACATGTTTTATTTAATAATCAATCCACATTCTGTTGCATCAAAACTGGGTCAAAGCTTAAAGCAAATCCTAGTTTTTTAGTTTTGGATGGAGTGAAAGGGATTAGAACCCATCAGTCTTTATTGCTGTCTGTGCCCCTGTTAAGGAGATTCACCCTCTTTATTTGTCCTGTTTACCATTATCATGGAAAGTGAAAGTAAATGAAAATCCCTTATTTTGGGCTGTCCCCAGAAAAGTAATAGAGGGGAAATCTTCCAATGGGGACACTAATTCTGGTGACTTGGGGGTCCCCAAGGGAATTCCCCTAATTTTTAGGGATTTCCTCTCACATCCCGTTCGGCTTTGGGACAGAAAGTGAAGGGAAATCTCTGTAATGAGACACAGATGGTGAAAAATATGTGAAGGGTTATAAACCTGCCTTACCCAAAATGAAAAACAAAAGTTTTGTCTATAGTTCTTCTTTAATAACAGCATCCCCCACAGTATTTATTATGTCCTTATAGCATGAGGTGGGGGTCTCCATTCTTGCTTAGTGTCTATTAGTGAATATACCGACTAAGTCTGCAGACTGTAAATATGTAAACAACAACATAAAAAGTATCTGCAAAATGCAAACCCCCCCCCCCCCCCAAATTAAACATCCACTAAGGAAGATTTCCTTGTGAATTTGACTACTGCGAATCCAGACCCGTAAATGCTGTACAATCATTTGGCCAGCGGAGGGCACCAATGTACTATTATTTTCAGTTGCGCTCGACTAGGTGGGAGAAGAGTTGCGGAAGGGCATTGGATTGGACAGTGTACATATTTGCAGAGTTAAGTCATTACCAATGATGTAATATATTAAAGAAAAACAGGTTGCCCTAAACAAACAAGGAAGATAAAAAATAACCCCAGGTATGTTTTGCTTGAATCCAAACGTAATAAAGGACCTCTACTCTGACTACATGTTGATCTTTGATATATTACATCATTTTTAATGGCTGAACTTTACAAATATGATCCCTGTCAATGCGTAAGTCCATACATTCATTTGGATTATGTGGTAACTGGCGGGTATATGTTTACATCAAAATGAGATATTTATATTAGAAAGACATTCAAGGTAGATCTAAATATTAAAGAGGCTGTAAAGCCTCTAAAAAAAAATAAAAATAAAAAAAATAAAAGCCTGCAGGAGAAAGGCATAATGAGCTAGTATGCATTGCATACTAGCTCATTATGAAATAGTTACCTTAGAACAAAACCCTGTATCAGAGTCAGCACCAGCGGCGGCTGGTGTATGAGGGGCGCTTGGGCGCCGCCTCCCCGTCGGCTAAAAAGAAAAAAAAAAGTCAGCCCCGGGCCCCCTGCAGGTGGCGCCGGTACATTGACTTTCTCTTTTTTTTGGCTCCTTGGCTGTCACCTGACAGCCAAGTAGTGAGCCTATTGGTCAGCCATTAAAAGCTATGTGTGTGCGCTGCGGTGGCTGGGGGTGGGTCACTGTGGCAGCGGACTTGACTCCCGCTCCACAGAGACCCTGACTGCCTGGTGACCGTCTGACAATGAGGGACAGCCCACTTCTCCGCATGCCGATCTCTGCAGACTCTCAGCCCACTTCTCTGCATGCCAAACTCTGTAACAATCCTGCCTGCCTGTCTTGCCTATTGGATGGGGTAAGTGCGGGACTTGTCCCGACCTCAGGGGGGGGGTCTCTGCAATGTACCCCACCTGTGATACTGGCTGCATAACTGCCCCCACCTGTGTCACTGGCTGCAAACTGCCCCCACCTGTGATACGGACTGAATAACTGCCCCCACCTGTGATACTGGCTGCATAACTGCCCCCACCTGTGATACTGGCTGCATAACTGCCCCCACCTGTGATACTGGCTGCATAACTGCCCCCACCTGTGATGCTGGGCTGTATACGGTGTCCTGTGATGCTGGGGCTGTATACGGTGTCCTGTGATGCTGGGGCTGTATACGGTGTCCTGTGATTCTGGGGCTGTATACGGTGTCCTGTGATTCTGGGGCTGTATACTGTGTCCTGTGATGCTGAGCTGTGTACTCCTGACACAATATGTGGAATACAGGGGACAGAGTGGGTGGATTATATAAGGGGTGGGGCTTATTAGAAGTAGGAGGGGTCAAAAAGGAAGGGCGGGGCCTGGCGTCCCCCCCCATCCTAAAACTTCAACAGCCGCCACCGATCGGCACGCCCACTACAGGGCCGACATCTTCCACCCGAAGTTACTTCTGGGTTCGCGGCTCCGGCAATGTGATTGGCCGGAGGTGCGACAATGTCACTCCCGCGCATGGGAGTCATCGGTAATGGCACGGCCCTCTAGAAACGGCACCAAGCGGCCCATTTCTTAGTGCACATGTGCCAATGACATTGGCACATGCAGATACAGGGAATCTCTCCTAAATGGTGCAAGTTTAGGAGATATTCCCGGGACCTACAGGTAAGCACACAGACGGGCTCGGGAGCGAGCACACACAAGTGCCGCCATAGAAAAGGGCTTGCTACTGTGCACATGAACATAAAGAAACCCAAAAAACTATCAAGCTTTAAGAGTTGTAGCTTGACGACCTGGGTTCACAGAGACCCCATATTTTGGGTGTAGGTAACCAAAGTCCTACCCCACCACTGGCCAAAGGTGCTCCTAGCACCGATCTGGAGATACGAGGCTCCTTGTGCAGCCTGTCGGAAGCTACACGCAGCTTGGAGCCTTGGACCAATGGTAAAGCACTATTGATCCAAGCTGTCCAATAAAAATGCTGCAGTGGAGGCTCTCCTCTCCCTGCAGTGTCATAGAAGGAGGCATGTGTTTAAAAGACAAATGCTCCCTTCCAGCCCAGCCCTCTTAACTAAAAGGAAAAACAGGTTTATGGGTATAAGGTTTACCGATAATCCAATGTTTTTCTCACCCTTAAGAGGGTGAAGCATCTGCTTCTGCTGAAAAGGTTTTTTTTTTTTTTTAATCAAGCTAAATATATTATTATGCTATATGTTATAACAATAATTTATTTAGCTATTTACAGTGAAATTACTGGTTGGAAGTTATAACTTCAAACTTCAGTAGTTTGTCTGTTAAGCCACCTGCTTGAGTACAGTTTTTGAAAATATAGTAAATTACCTTAAAAATAATATATAATTATTTGTATATTACTTGCTTATGGTAATTAACCCCTTGCCACCCAGGCCAATTCTGACACTTCTCTCCTACATGTAAAAATCATCATTCATCACCATCATGTAGATTGTAAATATGTAAACAACAACCTAAAAAAAAGTATCTGCAAAATGCAAAAAAAGCCCCCCCAAATTAAACATCCACTAAGGAAGATTTCCTTGTGAATTTGACTACTGCGAATCCAGACCCGTAAATGCTGTACAATCATTTGGCCAACGGAGGGCACCAATGTACTATTATTTTCAGTTGCGCTCGACTAGGTGGGAGAAGAGTTGCGGAAGGGCATTGGATTGGACAGTGTACATATTTGCAGAGCTAAGTCATTACCAATGATGTAATATATTAAAGAAAAACAGGCTGCCCTAAACAAACAAGGAAGATAAAAAAATAACCCCAGGTATGTTTTGCTTGAATCCAAACGTAATAAAGGATTTGTATGTAAACCTCTACTCTGACTACATGTTGATCTTTGATATATTACATCATTTTTAATGGCTGAACTTTACAAATATGATCCCTGTCAATGCTTAAGTCCGTACATTCATTTGCATTATGTGGTAACTGGTGGGTATATGTTTACATCAAAATCAGATATTTATATCAGAAAGACATTCAAGGTAGATCTAAATGTAGGCTGTAAAGCCTCTAAAAAAATAAATAAAATAAAA
>BLSH010078701.1:176562-188794 GCA_018402905.1 Glandirana rugosa | reverse complement strand
GGCTCTCCAGCTGTTGTAGAACTACATTTCCAATCATGCTTCTGGGAGTAATTGTATCCATCAGCCTTGCAATGCCTCATGGGAAATGTAGTTCTACAACAGCTGGAGAGCCGCAGGTTCCCTACCCCTGGGTTAGTAGAATGTTGGGCAATGTACAGGTGCCAGTAATCTTTAGGACAGAGTACAGGGGGCAGTTGTTTGTAGGGTAGTGTATAGGGGTCAGTAATTTGTAGGACAGCGTACAGGGATCAGTAATTTGTAGGAAAGTGTACAGGGGTCAGTCATTTGTAGGACAGTGTACAGGGGTCAGTAATTTGTAGGACAGTGTACAGTGATCAGTAATTTGCAGGATTGTGTACAGGGATCAGTAATTTTCAGGACAGTGTACAGGGGTCAGTAATTTGCAGGACAGTGTACAGGGGTCAGTAATTTGTAGGACAATGTACAGGGATCAGTAATTTGTAGGACAGTGTACAGGGGTCAGTAATTTGCAGGACAGTGTACAGGGGTCAGTAATTTGCAGGACAGTGTTACAGGGGTCAGTAATTTGCAGGACAGTGTTACAGGGGTCAGTAATTTGTAGGACAGTGTACAGGGGTCAGTAATTTGTAGGACAGTGTACAGGGGTCATTCATTTGCAGGAAAGTGTACAGGGATCAGTAATTTTGTAGGACAGTGTTACAGGGGTCATTTGTTTGTAGGACAGTGTTACAGGGTCGGTAATTTGTAGGACGGTGTTACAGGGGTCAGTAATTTGTAGGACAGTGTACAGGGGTCAGTAATTTGTAGGACAGTGTTACAGGGGTCAGTAATTTGTAGGACAGTGTTACAGGGGTCAGTAATTTGTAGGACAGTGTACAGGGGTCAGTAATTTGTAGGACAGTGTACAGGGGTCAGTAATTTGTAGGACAGTGTACAGGGGTCAGTAATTTGTAGGACAGTGTACAGGGATCAGTAATTTGTAGGACAGTGTTACAGGGGTCAGTAATTTGCAGGACAGTGTACAGGGGTCAGTAATTTGCAGGACAGTTTACAGGGATCAGTAATTTGCAGGACAGTGTACAGGGGTCAATAATTTGCGGGACAGTGTTACAGGGGTGGGTCAGTAATTTGTAGGACAGTGTTACAGGGGTCAGTAAATTGTAGGACAGTGTTACAGGGGTCATTCATTTGTAGGACAGTGTACAGGGATCAGTAATTTGCGGGACAGTGTACAGGGGTCAGTAATTTGTAGGACAGTGTACAGGGGTCAGTAATTTGTAGGACAGTGTTACAGGGGTCAGTAAATTGTAGGACAGTGTAACAGGGGTCAGTAAATTGTAGGACAGTGTAACAGGGGTCAGTAAATTGTAGGACAGTGTTACAGGGGTCATTCATTTGTAGGACAGTGTACAGGGATCAGTAATTTGCGGGACAGTGTTACAGGGGTCAGTAATTTGCGGGACAGTGTACAGGGGTCAGTAATTTGTAGGACAGTGTTACAGGGGTCAGTAAATTGTAGGACAGTGTAACAGGGGTCAGTAAATTGTAGGACAGTGTAACAGGGGTCAGTAAATTGTAGGACAGTGTTACAGGGGTCAGAAATTTGTAGGACAGTGTTACAGGGGTCAGTAATTTTGTAGGACAGTGTTACAGGGGTCAGTAATTTGTAGGACAGTGTACAGGGGTCAGTAATTTGCAGGACAGTGTACAGGGGTCAGTAATTTGTATGACAGTGTACATGGGGTCAGTAATTTGTGGGACAGTGTACATGGGTCGGTAGTTAGAGGAGCAGTGTGAAGGGGTTCTCAGTGTACAGGAGTCTGCAGTTTAAAGGTCAGAGTGCGAATTTGTAACCCCCCCCCCCCCCCATATGCAGCGCAGTGCACACAATGTGGATCTTCGGTATAGAATGGACTGGTTTGCACATGTAGAACATCCGAGTGATGATTAGTTTTTATTGTTTTGGATATTGTTTATGCATGCAAACAATATATTGAGTTCACCTGTGTAGAATAAAACCGACAAGTGAGTTTTTATAAAGCGGATAAGTGGAAAAAACCATCATCTCTGGTGGTTCCTTGCATAGTTGGAATGCAAATGTAGGACCGTAGAAGCCTTTCATCTGCTGTCACTTACCAAGCTCCTGGAATCAGGTTACATTTATGACCGATGTTGGGGGAAGAGAACTCTTACTTCATTATTATGTCATCTGATTAATTATTCTATCAAGTACAGGTGATGTTCTCAGATTTCTAGGTGTGCAGCAAGCCGTTTTATCCCAGCATATTCTCATCTATAAAATATACACTTAGAAAAGCAATGCAATATTTCTTCCACGTATCAATGGTTCCTACTACGCCTATTCTGTAGTTCAGTATTTGAAAGGCAAATACTCCATGGCTTAGCCCAGGGACACGCAGACTTCCTGCACTGTTTACCAGGGTCAGGCTGCTGTGTATCAGACACGGCGGTGGAGATCTTCTCTCTCCAGCATCAGCAGCACTCGGTCTGTTCTCCCTGAGTCAGTGCACTGAAATTACCAAGGCTTTCCTGATACATGAGCAGCACAGCTTCCCGGATTCACAGCCACACACATCGTCTGGGATGGGAACAGCAATTTATAAGCTCTCTAACAAAATTAAAGTCCAGGTCAAGAAGACAAAAAGCCCAGGTAGGCGTTTTGATTAAACACTGTCGAGTCCAATTACTGCTACGCTTATTAGACTTCTGCTGCTGATAGGATGCTATTGACGAGGGTCATTGTTCTTCTGTAAACACATCAAAATTATATTGTGAACAATACTTGAAATCTGATTTACATTTTGCTGTATGGACCTTTGTTCTTAAGTGTTAGTCATACTTCTAGAGGTGCTGGTATGTTTATGTAATAGATAAGCTCACTGTCTTGAACAGCATGACATGACATCTTTTATTACATTAGGTGATGAGTTGCACTATATGTATACATGCATAATGGCAAATGATCCAATTGAAGTGTTAAAAAGTTAATATCTACGTGATTTGATGAAAGGATGAAATATGCATAATCATCATGACAATAACTCTTTACCGCATGCATTGTCTTGTTTGTTGTGTTCTATAGAGTAATGCATAGAATGAAGTAAATTATGCATGAGAAACCGGACTGCACTGTCTTCTAAATGCTTTGTATGATTTTATACAGAGCTCCAATGGTATGTATATGGATTGATACAATCACGTTCTTGGTGGTGAATAGGTGCCCTAGGTTGTAAGCCTTCTAAAGCTGGAAGAAAACAAAAAAGTCAACTAAATCAAAACCATCGTTGACGTACTTTTTCTCTATATGAACTCTGCAGTCCTATTTGTAAAAGAAAAAGTAATATAGTTTTAGGCTGTATCTTTGACATACTTTATACCACCATAGGGCACAGCTGACATATATGTACAGTGGGGCAAAAAAGTATTTAGTCAGCCACCAATTGTGCAAGTTCTCACACTTAAAAAGACGATAGAAGCCTGTAATTTTCATCATAGGTACACTTCAACTATGAGAGACAGAATGAGAAAAAAATCCAGAAAATCACATTGTCTGATTTTTAAAGAATTTATTTGCAAATTATGGTGGAAAATAAGTATTTGGTCACCTACAAAAAAAGCAAGATTTCTGGCTCTCACAGACCTGTAACTTCTTCTTTAAGAGGCTCCTCTGTCCTCTGAACTCGTTCTCAGTATAAAAGACACCTGTCCTCAACCTCAAACAGTCAGACTCCAAACTCCACTATGGCCAAGACCAAAGCGCTGTCAAAGGACACAAGAAACAAAATTGTAGACCTGCACCAGGCTGGGAAGACTCAATCTGCAATAGGTAAGCAGCTTGGTGTGAAGAAATCAACTGTGGGAGCAATTATTAGAAAATGGAAGACATACAAGACCACTAATAATCTCCCTCGATCTGGGGCTCTACGCAAGATCTCACCCAGTGGGGTCAAAATGATCACAAGAACGGAGCAAAAATCTCAGAACCACACGGGGGGGGGGCCTAGTGAATGACCTGCAGAGTGCTGGGACCAAAGTAACAAAGGCTACCATCAGTAACACACTACGCCGCCAGGGACTCAAATCCTGCAGTGCCAGACGTGTCCCCCTGCTTAAGCCAGTACATGCCCGGGCCCGTCTGAAGTTTGCTAGAGAGCATTTGGATGATCCAGAAGAGGATTGGGAGAATGTCATATGGTCAGATGAAACCAAAATAGAACTTTTTGGTAAAAACTCAACTTGTCGCGTTTGGAGGAGAAAGAATGCTGAGTTGCATCCAAAGAACACCATACCTACTGTGAAGCATGGGAGTGGAAACATCATGCTTTGGGGCTGTTTTTCTGCAAAGGGACCAGGACGACTGATCCGTGTAAAGGAAAGAATGAATGGGGCCATGTATCGTGAGATTTTGGGTAAAAACCTCCTTCCATCAGCAAGGGCATTGAAGATGAAACGTGGCTAGGTCTTTCAGCATGACAATGATCCCAAATACACCGCCCGGGCAACGAAGAAGTGGCTTCGTAAGAAGCATTTCAAGGTCCTGGAGGGGCCTAGCCAGTCTCTAGATCTCAACCCCATAAAAAATCTTTGGAGGGAGTTGAAAATCCGTGTTGCCCAGCGACAGCTCCAAAACAT
Source organism: Glandirana rugosa (assembly GCA_018402905.1). Lineage (NCBI taxonomy): Eukaryota > Metazoa > Chordata > Amphibia > Anura > Ranidae > Glandirana > Glandirana rugosa. The sequence continues at coordinate 184,159 of BLSH010078701.1, read as the reverse complement.
CACTGCTTTAGAGGAGATCTGCTGGGAGGAATGGGCCAAACTACCAGCAACAGTGTGTAAAAACCTTGTGGAGACTTACAGAAAACGTTTGACCTCTGTCATTGCCAACAAAGGGTATATAACAAAGTATTGAGATGAACTTTTGTTAGTGACCAAATACTTATTTTCCACCATAATTTGCAAATAAATTCTTTAAAAATCAGACAATGTGATTTTCTGGATTTTTTTTTCTCATTCTGTGTCTCATAGTTGAAGTGTACCTGTGATGAAAATTACAGGCCTCTCTCATCTTTTTAATTGGGAGAACTTTCACAATTGGTGGCTGACTAAATACTTTTTTGCCCCACTGTAGTAGTAGTTATGTGTAGCTAGTGCTGTTACCAAGGGCTAATGCACATTGGTGTATTTCAAACGAGAACAGTCTGCACAATTAAGCTGATTTTGGAGAAGTCTCGTAGAACAGCGTAGATGGTGTCTCCTATACAAACAAGGTTTTTGAGTGACTAAAATTAAGGAAATGTAATTCAGCAGGTTGGGATTTTTTCCATTGTGCACTGATCAGTGAAAGTTTATGTTGGAGGGATCTTCAAAGACACTTATCATTCAGAATCCCTGGACCTGTTTGATCAAGCTAATAATACTTATCAGATCAGGGGTTCTCAAACTTTCTAAACAAACTGCCAGTTCATTGTCCTTTAGACCTTAACTACTTGACCACTGGGCACTTAAACCCCCTTAACAACCAGACCAATTTTCAGCTTTCAGCGCTCTCACATTTTGAATGACAATTACTCTGTACTCTGTACTCTGACAATACACTGTACCCATATGAAATTTGCGTCCTTTTTTTCACACAAATAGAGCTTTGTTTTGGTGGTATTTAATCATCGCTGGGTTTTTTATTTTTTGTGCTATAATTAAAAAAAAGACCGAAAATTTTGTAAAAAAAATGAATTTTTCTTCGTTTGTTATAAAATTTTGCAAATTAGTAATTTTTCTTCATAAATTTTGGCCAAAATTTATACTGCTACATATCTTTGGTAAAAAAAAATCAAATGTGTATATTATTTGGTCTTTGTGAAGGTTATAGAGTCTACAAGCTATGGTGCCAATCACTGAATATTGATCACGCCTGGTGTACTGATGGCCTATCTCATTTCTTGAGACCCTAACAAGCCAGGAAAGTACAAATACCCCCAAATGACCCCTTTTTGGAAAGTAGACATTCCAAGGTATTTAGTAAGGCATGGGGAATTTTTTGAAGTTGTAATTTTTTCCCACAATTCTTTGCAAAATGAAGATTTGTTTTTCTTTTCTTTTTTTTTCACAAAATTGTCATATGCTAACAGGTTATTTCTCACACCCAGCATATGCATACCACAAATTAGACCCCAAAACACATTCTACTACCCCTCCTGAGTATGGCGATACCACATGTGTGAGACTTTTACACAGCCTGGCCACATACAGAGGCCCAATATACAGGGAGAACCATCAGGCATTCTAGGAGCATAAATTACACATATCATTTCTTGACTACCTCTTGCACTTTTGAAGGTCCTGGAGCACCAGGACAATTGAAACGCCCAAAAAATGACCCCATATTGGAAAGCAAACGCCCCAACGTATATTCTAGGAGGCATAATGAGTCTTTTGAACATGTCATTTTTTCCACAAGTTTTTGGAAAATGTGGAAAGAAAATGAAAACATATTTTTTTTTACACAAAGTTGTCCACTTATACAATATTTCTAACACACAGCATGTACATAGCAAAAATTACACCCCAAAATATTTTCTGCTACTCCTCCCGAGTATGGCAATTTCACAGTATGTGACATTTTTACACAGCCTGGCCACATACAGAGGCCCAACATGCAGGGAGCACCGTCAGGTGTTCTAGGGGCATACATTTCAAATCTAATTTGACTACCTTTTACACTATTGCGAGGCACTGTGGTGGCATGGATAGGCACTGTAGTGGCACGGATGGGCAGTGTAGTGGCACGGATGGGTAGTGTGATGGGCAGTGTAGTGGCACGGATGGGCACTGTAGTGGCATGGATGGGCACTGTAGTGGCACTGATGGGCACTGTAGTGTTATGGATGTGTCACGGATGAGAACTGATGTGGTATGGATGAGCATGAATTAGGCACAGATGAGACGTGGATGGATGAGCCCTGGATGGGGATGAATGAGCACGGATGGGGATGGATGACCACGGATGGGGATGACTGAGCACGAATGAGAATGGATGAGCATGGATGGGGATGACTGAGCATGGATGGCTGGATGAGCACGGCTGGGTGGGTGAGCATGGATGGATGGATGGATGGGTAAGCATTGATGGATGGCTGGGTGAACATGGATGGGTGGATGAGCATGCATGGCTGGATGGGTGGCTGAGCATGGATGGATGGATAGGTGAGCATGGATGGAGTGAGGATGGCTGGGTGGGTGAGCATGGATGGGGTGAGGATGGCTAGGTGGGTGAGCATGGATGGGGTGAGGATGGCTGGGTGGGTGAGCATGGATGGGGTGAGGGTGGATGGATGGGGGGGTTACAGCCTGTCACTTAGCAGCGCTGTGGGCACTACACACCGCCCACAGTGCTGCAGCATGTCCTCTCTCCCCCTCTCCTCTCACAATGCACCGATCGGTGGGGAGAGAAAAGCCGGCACTTCCGCCATCTTGTTTACATGTGATCCCTACGTCATTTGACAGAGCGATCATGTGGTAAAAGGCCGCTCACAGCGGCCATTCACCACGATCCGGATGTTCCTGTGTGCGCATTCATGGGAGGACATCATAGTACGCCCTCCCACAATTAAGCAACCGCCCTGTAGCGTCATTCGGCTATGGGCCGGTTGTCAAGCGGTTAAGCCTGGAACACACTATAAAGTCTAGTTCATGCGCACCAAATGTCGGGCGGCATCGGCCAGTTCAATAGAAACTGGCTGACATTGGGCGTACTGGAGTCAGTGAGACTTCTTTTGAAGGGGCATGACCAAAAAAGGTCTGCCGACTGGCTCCCAATCAGCGCTATCAAACAATAGCTGAGATCGCTGACCGGAGTGTTCTGATGGGGGCCCCTCCCCCTTTCAGAACACAATAGCACAGCAAGAGAGATCGCTGTACTAACTAGTCAGTACAGCGGCGACTCCTGAGCTTTCAGTTTTTTTTTCATTCAGCCCTGCTGGGTTGAATGAAAAAACTACTGGTGTGTACTAGGCTTAAGGGTTCACATATATGCAAATTCAGGCAAAAATTCAGACTTGAATCGCACCTGAACTGGTGAACAGACACACATCGGACCCCAGGTAAAACTCCGCAGCCGCACATAGGTAAACCCAGCCTACATTTTTTTGTTTTTTTTGTTTTGTTCAATCCAGTGGGCAGAACAAAGAAGCACTGACAGACTGCTATATTAACACAAATGATGTTAGTACAGCGATCTCCTCTGCTGTGCTATTGTGTTCTGAGGACACATTGATCAGCACTCACAGCCATTGGCTGCCAGCGCTGATCGTATGCCGATCAGATGCTTGTTTTTCAGCATTTGGGACAGAGAGCTGTACACATGGTCTGAAAGTCGGCCGGTTCCTTCCAAACCTACCGTTTTTGGGCGATTTTCAGCCTTTGTTTACGCATTAGGAAGGACCAGACTTTGGTCACTGGGAGTAGAAAAAATGCCACAGTGCTAGTGAGCAGTTGGAGTAAAAATATGACCTAGTGCCTGTGTTTACTGGGAAATAATTCTCTATTGTTGATGTCAGTTAAAGTAATAGTCCCCCATCATTGGTGTCAGCAGGAGAAATAGTACCCCGTCAATGGTGTCAGTGGGAGAAATAGGGGTTGATTTACTAACACTGGAGAGTGCAAAATCTGGTGCAGCTGCACATGGTAGCCAATCGGCTTCTAACTTCAGCTTGTTCAATCAAGCTTTGGCAACAAGTCCTGGAAGCTGATTGGTTTATTTGCAGAGCTGCACCAGATTTTGCACTTTTCAACTTTAGTAAATCAACCCCATAGTGTACCGTTGTTGGTGTTAGTAGGAGTGCTCCAAAAGATTGGTTAAAAGCAAGGGAAGGGTTGCAGTTTGGGGACCTTTTATATCAGATGCTAAACCTTACCTTACATGGGATAGTATTCCTTTATTCATCAAAGTGAAACAAGTTTTTGGTGTTTCTTCTGATTTTATTTAGACTCCAGATTTATAAAGTTAATAGTGAAGTGGAAAAGGCTTACATGGTCGGGCAGGACTTCTCTTGTGTCACAGGTGCAGTGCTGGACTTTTAAAAAAATGTTATTAGAAAATAAAAATGTGTCTTGGAATAGGAAGTAAAGGACATTTTTACCCAATGGTACGCAAATAAACTGGATGGATTTCCTACTCAAGCAAAAACAGTTTTGGCTATACGAAAAAGACACTGCACTACATACATAAAAACTTAATCAAAAGAGAAGTTTGTTTTTTTTTTTTTTTTCAAAATCATACTTCCCTAGGTGGATGCATCTGTCCCCCGCTGGCTCTAAGACTGAGAACAGAGCGATCAAAGACCACTGATCTCTTGGTTCTCAGAGCTCCATGAGCAGAGAGCTGGTGACTGTCTGTCACCGGCTCTCTGTGCTCCCCCCTCCTCCCTGCACTTAATGTAGTGCTGGGCTGTGGAGGGAGCAGGAGCCACTGGCTGAGGCTTTCAGCGGCTCACTGACAGGCTGACCATATTGTCGCGATCTTGCCCCAGCCTGAACCAGCTCTGTGACGTCAGCTGACAGTGGGCTTCAGCCAGCTGTCTGCTGAAAAAGGGGCACAGGAGTACAGAATGGACTGCACTCCTGCGATCTACAGGAGGAATACAGCTTAACAAGCTTTGGCTATACTCCTTTTAAGAACCCCCCCCCCCCCTTTTCCACTGCACACTTTGTTGAATTAGACCTCTTTTAGCAGTTCACAAGAAACGGGGTTATAGTCTACTTGGTCCCATGAAGAGGGGTGTGTAAATAGTGGTTTACTTATTGTAAATTGATCAATCCCAATGTTCTTTCCTGTTGTTAACCAGCTAACAGCCACCTATCTTGCCATTAATTCCAGCACTTACACCCGTTGATATGCTTTATTATCTTAGTGCTTAGCTTTTACTGAACTCAATCGGTTAATAACTGATCATTGAAGCAAGAGGAAAATGTATTTGGCAAAAAAGTTTATAAGCCATAGTAGCATTTTACACATAATTTTGCCATAATGACTAGGATAAGTGCATACACACACACTAAACTTGTATAACTATTAAATTGTATGTCAAGGCTAAATAAAATATATTTTTTGTAGATGTCTGGATTGCAATGCATGCACATACCCCTATGTTTTATCTCATGAAGCACAATGCAAGCACAGAAAAATAGCTGTAGTTGTGCCAAAAGTATAGAAGGCTCCTACTTCCTTTTTGACATGTGACTACACAGTTCTAAATTTCTAAGCACATAGTGTTAATTTTTTTTTAATCAACTTTATTGATATCACAATGAATGAACAGTATCCCCTTTGATAGCATGGACAGTGATAAGTAAACTTTACTGAGAGATCTGGAGTCTGTTAGACCCCAGATCTCTCCTCTGCCCTCAAAAGCATCTGTTCAAACTGAGATTGGTTTGATTAGAAGCTTTACAAGCTGTGACAGCTTCCAAAAAAAATCAAACCGAAGCCGGATGTGACAGCGATGATCCCAGTACAGTCACTTCAACCTGAGGACATAGATACGTTCTAGGTGCATGAAGTGGTTATTATTAGTCTCCAATAAATTTTTTTTTTTTTTTTTTAATCGGAAAACTGTTTTTATTAAAGATAAACAGTTTGGCAATCCAGGGAAAAACCATACAATTGTCCCCATTATTGAGGCCCTAAATTGTATGTAAACCTTAACAATGTCCTCTGTTCCAGTGATACATTCATATTACCATTGTTCTGAGCTCTATGTGAACTACATAACACCTTCCCCTGGTTATGAAGATAAGGAGAAGGGGAGGTGGTCTGTGGTCCTGCTCTAGGCTTTCATCTCCATCAATACCTTACAGTAAGTGAGAGAAATATTTGTCTTACTGGCCAACCACTAGGAGGTTATTGCCAGTGCTGCATGCCAGGGAGGAATAAATATTTGAGGTGACCTTGGAAAGTTATCTTCGTCCCAGGCCACTGCCTGGGATGGGTGTGTTGTTAGAGGTCACCTCTTCCCAGCCCTTCTGCCTCGAGAGGGTATTATGCTAAAGAGGAGCCTAAGCCTGGGACCAGAAGCTTCCTGCTGCCCCGTTAAGGGGTAGAAGGGTTGGAGGTGTAAAAGGTCTACTTTAATTGGCACATCAGGGGTGGAACTTTTGTCTGCCAAAGAGTATCGAAGAGCTGGATACCAACTGTGGGCATTGCAGGGGGTTCTTGTGGCTCACCCATGGAGTACATGTGCTGCCATAATGCTTCTCTTCAGAATTTTCTATTTTTTTATTGTATTGTATATTTAACTGTCCAAAAAGAAACAATTAAGATTTTTTTTGTCAAGGTTTACGTACACTTTAAAAACAGAACTCAGTATGAATTTTCATCACCTGATTTGGAATAATAAGCACCTTTAACTAACTACAGGGTAATTTTAAAGCTTTGCAATAATATATAAAACAATATGGTCAACACTGGATTAAAAAGAAAAATGGTGAACTATGTTTTAGTATTTACATCACGCTACTGGATTATGAGTCTACTGCAGGAAAATAATCCCAGTATATTTCCAAATTAGTGATTTATTTACAAATGTAGGTAGAGATGAGTACTACTGTTGGCTGTATTTTAATCTATGTTGTAAGTAAAGAAATAGGTCTGTGGAAATTGTTGGAATCATGGGAAAACTCCATAGAAACTATTCAAGGTTGATGAAAATGGAGGCCAGTTGCGTGAGAAAAGTCTGAGCTCTCTCGGTGAATCTGTGAACAAATATTTACTGCCTGCCTGTATGATACAGCAAACAGGATAGCTATGGAAACCCATGCAGCTCTGGTGCTAGGAGAAGAGGCTAGACACTCTTTCTTTCTTTTTAGGTTTATGATTGAAATGGAACTTACGCGTGGAAGAATAGTCTGTGTTGTGCTGTCTGCACTAGAAAAGAGTGACTTACTGACACTGAAATTCAACATGCTGTTTTCATTTTATTTTCAATATTGTTTTTTTTGTAACCTTGATAAGAGTTGTGTAGTAGCTTCACTCAGGGGGGAAATTGGGCTCCTATTGCCATGGTTGGAAAGCTACATGCTTGCAAGCATCTAACCATATTAACACCAGTTCATATGCCCATCAGTACTATGTTGGTGCTTCAGTAGAAAAGTTCCCGTCTAATGGTCCCTCTTTTTTACAATACCAATTTTGTGCTGACAAGCATAATATTGTTCTGCATTAGTGTTTGGCACAAGACCTCTACCAATGCCGGCCGGCTTCCTTAAGGAATCTCCAGAACACGGTTTGTGATTACGTCTTGTTATAATACGAACAGTCGTGTTTTAACCATAACATTTTTTCTCCCTGGTAATCTGCCCTTGAAAAGATGACTTCGTGGTT
>BLSH010078701.1:162726-176552 GCA_018402905.1 Glandirana rugosa | reverse complement strand
CCCCCCCCCCCCCCCCCAAGGAGAATACCATTGTTGATTCCCCTGTCAGCCTGTGTTGATGGGGGAATCATGCACATTTTCATTCCTGCAACCCGTGCTTGCAGGAAAGAAATTTGCACCACTTATGGCCAGCTTTAAGTTTTTCCCATACTATATTGGAGAGTGCAGAGCCCCTGTTCAAAGTTAAAGTATAAAGGCAAAACTTTTTCTTTTTAGATTTGGATAGAGTAGAGAAGTGTCCCTATTAGGGAGATTCACCTTCCTTGTTCTGTTTACCATTATCACGGAGCATGGAAGTGAAAGAGAAATCTCAACATTTGGGCTTTCAGGGCATGGAGGAGAAATCTTTCAGTAGTTCTGGTGACAACTAGGGATTCCCTCACTTTGGAGGGATTTATTCTCCCTTCCTGATTTGGCCTTTGGGATAGGAAGTGAAGAGAAATCTCCTCAATGGGACACAGATGGGAAAAAAAATGGCAGGGATTTTACCTCTCCCTTCCAAAATGAGTGGTCAGACAGACCCATAGGATCTATGATACAAGGATGTTTTTATTGCCCAGCAACAAATCTATTCTGTGTTTTTTTTTTTTTGTTCCAAAAATGTTTCATTAAAGAATAAGGGCAAGGAACAGAACGTTGCAGCAGAATCAGGCAGGTAAAAAACAAAGGTGTCTAGTACACAGCCAATAATGGGAAAAATACAATCATAAGGCTGCTTTAAAGGAGTTTTTCAAGCACTTTTGCGTTAAAAAAGCTCAAGAAAAATGTTTCCCTTTTAAAATCAATACTGCTCTTTACAATGGGGCAGTGTGTTTAAATTTCAGTGAAAAAAATCCTGCTTGCAGTATTATGGAGCATGTTTGGGGAGTTAAAAAAAAACCCAAAACAAATAAAAACACACCTTCCTATTGAAAGCAATGAAAAATGCGGCACCCTCAATCAGTTTTTGCGGCAGTTTTTGAGTCGCATGTCCTTTTAAAAACTGCATCAAACGCGTAAAATCGTGTCAAAAACTCATATGCATTTTTACAGCGGATCAGTGTAAAAGTAGCCTTAGACTCACTCAGTACAGCTGATGTTTCGAAAGTGTCACATCATAAATACATTTTCTTCCCATAGTTATGGTAAAATAAAGTGAAACTCAAGTTGTTTCAGAACCAGTTGATGGGTTAGCAATGAGATCATAGAGTACCTAGAGCCATTGTTTCATAAAGGAGGACAACGACAATGGAAAAGAGGGAAAAGAAGGAAAAAAAAATATGGAGGGAGGAGAGGATGGGGAAGGAAAGGGATGGGATAAGGGAGATTTGGAAAGGAGGGGACCAGCCCCAGACATATGATGTCTGCTTCCCGCCAACAACCCCAGACAGCAATCTGAATGTGTGTGTGTGTCTCTGTGTGTGTGAGTGTGTGTTAAAGGTATCTCCTAGGTTAGACCAGGCACGGTTGCCCAAAAATCAAGAAAGCCACGCTTCAGCATCATGGCAGTTCTTTCTTTGACATACAGTGTCTGAGAATGTTGAGAGAGCACCTCTGGTAAGTAGTCATGGATTTCATCAGATACTCATAGGTATCAGTTGTTTGGAAATTAAGCCAGCAGGCCCAAATACTCGTGAATTTGGATGGAGAATCTTGTACAATATGGATCAGTTCCTCCAATTATACGGAGACGGCATGCGGGGTGTGCCCCAGTGTATCGGAATGCATCATTTTGTTGACCATATGCATGGCTAGGAATTTGAGGTACATTTTAGGCGATAATGATGAATGGTGCAAAAGAATGTGTGCTGGAGTGTAATCCAGAATATAAATAGTAACCTGAAAAATACCAAATCTATTCTTGAGGATGTTCTATGGGTATATTAACTGTTGGGTTCTGGGAACGCCAAAAGTCGACCAGGCCCAATTCCCTCACCGAAAGTCTTAAATGGGTAAGTGAGCATCTGAGAGTGACTGTGACAGTTCCAAATCTATCTTTAGTAAGGTGATCACAGTCAAAACAAAATCTCCTGCACTCAACAGTAATGCGATGGCAATGAAAGTGGCATGGGACTGATGATTCACAAAGGAAGCACAGGCCTTGCTGCCATCCAAGGGCCAGGGGACACCCAAAGGAAATACTGTAAAAGAATAAAAAGAGGGCGCACCAGCCTTGCGCATTACCCAAGTAAATCTATTAAATCCAAAGGAAACAGTTTATACTCACAAACAAAAATGGAAACGAAGGCATATCAAAGTCCACTAAGGACCAACAGCAACCAGGTCATCAAGGCTTTGTCCAGCACGCCGGAGGACCCTATGGAAGGCTGATGCATTTCGAGGGTTGATCCCCTCTTCCTCAGAGCCAAGAGGGTATAAACATTTTTTATAACTCCCTGCAGTTGCTAAGTAGACTTTCACTTGTACAATATGTTATAAACATTGCTGAACCTCCCTGCTAGTCCATTTTTTACAATAAAATTGAGGTTAGTTTGCTATTCACTAAAAGCATGTTAAAATTTCTGCCCTTTGCCTGGCATTATTTGGGAATTACTTTCTCCAAACTGTCCTCTCTACACTTTAACTGAACTAATAACGCCCTCTTCACACATAATCACTCATGAAGCAATGTATGGCTTCAAGAGGTTAAAATTTGGGGCTTTTGTGCACAAAGGAAATTTCAGTTTCACAAGTGTCAAGAAGCCAAGATCAACAGCACGCTATGTGCAATGAATCTATGTGGGTCTCTTTGGCCAAGGTTGCTAAGGTGTTACTGCAGACTGCCTCTCTCTCTTTTAGTGCTATCATTAACAGCAGCAAATAAATAATAAACAGTCAGCACTGATAATAAAAAAATGGGCACCTCTAGCTAAAACCCCCATCTCTTGCTTTGTCACTCCTTAAGTATTCTCTGTGTTTGTATTTTTCGTACAAAATGTTTTTTTTCCAACCTAATTTGTTATATGTCTACTGATAATTGATATTTGGGAATACCAAAAACGGGACTGAAACCTGACATAATAATATTCATCACACCTGAAGATTATACTCATATGGTTATTATTTTCTTTCAGATTGTAAATACACATGCCATCCTCAGTGCCAAGGCCAGGTACAATTGAACTGTGAACCGAATGGAAAATTAATGGAATGTTCACCTGCGTACGACACATTGGACCACTCGAATAACAATGATAAGGTAGACTATATTATGTATATCTGATGATGCTCTTGTGTTATAAATATGTAGCTTATTGGTCGCTTACTGCAGGTCTTGGAGAAAATGTTGATTCCTCAGGATATTTATGTGTTGCTATATTTAGTCCAAGACCTAAAGAAAACGGTACAGTTGTTTCTATGTATCCCAAGTTCTTCTGAAAAAATACTAAGCACACAGGTGTATTTTATAAAACAGTTCAAGTGCCCTTTCTATGGTGTGATAAGCTCTCGTAAATTGGTCTCCTACTTATCAGGTTTATGCACTAAACACACACACAGTTTTAGGATTCATAGTTCATAGAAGGATATTTTTCGTAATTTTTTTTTATTTGTTTTTTTTTTTAAATTAAACACTTAACCACCTCCTTGCCCTGGTATCCTGATGAATGAGAGTCAGCAAATGTCTGGATAGGTGCGTCAAGACAAAGAGGGCCATTCCCCAAAAATGGGGACAGTTCTTAAAACACTAGCTTGCTACTGACAGAAAAGGATAGTGGTTACCACCAGTTCCTCTGAGGGAGTGTGGGAATTGGGTGGGATTATGGGATTGTTCTGTTTCCTATTGATTTAGGTGCCCATTCCAATTCCAGGTACTTAAAAAGTGATATATGTATTGTCCAAGTGAAGAAAGCAAGTGAACTAATTCAACTCCCCTAAAATGGAAAACAAAAAGCGTTCACTTAAACCCGAACTAAACTTACTGTCCTCTTGTAGCCGAAGATGGCATCTTAGCCTTTGCTTTGGTCTGCAATTGCCATGGTGCTGCACATGTGAACAGCTATGACACTGCCTATGCATAGAAGAATATAAAAACACTGCAGAAAACATTGGTATGTTTAATCATTCGATAACAGTTGGGTCCCTTTCACTCAGGGCGGGCTCCGCCAGAAGTCTGCTTGTTCAGCGGGGGATCTGTACACTGATTACCGCTGAGCAGACAGATGACTAGTCTGTGTCTGCTGCGCTTATGCAGAATGGACACAGACACAGCCCATACTCCTCTATGAGTGGAAGGATGTCAACAGACCGCCTGTCCAATTACATTCAGCTGCCATCCAATCTGATCCAGCCAGTTAAAGGGGGATGTCCCTGTCCACTTGTTTTGAGTGGATCGGATCAGATCCACACAAGTTTGTTTACACCTGCCGCTGCATTGAGGATAATGGAGGGTCTGATCGTGTCCACCTTAAAAACAGACAGACGGACCTGATCGGACCGCTAGTGTTAAAGGGTCCTTATTGAACATTTTCAACTTGAGCTTTTTCTTTTTTTTGGGGAAACAATTAGTTCATAGGTTTGGTTCCACATAATGATAGAATCACCAGTGTGTCACCCTAGCAAAGATATGACCATTTCTTTAGAAGATGTTCCATCCATCCATTAAGGATCCTACAGCCAAGAAGTTGCAAGCCAACTTCCATATCCATATAGCCCTTGGTGACATCTGTCCTTCAAGCTTGCTCGCTACTACTAAAAGTATTTCCCAGACTTTAGCTGACTGGTCTACATCACACTCAATTTATTGATTGCATTGACCAGATGGCGTTGACTTTGTGCAGCATGGTGCTGGATTCTACCTAGGGTATGTGTCTGGTATACCTTTCTTCTGCCCAGATCCATAGAGTAATCTGGCTTTAAATGCTGACCAGGGGTGCAACAGTTAAATAATTCTTGTTATGACTGACTTTAATGGGAAACCTGTTTCACCTCTTTGCTTGACAAGATTATTTAACAAAGTGATTGGGGGGTAAGAGCACTTACCTCAGTTACACACATTTAAGTATCAACACCGCAGGTAGACGCATTTAACCATTTATTTTATTCCTCCAAAGTCAAGTTCCAGTTCCCAGATCCAAAAGTTTTCTGCCACTCTCCTGGGCTCAGGGCATTCTGAGAGTCCTTGGCAGGCCAAGAGCTCAGAACCTGCAAATAAATCCACCTCAGCATGAAGGTCCACTCCCACCAGCCTCATCAGTTTTGGGAGATAGGGGTCTGACAGATTTGGAAAGCTCCCATAGCTAATGCATGTGTGTGGAAAGCTGTATCCAAAAGTTACAAAATAGTTTTGTCCTCCTCGATTTTTGACTTGATGTCTTCCTGTGTCTCTGCAGGGTCTGACAGAACTTATTTCAGCCATTCAGGGATTGCTCAACCAGAGAGTTATTCTGATTTCTCCAACCAAATGATTTCACGGTTTGTATTCAAATTTTTGAAACTCGAGAGGCATTTCCCAATCACCAATTCTGGTTATTCTTTATCTCGGAGATATTCCACTCTTTGGATATCTGGATGATCTGCTGCCACGTGACCATTTTAAAGCTTGGGATGGATCCTGAATTCTGTGAAGTCATCTCTATCTGAGTCACGTCGCTTGGAGTACTTTGGCTTTTTCCTGGATATCCATTCAAGCTAAGGTCTTCCTACTCTATTAAAAGTTGGCAAAAGTGCCGAGTCAGGTTTGGAGACTGCTATCTGTCTGTCTTCCAGCATGCGAGTGCTGGAATTGACGGTATCCGCCTTTTTCAAACAATTCCAGTTTCTCAATTCCACTTTAGAACCTTGCAACAGAATATCACACTGTATAGGACAAATTGATTCTTTCTCTGGACTAAATGTTTGGCTTACATGCTTGAATCAATATGTCTCTGATTCTGTGGCCTCTGTAGGCAGCATTGTTGGAGGGCATGATTTTTCTTCCTTTACAATCGAAGATTGTCACAGTAGACGCTAGCTTTCTGTATTGAGGTGGTGTTCTGGACCATCTGTCAGTTTAGCTTTGTTGTTCTCTGGAGGAAACATTATGGAGTTGTGAAAGTAGTTTGTCGTTATTTCACTTGACCTCCCTTCTGACTGGTCATCTGGTAGAAGTTCAGTAGTTCAATTGGACTATTGCAGATCGGTGAGCTTTTCAGATTGAAGTAGAACTAAAGGGAAAACCCCTTTTTGTTTTGTTTTTTTTTCTTCCATTTTGGAGAGCGTAAGGGTTTGTCATCTGTGTCCCATTGGGGAGATTTCCCTCAACATCTGGGGTAGGATGTCAAGGGAAATCTTCCCAATGGTAGCCAAAACATGAAGTGAGAGGAAATCCCTCCACAGTGATGGAATACCTGGTTGTCACCAGAACTAGTGTCTCTTATTGAAGATTCCCCTCTTAACTACTGTTCTGGGGACAACCCAGAATTTGGAATTTTCTTTTACTTTCACTTTTGATGAGAACAGTAAACAGGGCAGGTAGAGAGGATGAATGCCCCTATGGGGGTGCAGACAGCAATACAAAACTGACTGGTGTTATATTCTCTCTATACTCTGCCCAAAATTCTAATGTCTTTAGTTATACGTTGTTATTCCAACCATTCTTAAAGTTTGTAAAAAACTTCCCTTCTGAAAACGTATTCTCACCGGTGTGATTCTCTTAGGGTTTCCCCATATGTAATTTCAGTAGGCCATGTTCTTCCTTTCTTTCATCTGGAGGCACTTTGCATCATCAAGCGTCAGGTGTCAAGTGTCTGTTCTTTTTCATCATCCTCTTGTTAACATTTCTCTGATTCATACAGTCATTCTAGAGGTTGCACATATTGCTCCCCCGTTATGTCTCCACTTCAACTCTGGGATTTAAATCTACCAATGTTACAGAGACCCCATTTGAACCTACTTTGGACATTTACTTGATTATCTTATCCCAATAGGTAGTCTTTCATATGGCCATCACATGTGCTAGAAGGGTCTCTGGGTTATCGGCATTGTCCTGTAAGGATCCCCATTTGATATTGCATAAAGACAAGTATTGAACCCAAAGAAGTCTCTTTTTTTTTTTTTGCATTGTCTTCCTTATGTCTTGCACTGGTTCGACCCAAGGAGATCTTTCCCTGTTGTCTGGATGTGGTGTGGGTCATCGGGGTTATCTGTCGACCACTGCTTACTTTAGGCAGGTGGATGCGCTGTTTGTTATTCTAGAAGGAGAGGGAAAGAAAGGCGCCAAGCAGACATAGTGTAGCACAATTTAATAGAAAATGAAAGTCAATATGAACAACAATAGCACTCACAAACAGGTGGGGATGAGGATGACAGTACGTGGTGGATGGGATAGAACCAGGAGCTGGGGTGTCTGTTCAAGGTCGGAATAGAGAAAGCCGTATGCAGGGAGCCCGATGAGCCTGGAATTGGTCCAGGGGGGGCCGTTGTCTGGCAATCCTGTGTTGCTGTGATGGTCCGTCCGTCCGTCCGGTGGTCCACCCAAGGAGTTTGTCTCCAGCCAGAGTGTGGAAAGAAGCTGTCAGCCCGTCTGCTGTGAGAGCTAATAGGAACGCATTTCGGAAGCAAGCCATGCCTCCTTCATCAGCCTGTTTGATTAAAGAAACCTCCGGGAATTTATAAAAGCAGCTGATTGACCTTGTGACACCCGAGTGATTGAAACAATTGTCTTTAACCACTTGCAGGTGTAATGGTGCCAGGAAGATTAGCTGCTGGTATTTACAAATTAAAATTGTTTAAAATCATGTGAATAAATTCTAATTAAGAAACGCATATAGCGAGCTAGGTTAAACTTGTAATGAGTATAAAAATGAAGAGCTGGGCATGTCATATCCTTTTTTTAAATGTATGTGAATTATATTAAAATTGAAGGGTAATGGGTCCTATAGAATATTATATTATAAAATAGCATCAAAGTAACATCAAAATAATATGGAGTTATTGATGCGGAATAGTCAAGAAAAACGTGTGTACAGCTAGGGACAAGTATATTTTTATAGTATACTTTATCCAAAAGGACTAAGAAAAATAGAAGATACCTCAATGGACAATAGTATGGTTGATATCAAGAATTTAAAAAAAAAAAATATATATGTGTGTGTGTGTGTGTGTGTGTGTGTGTGTGTGTGTGTGTGTGTGTGTGTGTGTGTGTGTGTGTAGAGTGAAAAATGAAAAAAGAAATAGAAAAAAAAATGGATTGTATGACTGTGGAAATAAAAGTGAAAGTGAAAATATGGGACAAATTATGTTATAATGTCGGGTTTACACTGACTGTAGATAGAGGGACCGCTCATTGAGAATTCTATGATAGTATATAAAAAAGTGTAAAAATGTAATTTTGGAAACAGATCCAAGGGACGTGGTTCCCTAGAAGTATCTACAAGTGAAGCGTAGGGCATTTCCTCCAAACGAATGGAACAAGGGAACTCAGAAGGAGAAGATATATGGGAGCCAGAGATTGCCAGGTGGACATATGAATCATGTGGATGATATAAAAGGATATATGATGTGTATATATAATGAAAAATGGAGAAGTCATGGACTATGTCATTGACCGAATTAAAAAAAGAGGGAAGATGGGAAAGACCCGAGGGGTGGGCTTATAGGGCTTTGGACTATAAGATCGTGTTCACCTCTAGTTCTTCATTCAGGCCTTCAATTATTAAGCTATGTAGTTTATATATTCAATACGTCTCTTGTGCACACAGTTTTCTGAACCTTTCACCTTCAGGTAGGGTACCTGGAATTAATTGATCAAGATTGATTCATATTTCCACCTGGCAATCTCAGGTTCCCATATGTCTTCTCCTTTATGAGTTCCCTTGTTACATTTGTTTGGAGGAAGTGTCCCTACGCTTCACTTGTAGATACTCTTAGGGAACCACTTCCCTTGGATCTGTTTCCAAAATTACATTTTTATACTTTTTTATATACCATCATAGAATTCTTAATGAGAGGTCCCTCTCATGTAAATGTAAACTCTACATCTCCTGTAAACTCTACATTATGACATAATTCCCGGAGGTCTCTTCAAACAGGCTGATGAAGGAAGCGTGGCTTGCTTCCGAAACGCGTTCCTATTGGCTCTCACAGCAGACGGGCTTACAGCTTCTTTACACACTCCGGCTGGAGACACACTCCTTGTGTGGACATCTGAACATGAGACAGACCATCACGGCAACACAGGGCTGCCAGACACCAGTTCCCCCTGGACGAATTCCAGGCTCATCGGGCTCACTCCATACAGCTTAACATCTTCCAACCCCGGACAGAGACTCCAGCTCCCAGTGTACACTTGGACTATCCCATCCACCGCGTACTGTCATCCTCACCCACACCTGTTTGTGAGTGCTATTGTTGTTTATGTTGACTTTATTTTCTATTAAATTGTGGTACACTATGCCTGCTTGGCGCCTTTCTTTCCCTCCCCTTTTCTATTCCAGAATGTGGATTCTCAGCCCACAGTAAAAGGCAGCCTTGCAAGCACCGATCGTGGCAGCTAGTCTCACAATAATTGAAATTTATTCCTATACCTCTGTGAATACAACTTTTATTTGTTGCTTGTTAATTAATACTTGCTCAATAACATCCTGTGACTATGGAATTGGCATCAGTGGCGGCTGGTGACGTTTTAGGATGGAGGGGCGCCAGACCCCGCCCTTCCTTTTTGATCCCTCCCACTTATAAGCCCCACCCCTTATATAATCCACCCACTCTCTCCTCTATATTCAACTTTCTTCCACCCGTAGTGTCAGGAGTATACAGCTCAGCATCACAGATCAAGGTATATAGCTCAGCCTCACAGATCAGGGTATATAACTCAACCTCACAGATCAGGGTATATAGCTCAGCCTCACAGATCAGGGTATATAGCTCAACCTCACAGATCAGGGTATATAGCTCAACCTCACAGATCAGGGTATATAGCTCAGCCTCACAGATCAGGGTATATAGTTCAGCCTCACAGATCAGGGTATATAGCTCAGCTTCACAGATTAGGGTATGCGGGTATACATCATCTGCCCTGTATACAGCTAGCTATATACACCCACCTTCCTTCCTGTATATAGAGACCTTCCTCCATCATCACTGACTGCAGATATACATCATCTGTCCTTATACAGCTATATATACAGTAACAGGACAGATGATGTATATCTGCAGTCAGTAATGATGGAGGAAGGTCTCTATATACAGGAAGGAAGAAGGTGGGTGTATGTAGCTGTATACACTACACAGGACAGGTGTACTGTATACACTACACAGGACAGGTGTACTCACAATTTGTGTATATTATTTGTGTAGTGTATACAGCTTTATATACACACATCCAGGAAGACTGACAAGTGACACCTCCTGATTGACCCTCAGAAACCCCCAAAATTTATTTGCAGCCAGCGAGACATGATGGTGCAGTGGCACACTCACTGACATCCTAATGCTCCAGTTCAGCCGTGCGATCATCCGCCCTGATCTGGGCCCATTATGCATTGAGTGGAGAATGACTGAGAGAAGTGCAGGGAAGTGTGACCAGAGCTGAGGGGCGGCTGTCAGTGTCAGAGCCTAGAGAGAGACTGAGTGAATTTGTCTGAGCCTGGGGCCTGCAGTGCTAGCTTTAATAGCTTACCGTTAGTGGAATCACAGAGGTGCCGCTCAGGCCTTCCTTAACTCACCACGCACAGTCCACAGCACAGTGAGCGGTGGCTGGGAAACCAGAAGTGACGCCGCGGTGCCTCAAAAAGCACCGCCCACCGTCCTCCCCAATCAAAAACCGCACAGGAACCGAAGGGACAAATCATTGTAGAGTGGGAGTGTTTGCAGGTGCATCGCTTGCACCCCAAACACTCCCTAAATACAGACGAATCAGCTTCCCGGTTGCAATCAGCTGATTGCAAGGTGTAAAAGCATCCCATAGACAGTTTTGTGTCCGGTGCCTGGACACACTTAAAGGACCACTTCCTTTTTTTTGTTTTTTTTAATGACTATCTTGGGGGGGGGGGGCGCGTCCGTGCGCCTGCTATTGACGGGCCACCACTGATTGGCACAGAGTTAGTGCTGTAGTATATTGTGTTTTGTTATTCTAGAAGGTGTTCTCTGACTTTTAGATCCACTAAGTAGACTCGGTAGGTTGCTGTACAGGCCTTTGAGCCACAGGATAAAGTGCCTTCTTTCCCTGTTAAAAGCCCACTCTACTATGGCAGTGAGTACTTCTTTGGCTTATCAGGCCTCTTTGTCTTAGATCTCTAAGGCTGCAACATGGTCTTCTCTTCATACGTTTTCTTAAAGCGGAGTTCTATCCAAAAGTGGAACTTCCGCATTAAGAGGAGGTGACCCCCCGACATGCTACAACTGGCATGTCATTTTTTTTGGAGGGGGGACAGCTGGGACCCTGTTTTGACACGGTCCCAGCTGCACTTTCTGTCCTGTTGCTGCGAAACAGGAAGGAAGTTCACCCCCCACCCGGCGAGCCTTCGGGCAGCCGCATTGCTGGAGCCTGGGACAGGTGAGTGTCTTTTTGTAGCTGCTGACTTTTAACTGGGTGGAACTCCGCTTTAAGTTCTATGAAGTCAAACGAAGTTAGGCTAGTTTTGGCTTAAAAACTCTGCAAGCTGCTTTTGACTGCCCTTGTTTTTCCTTTTTGTTATAGGTTTTATATTGTTTTGCTAGGTTTCTTATTATAGTCAAAGTTTTTTGTTTGTTTTTTTGATCTCCGATAAAATCCTTTTCAAAGTCCATTAAGGGACACAGCTCTTCCCCTCATGCGCTCCATTTTTCTCTTTGGACTGCTTGCTACAACTACGATTTTGTGAGGTGAGAGGGTTTATAGCCTTAAAGGGGCTTGCCTTCAGCTTTCTAGGTGCCTGTTGTCGATTTTGGAGTGTACACAGTTTACTCAGCACTCCCAATAACGTAAAAGTACGTAAATACCTATATATTATGTCCATGCCCAACATATTATCTGTAATTTTGTTTGCAGCATGCAAATATTGATTTCACTTACTACTTTCACTCACTTTACAATTGATGTTATTTATTGTAATGTTATACTTCTGTTCAGTTTCCACATGCTGGTATTTATAGTCTGTTTTGTCCATTAGACTGCACGTATAAGGTCTGGTATTTTTACCGCTTCCCTCCCTGTGGCAGTTTATATCCCTTTTGTTTTGGCCCACGGTGACAAAAAAACATTTTCTCCCCTCATGGTCTAGCTTGATAAAGGGGGCGGTGCCCCTGAAACACGCTCCTGCCTGCACATCTTGTGACGTCTAAGACTCCGGTAAATGTGCTGTGCTAGTTGCGGCCGGATGTTGTCTTGGCACAACTTCTTGCTTTCTGCTGCTACTCTAGGCTGGACCAGAGCTTTTAAACTGGAGGTGTACTATTTTTTCATAGAGTGATGCTACGGACTCCTGCGCCCTGCTGCTGTGTTCTTTTTCAAACCGTAAAACCTAGGTTACTTATTATCATCAAAGTTGTGTTGTCTCAATAAATTCCAAGACTGGTTTTATGGCAAGTAGAAAAATCCCATTGTTTACATTTAGAGAAGAATGAAAAAAGTAACAGTTGTAAAGAACAAAGCAAATGCAGTATATTTGATGTGTAAATCAATATCATCGTATAACTAAAATGAAATTCCTGCGTTGTGGTTCAAGAGACATTCCTAAAAGCTTGGGAGAGAATATGAGCAATGCATGATTTTGTTATTGGTAATTCTTACTTCAGAGCAATCAATAGATACAAAAATAAACCGGTAATAGAATTAAGGGCATAGTAGATTCTACCAATAGGTTTCCATTTACCAGGAAACACTTCCTTTTTAATGCTCTCGGATGACTAATGAAAATGATTGTATTTATTATTAAATGTTCACATTGTTTCTGCAGTTATACTTTGTAAAAAGCCCCTGTATCTATATGAAAGAAATGCAGGAGGCCATATAATTTTTTTCTGTGTTTTAAAATGAGGATGATTTTGTATAATTAAAGTGATTGTTAAGTCTTGCTTAAAAAAAAACAAAAAAAAAACAGACATGTTATACTTTCCTCCTCTGTGCAGTTGGTATTGCGCAGAACAGCCCAGATCCTCCTCTTCTCGGGTCCCTCTTCGCTGCTCCTGGCCCCTCCCTCCTGTCGAGTGCCCCCACAACAAGCAGCTTGCTGTGGGGGCACCCAAGCCTAGTCAGAGCTCCCCTTGTCCATTCAGACACGGAGCCCCGGCCCGGCCCTGCCCCCTCTCTCCCCTGTTTGGCTAACTGACTTTGACAGCTGTGGGAGCCAATGGCGCCGCTGCTGTCTCTTAGCCAATCAGGAGGAGAATCCCAGATGGCTAAGACACTCATTGACATCACTGGAGAGAGATGGGGCTTAGATAAGTAATTAGGGGTGCTGGGGTGGCTGCCACACACAGAAGGTTTTTTTATCTTAATGCATAGTATGTGTTAAGATAAAAAAAACCTGCCTTTACAACTCCTTTAAAGTGACTTTGTCATAAGTGCTGTTATATGCCTGATAGGCAAGCTCAGCTTCATTTTTGTGAAAGCTCCAGTAGTCCACAATCTCCGTAAAAGCTGCAGTAGTCCACAATCTCCGTAAAAGCTGCAGTAGTCCACAATCTCCGTAAAAGCTCCAGTAGTCCACAATCTCCATAAAAGCTCCAGTAGTCCACAATCTCAGTAAAAACGGAAAATTGTATACTCACCTTTCCGTAATTTTCCTTTCCTGGTGCATCTTCATGGCAGCATACACATGGGTTGTGGCTCCGCCCCCACAACATGATAGGACAGTCCGTATATTGTCGTGAATACTGTTTCAGTGAAATTTCCTCAACATTTCCGTCCAAAAAAAATAGAATTGTGTATGATACGTAATTCTATTTTT
>BLSH010078701.1:117153-137874 GCA_018402905.1 Glandirana rugosa | reverse complement strand
ATAGGCATGTACGGTCACCAGATAGGGTATACAGATGGGGCACTGACAGACCCCCCCCCCCAAGTCCTGCACTTACCCCATCTAATAGGCTGGCAGGAGTGTGCAGAGATCGGCTTGCGGAGAGCGGGCTGTCAATGTGCATAGCTTTGCTTGAGGACTGCATGCTGGAGCCTGGAGTGGATGATCTGCGGCGTGAGAGTCGGGACTGAAACCCGGCGGAGTGCTGCACCTGCGTGAGTAATCACGCAGCCAGCACGTCTGCCACTGTCCCGCCCCCCGCCCACCGCATCCAATGACAGTCAGTCACTGGCTCTGAGCAGCCAATCAGACTATGTCTGGTCACCTGTTCAGCGCACACACATAGTCTTTAATGACTGACCAATCGGCTCACTATTTGCTGTCAGCAGACAGCAAGGAGCCGAGATAGAAAAAAAGTCAATATACCAGCGCCTCCTGTAGGGGGTTGGGATGACTTTTTATTCTTTCTTGTCAGCGGCGGGGAGGCGGCGCCCAAGCTCCCCTTATTGATCAGCCGCCACTGGCTGGAACATAAGCATCAGTAGCTTCCAGAAGTGGCAAGATGGCTGTGGCTCCAAAAAACAGCACCTCTCTCGGCTGGGTGAAGACAGGAAGTGGAGGGGATGTGGCTACATATTTCAGGGCAGAAAGGAGGGCCCCTTTATCAAACGATGGACCACAGCCATCTTGCCACTTCTGGAAGCTGCTGATGCGTATTTTCCAGCCTGAAGCCTGACAGTTGCACTTCCTTCATGAACTCTGCTTCAACCAGCCACGTGCCTGCTTAGCCCTGCAGCCTCACTGTGATCCTACAGAGATCTATATGGGTCTATGACAAGCCTTGATCTACTTTTATCTAGTGAGTGCATTTTAATGGTCTTTATGCCTTTTTAAATAAATCGCTACACTTAGATGGGAGGCGCCCTCTTGTGTTTACTTTTTATATGTGCATTAGGATCTCAATCAAGACCTAATTTGGGAGGAGCTGCATCCATTTTACCTGGTGTTCCCCACCACTCTCCTGGCCCTTTATGCACCCTGTTTGATGGGTTCCAGTCAGCACAATAGCTTATTCTTTTTTCTTTGGTATCACACTGTAGATATGCCTACTAAGAGGCTAAAAGCACAAGAGTGTCTAGGTGCAGAATGTGCACTACTGTGTTTCAGGATTGGCTGCAGGTAGAGATAGTGACTGAATTCTCCCACCTCTCCACCTCATACAATCAGAGAAAGCCTTTTATTCATTCTTAAAGAGGAAGTAAACACAGATGGGGTTTACTTCGTCTGTATTCCCCTGCAAAGTAGAAGCATAATGGGCTACTATGCATCGCATAGTAGCCCATTATGTGCCACTTACCTGCAAACGAAGCCTGCGATGTCCCCTGTGCAGGCAGTCTCCATCTTCAGCCTCGCTTCCTTCCGGGGCATGTGCGTGGGAGCCCCCAGTCACGGCACGATCTCAGTGAAGAAACGGCACGGAGGGCGTTTCTTCACTGCGCATGTGCTGTAATGATGTCGGCACATCTAGGAAACGGGATATCTCCTAAACCGTGCAGGTTTAGGAGATATGCAGGGAACCAACAGGTAAGCCTTATTATAGGCTTACCTGTAGGTTAAAGCAGTTGTCACTGGTTGACCTTGGCACATTTAGTACACTGTATAACCCCTGAACCATGCAGGTTTGGGAGATATGCAGGGAACCAACAGGTAAGCCTTATTATAGGCTTATCTGAAGGTTAAAGTGGTTGTCACAGGTTGACGTTGGCACATTTAGTACACTGCATATCTCCTGAACCGTGCAGGTTTGGGAGATATGCAGGGAACCTACAGGTAAGCCTTATTATAGGCTTACCTGTAGGTTAAAGTGGTTGTCACTGGTTGACAACCACTTTAAAAATACAAGGCTTCCTCTGAATGGATGAGCAGTTATTCCCAACACAATTTTGTTTCGGGAACAAAGAAGAAGGGAGAAGAAGGGAAGTCCCCATAGCACTGCCATAATACAGTACTGAATGTAGCTTGTGATGCATACAGTTTATACAACACGGACAGCTGCTGCATTGATTTAATAGAGGATATATTTAGTTTGGGCCAGCTTGGTCCAAACAAACTACATAAAGTCTTAGTACTCCTGGAGTTCGTCTTTAAATGTAGGCTTTTATAGAGTTATCCTGTGCAGTTCTGGATTTGGTTCGATGCTTGGTTTAAGGTACTTCCAGTTGAATATATTAAATGGAAAAACACCATTCAAATTATATATGCGGTTTTCCTTCAAGGCATTCCTTCCTTTGTGTAATATAAACTGTGTGTAACATCTCCCTTTTTCCTCTTATCTCTTCATATTTGAAGAGCCAGGTGTATGCAGTCTTTCCCACAACTTCATCATCAGGCTAATGTTAGTGAATTATGCTGACAACCACAAAAAGCTGTTAATGCTACCGAGTTCAAGTCAAGTTCATGGCATGTTTGCTGGTCGAAACCTTAAAAAATTGGGAGAGAAATTTAAAAAGTATAGAAAGTTCTACAAAGCAGATCTTGCAGCCCTTTTGGGGATATGGCGTACATAGGACCTAAAAATATTTTTCAGATGTTTAAATTGAACCTGTATGGTGATGTAAAAGATAGAACTTATGTTTAGAAGGTTCCCTTCAAAGCCACAGTCTACCTTTTACAGAGCTTGCCCACCTAATGGATGTGCCACAGGAGCCTCAAGTGATCTATGTAAATACGAACTTTCTATGTGTTAGCATTCGCATAATGCCAGGCACATTCCCTATGTGGCTGTGCTTTGGTCTCCCAGTAGATCACTCAGGCCCTTGGAACTGTGCTGTGCATTGTAGGAGCAGAGAAGCATGCACGTTTATTCCATATCCAGAAGTTTGAATTTAGAAGAGTAGCAGGCAGGCACTCTAAGGCTCCTTTCACACTTGTGTGATGCAATTTTATCGCAATTTCGACGCAATTTGGGATCAGTACAACTTTGGTCTGACTTTGTTGCAACTTTGGCACAATGAAATTATATTAGAAAGTCGAACAGAAATCGCATCTATATTATTCAGGTACGATTTACATGCGACTTTGAGGGCGTAACATTGAAGTCTATGGACCTTAAGTTGCATCAAAGTTGGACCAAAGTAATGCAGTGACTACTTTGAAATCATACAGATATCAACAGTACTGATTGGAAATCATGGGGAACGTCTTGTCATACGACTTTGCAGTCCCAAGTCGCAGGACAAGTCACACAAGTGTAAAAGGGGCCTAAGGGGTACAGAGTAGCGGGGGAAGGGTGCCTGCTAACTATCTGTAATGACTTTGCTTGGTAGCACCATGTTAATAAAAGCTGAAGTGTAGCTATAGCAATTTTTACATGGTTACATTGGTCTAGCTTGGACCAATGTAAGTACAGTTGTGCTCATAAGTTTACACACCCTGGCAGAATTTATGATTATCACTTTTGGGTTTAGGTAGATTAATCCGCAGCAGCGCTCCACGCAATTACAGTAAAGGCCAGCCTCGTCTATATCCGTACACTGGGGCAGGTCGCAAGTGCTGCTGCGGATTAATGCTAAACCCGAAAGTGGTTACATGGTCCACTTTCTGTCCCCCTGCACCCACTGAACATAGGGCACCCGGAGAAGTTTTTTTATTTTTTTTTTAATATAGTTGCACAGCGGGGGATTAGCTCATTAGGTGCACAGATTTTTGGAGTCCCCACCCACTCTACCTCCGGCCCCCCACTGAGTCCCCCCAGCCCCAGTTGCCCAGGAGGAAAGGGCAGGACCAGATATATCAGCAGTGCTCAGCTCTAGAGGATCCACCTGCATGAGAAGCTGCATCCCAACCATTCCAGCCTTCAACCCACCTTAAAATACCCTGCCCTCACTTAACCCCCTACTCAACCCCCCCCCCCCCCCGCACCCTGCCTTCACCCGAGCCTCACCCAACTCCCTACCCCCCGCCCCAAACCACCCCTCTACCTACTCCTAGCCCTGTGCTGATCACATGCCCCCCCCCCCAAAAATAAAAAATTCCAAGCATTACACACCAAACTAAGCATGTGCAGAGTGCCCCCAAGGCTCTGTTCTATCAGCAGATGGATTAGGGACTGTGGAAGAAGGGGAGGATCAGAAAAGACAGGATCAAACAGTCTTTTTACATAATGCGGAGGATTAACCCCTTAGGTTCCACAATGGGTAGAACAAGCATGCTTTACTGCATATACAGTCTGATTTTACTGTTGGGGGTTTAGTAACACTTTAAAGAAATATTCTACCTTTTATTTATATATATTTGCATTGGAGCCCGCCAAGCATTGCAGTAGCAATCTGTAGATTACAGGTGTGGACCTTCAGTTATGGAGCTTGGAGAAGCAACAGAATTATTAGTATCTCTAAAGCCTCGTACACACGGGACGATGATCGCATACAACAGGTCGTACGCGATATTGATCGTTCGTATGCACGATTTGAACATCCGAACATACGAAGGTCGTACAAGGGAGTTGTATGAGCAGACTAGAAAACATGATCGTACCAACAAGCTCTAATACAACCGTTGTATCGTGTGTACAGAGCAGTTGGTACAACAAGTTGTATTGTGCAAAACACGCATGCTCCGAAGTCAGGAATGGCCGGATGCTAATTACATGCACCTGGACATTCTTTCTGTGCTCGTACGATCGTGTAGTGCAGTCAGTATGCTAGATACAACAGCCAACATACAATTTGACACGATTGTACGTGCGATCGTCGAACCGTGTGTATGAGGCTTTACTATGACCTTAGAGCAGTGGTTCTTCACTCCTGTCCTTAGGACCCACTAACCGGCCAGGTTTGCAGGATAACTGAAATGTATCACAGGTGATATCATTTGCTGCTCAGTGATAGCAGTATTCTAGTCTGCATCTCCCCAAGGTAATACTTAAAATCTGGCCTGTTGGTGGGTCCTGAGGATAGGAGTTGAGAACCACTGCCTCGGGCTGGGTTCACACCTATGCGAATTGGATGAGGCTTAAACCGCATCCAATTCGCAGGACACTTGAAAACACATTGTTTTCAATGTGTCCGGTTCACATATGTCCGGTGCATTCGCACTCCGTATTTTTTGTGCAATGCGGTGCGAATTCCCAGCCCATTGTGTTCAATGGGAGCGCATCTAACACGGAGATGCACTCCGCACTGAATGGGCATATTTTCCCCTGCTCGTGGACAGGAGGCGCCAAACGGCGGCTCTGCCCGTTCCCGGCAGCAGACGGGCTGGAATTTGCACCGGACTGGTGTGAATCCAGCCTTAGACTTTACCAATTATGCATTGGCAAATGACCTGATGCTCCTTGTGTTTTAAGCCTCTTCTGCATATGCGAGCAGACACACATGATAGGGAGGCCCGAGCAATGAATATATTTGGGTGGCTGAATTGTGTTTGGGGTAAAGAACTGAGTTTGGGAGGGTCCGAATTTTTTGATAGAAATCATTTTTTATTAGTTACTATATCTATGTTGTATTTAAAATGCTAAGAGCCTTCTATGCTCCTGTTAATAGGGCCTCTATGTGTGAAAAAAGCAACAACACAGAAAAGAGAACTGTAAAAAAAATCTGTTCTGCGGCAGCCGCTGACCTTGGCTGTACTGTATACAATGATGTTGAAAACTTTGTGCCTTAAAACAATCAAGACTTTCAGATCTCGTACAAGTTTCCTTCCTTTCATTTTGGAATTTGTGTAAGAACAACACTGATGTAAGTTGTTGTTCTGCTTCACGTACTATGTGTTATTTCATTGTGTATCCATTTTCAGGCACTCTTTAATTGAAAAAAAGTAAAACTATTCCTATAAAGTAATAATAATAGACTATAACAATTTTATTGTTCAGAAAAACGCACTTCAGTTATGCTGTACACAAAATATTTCCCAGTGCTACTCACATGATACATTAGGCTGAGTTCACAAAGCTAAAGCCTGGTACTTACGGGCCGAAATATTGGCCTGTTCAACAGAAACCATCTGACATTTTGCCCCTGTGTACAGCAGTCTGTCTGACAGAAGCTTGCTGAATGGGCATGTTGGAAAACCAATATTCGATCAGTGCTGGCAGCCAATGGCTGTGAGCGCTGACTGGTGTGTTCTAGTGAAGGGGGTCAGTCCAGTCCCCCCATCAGAACACAATAGCTCAGCGGGGAGATCACTGTACAAACATTGGATAGTTAGTACAGCAAGCAGCTCAGTTTTTTTTTTCCGTTCAGCTCTCTGGGTTGAATGGAAAAAAAATTGTAGTATGTACCAGGCTTTACACACCAGGTTCATAAATTTAGGCCAAAATACATTTTGCTACATTTATTTGCTAAAAATAACCCAAATCCGTGTATATTCTTTAGTCTGTAGGAAAGTTATAGACCAACCTTCCTCAACCTTTTCAATACCGAGGAACCCTTGAAATTATTCTCCGGTCTCGGAACTCCCTGCTAAAAATGAGAAATCTACAACTCATGATACATTAGTGTGATGGTCAATGGGAAGAATGCTCCTTACACTTGTGGTCATTGGGAAGAATGACCCCCTTACAGATAGCTAAAAATATCAATGGTATCATTGGGAATTTATCTGAGAGGTAGAGATTGCTCATTGCTCAAGGAGCCCCTTGCAACCTCTGCAAGAACCCTAGGGTTCCACGCAACCCTGGTTGAGAAACCCTGTTATAGACTCTATAAACTATGGTATATATATTTGAAAGCTGGTCAATCCTGATGTATTGATGGCCATTTCTTGAGGCCCTAAAATGCCAGAATAGCACAAATAACCCCCCAAATTACCCCTTTTGGAAAATAGACAGTTTGAGGTATTTAATAAGAGGCATAGTAAGTTTTTTGGAGTTGTAGTTTTTTTCTCACAGTTTTTTGGAAAATAAAGAAATTAAATAAAAATTATTTTTTTGCACAATTTTTTAATTTATTTACATACTGTAGTGCAATGTGATCACACCAACACTACTGTATGTGGAATATGGGATGGATACATGGTAGGCCACAGAAGCTTTCTCTAGGCTCAAAACATTTCTGGAACGTACCTATTCCTCCCAGACATTTCATCCAAACCAGCAACATAGACCCAGGTGCCTGCATGAGTGATCCCCGGCAGTAAGATCCATCTTCATCTCTGTGAGCTGAAGCCTCCAGTTTGGAGAGTAACATCCACGTTTCTGATGATAGCTGGCCGGCCTCTAGTAATTAGAATCGCCTGGCACTTGGGTGTTGCGTGCTTTCCCTCAACTGGTGTATGGCTTGTGGTTCTCTGGTGGTGGGCTAGTGTGGCTTAAGAAGTTGCGGAGTTTCACTATGAGATTCTTTTTTTCCTTCTTTTGGAAGGACCATCTGCTGTGAGTGACTGGTCATTATGCTGGAGGAGTCGTGTGAACAAGCCGATAATTGCAATTTGATTTTACATGCAATTTTTAACCTGAAATCTGGTAAGGAGACTTGCTAGACTTATCCCCCAGACCACAGGTGTCAAACACAAGGCCCGGGGGCCGAATCCGGCCCTCCAGGTCATTTCATGTGGCCCTCACACCTGTCCTGCAGCTGCAGCACTCCCCTCATCTCCACCACCCCTGTCTCAGCAGTCTGTCTCTCTGTGCAGCTGCAGCACCCCCTCATCTTCATCTCCCCTGGTCTCAGCATTCAGAAGACTCCAGCTCTCCTCTGGTCCTCCTCCAGACCCTGCACTTTCTAATTCTCAGCTCTGCCCCCACTGTGATGTAAGAAAGGGTGGGGGACCCTTGACTTCTGATGGTGGGGGGAGCTCTTGGCATCAGTTGTAAGGGGGGGTGGTGCTTTGAACATCTAGTCTTAGATATACAACCGGCCCTTTCAGGGTGACCATAATGCTCATACGGCCCACGATGAAATCAAGTTTGACACCCCTGCCCCTGACTGTGCTGGTGTCCCCTTGTGGATCGTTGTGGTGTTACACCTATTAAAGTTTATAAAAAGACTTTCTGGCATATGGGTGGATCTGGACCTTTTTTAGATCACCATATCCGTTATTAGTGTTGCATACTGGAAAAAACGTACATCTATTATTGTGGATCAAAACAATATATGCCAGCTTCTTTTTTTTCTAGATACATATGACTTAGTGCGGATTTCTTATTTTCTTCCAATGTGATCATGTGAATAGTGTCAGGGTGATCAGGGATCAATACATTTTTATTCAAATTTTTAAACTTTTTTTTTTTTTCTTTCTTTTTTTACTATTTTTTGTTACACCTTGTCATCAGAGTAGTTCAGTGTCTACTCTGGGTTGGTGATCAGGGATTTTTTTTTTTCAATGTTCTTGCTTAAAACGGTGATGATCACTGTTACAAGCAATCATTTTAGCTGTAATGATTGGCTTTTATTCATGACAGCTTGATTACTATTGTGATCTGTGATTGGCTACAGCTAATCACATGGTACAGGGTGCTGTGATTGGACCAGGGACCATGTGATAACTGTGATAACCACCCAGCCAGCCCTTTGCCTCTTAGTGGCGGGATCAGAGGCAGAGGGCTGGCTGGGGGCAGAGGGCTGGCTGGGATCAGAGGGGTGGTGGGATCCCTCTGCCTCTGATCCCTGCCATCCCTCTGCCTCTGATCCCAGCCAGCCCTCTGCCTCTGATCATAAGCACCGTCTAGTGGCCATAATGCAGTATTTTCCTGAAATACCTCATTTAGGAAAAATACCAGATTGCCGCCTCTAGATGGTGCTATCATAGGAAATCATATTACATAAAATGTGACTATTTTTTTTGTTGCCGCTGTGCAAATGTTATTTAATATAAATAGAAAACTGGGATTACATGTAGTAATTGAGACAATTTTGTTGCAAATCTTTATATCTGGGTTTTTGTGATCCTATGAGATAGTAAATTGACACTTATTGCCGGCTGTAGCCAATCGGTATACAAAAAAAAAAATTGTAGATGCGCTTTTGAAGATTTTTTTCTTAGGCATTATAAATCTTTTATCTGATATCACAGCAAGCAGAGCACCACAGAAATGTTACTGACCACCAAACAATAGAACGATTAGGGAAAATGATTGTAGTTTAGCCGGTTAAGAATGGAAGGTCAGCCTTTTATATTCAGTACAATTGAAAACACATGCTCTGTGGTTGCGTTTAAAGTAATGAAGCTTGTAATGAGGTCATACACAATGTTAAAAAGACAACTGTCTGTTTTGTACATTCATCCTTTATTAGTAAGAGGAAAGACCTAAGAACAGGTTTCTTTGCTGCGCACCCACTATTGTGTAATGCCTCTTGTTTTGGAAACAGTTCTTGCCTATCTGACAGCGAGGCAGTAGACTATGCTCTGTAGACGTTCGATCACCATTGTAAGGTAACAGGTTAATCCTGTTTATGGTCTTAGCGATGAGGTCACTGTAACCATAGATAACCCTGCTATTTACCCATTATGTGATTGAAACAGGGTGGAAAATAGAAAAACTAAGTACCTGTCAAATTTTGACAGCTACGCAACGTGCAATGTCTGTTCTCCTCATTAACAATAAATATGCCTGTAGGGTGTGGAAATATTCTTCTTCATTTATGATTTTGTATAATATTCAATATCCTTCTACCTGATAACATTTTCTCTGTCCAACTGTTGTCTTAATACACGCAGCTACCAAGCTATATTGCCAGGATGGTGACACTGATTTTCCCTACTGCAGCTTGCAACGCCCTGTGCCATTTTGTCTGCTGTACAGGGGATTGTGGAAAGATAATATATAGAAATGCAGTTATGCTAGCAGTACTTTTAAAATAATGTTTAACCACTTCAGCCCCAGAAGGATTTCCCGCTTTAGGACCAGATCGCTTTTTGCGATTTGGCACGGCGTCGCTTTAACTGACAATTGCGCGGTCGTGCGACGTCAAACAAAATTGACGTCCTTTTTTTTTCACACATAGAGCTTTCTTTTGGTGGTATTTGATCACCTCTGCGTTTTTTTATTTTTGCGCTATAAACAAAGAGCAACAATTTTGCAAAAAAAAAACAATTTCTTATTTTTTGCTAAAATACATATCCAAAAAAAAAAAATCTAAAAAACAAATTTATTCATCAGTTTTGGCCGATTATATATTCTTCCTCATATTTTTGGTAAAAAAAATCGATTGTTGCCACATTTACGAACAATGAGAATTCATTTATGGGGTTTTTCATTTTTTTTTTTATATTTTACTAGTAATGGCGGCGATCTGCAAATTTTTTTTAGTGGGACTGCGACATTGCAGTGGACATGTCAGACACTTTTGACAGTTTTTTTGGACCATTGGCATTTATTCAGCGATCAGTGCTATGAAAATGCACTGATTAATGCATAAATGCCACTGGCAGGGAAGGGGTTAACACTGGGGGCGATCAAAGGATTAACTGTATTCCCTGGTATGTGTTACTGTGTGGCGGCCGGGCTGACTGGGGGAGTTAAGTGATTGTGGCTCCCATACACAGGGAGCCTACGATCACATTCCTTCCCCACTGACAGAACAGAGATCCGTGTGTTTACATACACGGATCCCGTTCTGTCACTGCGGGGGAATGATCGTGGGTAGCCAGCGGATATCGAGTCCACCATACCCGCTCCCTGGCTCCCCCCCCATATACAGTGAGCGCGCGGCCACAATGCTCGATCTCGCAGCTGCCGTCAGTTGATAGTGATTTGCGATATTGAGCCAGACTGCCGCCGTCATATGACGGCGGACGGTCATTAAGTGGTAAAGTGGAATTCCAGGCTATACCTGACTGATCTTAAAAATGCTCCCTCCCCTAATGCCTACTTATCTATTTTCAGGCTGCTGTGGTCTAGTTGCGTGATCTGGCTCCCCTGTGTAAGCCAGCGGCAGCTGCAGGGGAGAGGACAGAGCATTCGATAACAGCTGGTAATGTCTGGGAGCGGTGATTTCACCCATAGGCTGCTTTGGTGCATCCTCTCTCCCCAGCAGCTGCCACTGGCTGACACAGCAGACTGGATAACATGACTGGACCGGAGCTCCCTGAAAATAGGCAAGTATATGCATTTACGCAGGTTAGTCAGCATAGGTGTTAGGAGGGGGGAGGGAATATTTTCAGATTAGCCTTGCATAGCCTGATATAGCACTTTAATGATTTTAATATGTGCACAATTGGACTAAAGACCTTTTTTAATATATACCCAAAGTAATTTTTTTTGTATGAAAAACTGATAAACAGTTAAAGTGATACAAAAGTCTAGTATTTTTTTTTTTCATATTTACCTGCTCTGTGCAGTGGTTTTGCACAGAGCACCCCAAATTCTCCTCTTCTCTGGTCCCTTGTTGGCAGGGGCTGACTGGCAGTTTTCGGCCCAGGGGGCAATTACAACCCAGAGGCCCCCACGGTTCAGCGACTCAGCCTCCCTCCCACTCACCTTCTTCCCTGCCTCCTCCCGGCCCCCATCCCAGGTTTAAGCTCTGCTCTTACTCTCTGCTCAACAGGCAGGTTGGGCTGGACAGCACCTGCTGCACTGACTCCGGGTTCTCAAACTGGCTGGCAGGGGGCAGCTCAACCGGAGCTGGCTTGGGCAGGAGAGCCTCCGGTGGGTCACGGACCCGGCGTACACCATCCATGCTGGATGCTGGGGGGCAGCCTGCACTCCGTTCTTTGTCCTTGTCCTCATCCCACACTCGGTAGGACACTGGCGGGGACTTTTTACTCCACTTCACCAGGAAGCCTGTAGGCAAGTTTGTGGTGGAAGCAGTGCACCCTTTTTACGGGGCATCAGAGTGCCCAGCGGGATACCCCCCCGCCCAGTCTGCCCCTGCTCGTCTGTGCTTCTGGCTCCCCCTCCTGTCGAGTGCCTCCACAGCAAGCAGCTTGCTGTGGGGGCACCCGAGCCGAGCAGCTGCTCTGTGTATCCATTCAGACATGGAGCCGTGGCTCAGCCCTTCCCATCTCTCTCCTCATTGGCTCACTAACTTTGATTGACAGCAGTGGGAGCCAATGGCGCCTTCTGCTTTGTCTCAGCCAATCAGGACGGAGAGTCCCAAACAGCCGAGTCTGTCCTGCAACATTGCTAGATCGAGATGGGGCTCAGGTAAGTATTAGGGGGGCTGAGGGGGCTGCTGCATACAGAAGGTTTTTATCTTAATGCATAGAATGCATGCAGATACAAAAAAAACTTCTGCTTTTATAACCACTTTAAAATAAAAAAAATGTACCTTATAAGAAAATGTCATAATAAAAAATAAATGTTTCAGCTATATAAAGCCAAACTCCTGATTTGGGGACCCACCCCCTAGTCCAGTTTGGCACTGGAGATTTGGGGGGGTCGGAGCCTTGACACCCTGCGCTAACAGGAAGTGGTTGAACGACACTGGGTTTCAACCCACAAGAGAAGTGGCACCGCATTGTTCGATCGGTGAGTCTGCAGGGGACGGCATCGGAGACTGGTTGGAGCACTTGGAGCTGCTTTTATCTTATTTAGTTGATTGTGCTTTAATATACATTTACGCAAACAAAAACTGTTCAAAATATTACATTTTAGCACAGTAGTATTATTTTCCTGTTCTACTTTAATACATGGGAAGGAGAATCTGCCCTAAAAGCACTAGTATTTGGTCATCGTTCTACTTTATTCCAATTGATTGGTTAGTGGAGTCATGAACTAGACAACCATGTCCTGGTTATACAAGGTAACCAAATAATGCAGTCTCTGCTTTTATCTTACTACGATTTATGGAGCTTTGATCTCAATGTAAAGGTATTACCATAACTATTTGGTTGGAGGAAAGGGTGGTGACAGAATTATATATCAGTGAATGTTAGGAATCTGACCTCAAGGCAGAGAGAAAGGAACTGCCCTAATGACTAAGGATGATAATGAGAAACCTAGGTAATGAATATGTATAGCATTGATGAGAATACGATATTCATTATGCTCACCAGAGATCACGAGAGGAATGCAAGCATCTTTCCCATCTAAGTTTCATATCATTTAGTTTAAAATGATTATAAATTGGCCAAATTAGATTTGGTAAATAGTTGTAATAAAATTGATGGAACCCTACAGCATACATTCCTTAAAGGGTGTGGGTTGTTCTCTATAGGGGACCATTCATTTTGCCTAGATATATGTGCGGAGGTTGGTGCCCTGAGGAAGCTGTTTGGGTCAAAGTGGCATATTCATGGGCATTGTTCACTTCTTTTTTGTGTAATTCTTATTTTTGTTTAAATGTTGTTTTTGAGGATAACTAGCCGTATTGTGGTTGGCGGTCTTTAATGTTTCTTTTGTGTTTTGTACCTGTTTCTTGGAAATAACAATTAATTTTCCCCCAAAAAAATTTGGTAAATACACCTTTACCAAAAAAAGTGCCTGTAGATAAGAGATGTCTGTAGATAAAAACAAACTGCACAGCTTTCACCAAAATTGAATAATGCCCTTGGTATAGGTGTAGGCCATTTACGTACGTAAAGCATGACTGGAAAACTCCCAGGAGGTTGCTAAGAGGTCCAGCTGTTCACTTTCAGAATCACAGGAGTGAGCTAGTTTTCTGATTCAGCACACACACACACGTTCTCTCCCCTGATGCAGTAGCTCTGAACATATGGGAGCTCACTTCTGTGATTTTGAAAGTGAACAGTAATAGCTGGGCCTCTCTTGGCAACGTCTGTAGCAACAGCCTGGGAGTTTTCTCGTCAGGCTTTATAAGGGACATAAATGGCCTACACCTATAGCAAGGGCATTATTCAACTTTCGTCAAAGCTGTACAGATTGTTTTTATCTACAGATATTCTTTAGCTGAATAGGCAGTTTTTGTTTTTTTGGGGGTTTTTTTTTGGTAAAGGTGAATTAACCAATTTCAAGCTGAGCTTCAGTGAAACCTGTAAATACATCAAAAGAATCCGTTTTACCAGATAAGAATATGTATTTATTTCCATCCAAGGTTTGCACATATCCTACCACACAGCACCACCCTTTCTGACAGTGCGGAAGACCTGATTTTTTTCTGCTACAGTTAACCTCCCTGGTGGTTATCCCAAGTGTGGCTCAGGGTTAATTTTCATTACCAAAAGCGGTAACCCCGAGCCACACTCGGGATCGCTTTGCAGGATCAGGGCAAAGTTACTTACCTTGTCCCCTGGATCCTGCGATGTCCCCCGCTGTGTCCTCCAGCGGAATCATTGCCCGATGCCTCTGGGTTCCGGGGCTCCGTTCCCTGCGAGCGTCGCATGGCGGCGGAGCCCGGCGGCCAATTCAAAATGTAAAAAACACACAACACATACAGTACACTGTAATCTGTAAGATTACATTAATGTATCAAATCATTTCACATCCCCTTTGTCTCTAGTGGTTTGCCCAGTGCCCTGCATGCACTTTTATATTATATATGTCATTCTTTCTGCCTGGAAACTTGAGAATGTCCATGGCATCCAAAAAGCATCCCTTTATGTCAAAAGCGGTTTTTCACCAGCTAGAAAACAGCGATCGTAAATAAGAATCATTTGCAGAATTGAGCGATGCTGATTTGTGGGGCAATTCATCATCAGACACTGAATACATTTTATTATTATTATATTAATATTTTTGATCATTATTTATAGTTATTTATTATATTATAATTTATGATTTTGTTGTTTCAAACTTTATCATACCCGGGATGTCTACTAGACTCTTGTTTGGACAGATTTAAAGAGGGGTTTTACTTCCTCTTTATTACCCTGCAATGTAAAAGCATAATGGGCTACTATGCATCTCATATTAGCCCATTATGTGGCACTTACCTGCATTGGAAGCCAGCGATGTCCCCGCTCCAGGCCGCGTCCATCTTCCACCCCTCTTCCTTCCGGGGGGCCGTGGACTCCGGCTCTGTGACTGGCGCAGGAGCCGCCAGTTGCGGCATGATCTCAGTGAAGAAATGGCAC
Organism: Glandirana rugosa; assembly: GCA_018402905.1. Classification (NCBI taxonomy): domain Eukaryota; kingdom Metazoa; phylum Chordata; class Amphibia; order Anura; family Ranidae; genus Glandirana; species Glandirana rugosa. Next base: position 122,943 of record BLSH010078701.1, on the reverse strand, counting down.
GGAGGCCTTTTCTTCACTGCACATGTGTCCAATGACGTCGGCACATGCCAGGGTTGACAACCACTTTGAGTTAGGCCTACAATATAAAACGCCAAATTTCTATGCGAAAAAATTTACTGCTTTGAGACGCAAAAATCTGACATAATCATACCACCAGGGAGGTTAAAGTGGTTGTAAACCTTAAACATGAAATACAGACAAAGCATATCCCTCTTTAGTGTATACTTGTCTCAAGAGCACTAAGTGTCATTTCTGTCTGCTGCTTCATTCCTCTATCAGCATGAGTCACTTCTGAGAAGTTTTCCTGACACCACAAGAAAAATGGTGACGGGGAGGAACCTAAGCTGATTGCCAACCTCAGCTCTATTCAGCTCTATTCTTGTGAGCTGTGTGATGGGGGGGTGGAAGGGTGTATCCAGGGAGAAGAAACAGATCTTTCCCTCTGTACAGAGCCTTGTGGTGTTTGTCAACACAGTGTTCTGGGCTGTGATTGGATACAGTCGCTCAGCAGGTCCTGGCCATGAATAGTTGTCCAGGACCTGCTGACAAATTCCCACTGTGTACAATAACAGAGGGTGTCAGCGGGGGAGAGCCTGGACAGGCCGTTCATCCACATGGTGTTAATCCAAGACAACCTCTGAACTCCACTCCATGCAGCAAAAATCGGAAGAGAAACTGACACTTCCGTGAAGGTCTATCTCCTGAGACCCCCACAGCTTTCACTGGTTCCTCCTACCGACCTCCATGTCATGACTGTATCCTGTAATAGGTGGAGGTCAGAGGTCATAACCAATGAGAGCTGCAGTGGACCCTGGGGATTGATACTCCCGAAAGTTTGTTTTTCTGTGGACTTCAGTCCAAGAAAAGAGCAGAGTTTAGAAGCCTGGAAAGCAGAAGTGTTTTTTTTGTTTTTTGTTTTTTTTTACAGGCGCATCTTGGATTCATCCATACTCTAGCAACAGGACCCCTTAAAGTGGTTCTAAAGCCTAAACATCACCCCCCCCCCTTATACTTGAGCCTTTATTTGATTCAGCGCTGTGCCCTTCTGCATATCATTTCTCCCCTCACTTCCAGATCTCGCTTGTTTTGCCGGGGCACTGGGAACCACTGGCTCCCAGTGCTGTCAATTAAAGCCAGTGGTGAGGGATGGGGCTGAGTCCTGCTAACTGTCAATGAAAGCAGCAGCGGGGCTCGGGAGTGAGCATGCACGAGTGCCCCCATGGAAAGCGGCTTCCCATGGGGGCACTAGACCGAGAGGAGGGGCCAGAAGTGCCAGGCAGGGGACCTGAGATAAGGAGGTTCGCGGTTGCTCTGTGCAATTCCATCGCACAGAGCAGGTAAGTATAGATATATTTATTTTTACCTTTACAATCACTATAATAAAGTTACTTGTTAAAAGCTGGTCACAGAACTTCCATGGATAAAACATGATCTATGAATGGTGAATGGGCAGAAGATGCAAGAATGGAGGTCTGCCCCCTCTATTGATAGATCGTGTTTGATTCATTGAAGCTGTAGTATTGGCTTCTATGAATGGAGGAGTAGTGGGCAGAAAAGGTGGACATAGTCAGAGGAGGGCCTGTTACTGCTCCCTTAGTTTTATTAGTTTCATTAACCCCCACTGCACCAGGATAATATGATGATGGTGCTGATTATTTAAGTAAACTTAAAGTGGTTGTAAAGGTTTCTTTTATCAGCTGCCAGACAAATCATCCCGTTGTACTGGAAATCTACTACTACTACTCCTGCCCTAGCCCAATGGGTATCCACTATGAACAACATTATGAGAATTGAGGAGAGGCTGGTGATGGACAACAATACAGTAGACAAATATGAGGTTCTATGGTCGATCTGGCTCCACTTCTCCACCTCTGATACTCTCACTAACCTTCTAGGCCCACGACAAGCCCCAATCTTGGACAGATAGAAAGTCTCGTATTGGTTAGATGGGCAATCCCACAGGACCAGGACCTCCCAGCAGACCCCCCCCCCCCTTGCTTTACCCTCCCTTACCTTCCTTTACTGATCTACTTCTTTACTCCTCCATACGCTTCTATCCCTTCATATTTCACTTTTTCTCTACCTTCCTCAACTTTGAAAATACCATGGAACAAGTTTTTTCTACACTTAAAGATGTTTTTTTTTTTTCTGACAAAGTAAAGTTATCCTCACTTGTCTTTGTTACTAATCATACTGTATTATTTATTATCCTGAATTCCGCTATGGGCGATAGCCACTGAGTGGACATATGGATTTATTATCATCTACCACTTTATATCTGTAATGTGTTTTTCATCATTAATAAAAATATTTTCAACTATAAAGTGGTTGTAAAGGCAGAAGGTTTTTTATCTTAATACATTAAGATGAAAACCTTTCTGTGTGCAGCAGCCCCCCTAATACTTACCTGAGCCCATCTTGATCCATCGATGTTGTACAAGAGACTCGGCTATCCCATACTCTCCCTCCAGATTGGCGAAGACACAGCAGCGGGCGCCATTGGCTCCCACTGCTGTCAAAGTCAGTGAGCCAATGAGGAGAGAGAGGGGTGGGGCTAAGCCGCAGCTCCATGTATGAATGGACACACAGAAAAGCAGCTGGGCTCGAGTGCCCCCATAGCAAGCTGCTTGCCATTGGCTCCTGCTGCTGTCAGTCAAAGTCAGTGAGCCAGTGAGGAGAAGGGGCAGGGCTGAGTTAGGGCTCCGGGTCTGAATGGATGCATGGAGCTATGGCTTGGCTGGGTGCCCCATAGCAAGCTGCTTGCTGTGGGGTCACTCAACAGGAGGGAGGGACCAGAAGCGCTGAATAGGGACCTTTAGAAGAGGAGGATCCGGGCTGCTCTGTGCAAAACCAACTGCACAGAGCAGGTAAGTATAACGTTTGTTATTTTCATACTAAAAAAAAAAAAAAAAGACTTTAATATCACTTTAAGCTTTAAAGCTATTTAAGTTATGGAAATAGAGTAGGACTCCAGTGATACCACAGTATGTAGACTGGTGGTTGTGTAATGGTGAATCATAATCCCGTACACATTCTGAGGTATTGCATAATGAAAATGAGGTCATTCCAGACCAAGCACTGACTTGAAGACGATTTCTGCCAAAGTATGCAGAAACTTGCCATTGCCTGTAAACACGTATTTGTCTTTTAAGTATACAATCCAGGAATAAATCGATCTGTTTTCTCACACAAGGGGAGAGCATAGAACAATAACAATGACTTCCATTGCTGAGCTCTCCTTGAAGACACAAGTTCCCTCACTGACTTGCTGATCTATTGGCTTTTAGCCTAATAAAATGAAATATATTGCAGCTTACAAGAGGTTTCTGCATTCAGTTTTTTTTTTCTTTATTTTCACCTGGTAATCCTGCTAATAAACGTCTTGTCCCTGGATGGCTACTCTCACTTGCTTCACTGTATCTCTGGAAGGAGCCATTGCCACACAGGCTCAACATATTGAGGAATGGCCTGCGCAACCCATGTAAATTCAAGACTTTACTGAGGTTAAAGTACAAACAGGGATATTTCAATGCAAAAAAGCATTAATGCACTTTATTTTGCCCTGAAATCATTCTCATTGTGCTTGTTTGTGGTTTTTTTTTATTATTTCTAAGCCCAGTAAGGCCTTGTTCATGCAAGAGGTAAAAAAAGGCAGTTGGCCCGCATTTTTACCGCCCATCAAAATCCTTAAAGTTGCTCCTCTACTATATAATGAAAAGTGATCAAACGTAGATTGCTTTTTAGAAAGCAGTAGAAACTGCCTTCTCTGTGAACTGCATTGAGATTACATGGTGTGATGGTTATGTCTTAATACGTATTTCACATTACCGTAAGCTGAGCACCTTCCTATAAGGTATGAAGGCTATGGTTTTTCTACTGGATTCCAAATGCATCTTCCCCTCTTCATCTACATTATGATGGCCATACACACTTCGGCAAATGATCAGTTTTTGATCAATCTCTTCTGATAGGGATAATTGATCTATAATCAACAACTCATTTGATCGATATACCACACATGGGGAAATGGATTTCAATCAATCGTTAGAGAGTTTCATATTCCTGATATGTGGCTTCTGTGCCATGTACTTGTATGGTAAAGTATCCTGTTCTCTTTATATTGCTGCATTTGTGTGAAATCCCTGGTGTTCCTGCCAGTCCCTCTGCTTTCCTATTAAAAACTGACCACACTAAGCAGGAGCGCACACCATGGTCAGTTCTCTAGCTGTGCTGGGAACTCAGCCTGCTCTCCTCCAATGATCAGACTTTTCCTAACACCCCTTCCCTGCACAGCTATTCACTGGGAAGCTCTGCTTCTACTCCCCCAGCTCTTATGCAGCTGAGAAGAGAGGCAGTGTGATCATATTTATATTCATATCATATTGTACATTTTTTTTACATCTATATAAAAATGTTTTGCATTTTATTTCTATTTTAAACTGAATGGGTTGTTTTTACAAGGTTATGGTTTACAATCACTTTAAGATACGAATTTATGATCATATTTTATCAATCTCATAATCTGATCGCACATGATCTTATTCATGAAAAAAGTATACCAGTGCAATCAGTCGATGCAAAATGATGGGTACATTTTCCCCTTGTCTTAGTTTGATTGAATCCAATCTAAATGGAGTCTTATCAGAAGACAAATTATGGCTGTTCAATTGTATGTTAATTCAGTCTTTTGATTGAATTACACATCGATCAGATAATGAATTTGAAGCTTGTGTGGCCACCATTATATGTAGTATTGGGAGTAGTACTTTACAGAAGGAAGATAACATTGTTTGTGCTTTGAGGTCAGCTCATAGAAAGTGAGGTCGCTGCATTTCTAGCAGATCAACAGACATATTCTGTACTTGCTGAAAATATTCTTTAGGTGAATTCCATCTTACACTTTAATTAGACTTAAAAATGTCCCCTCCCCCCTCCTAACACCCATTTTGACTAACCTGTTTTAAAATTATGTATATACTTGCCTATTTTCAAGCTGCTTCAGTACGGTTATGTGATCTACCCTGTGTCAACCAGCAGTGGCTGCACGGGAGAGAAGAGAGCGCTCCGACAAAAGCCTGGGAACGGTAACGTCATCCATAGGCCTCAATGGCCCATCCCTTTTCAGCATTTCCTCCTCTCCCCTGCAGCTGCTATTGGCTGACACAGGGGAGGCGAATCACGTGACTGGACTGAAGCGGGCTGAAAATAGGCAAGTATACAGATCTTTTTTACACAGGTTAGTAAGCCTAGGTGTTGGGGGAAGAGAATATCTTTAAGGCTAGTTAGATTTAAGCTTGAATTCCTCTTTAACCACTTCCTTACTGGGCACTTAAACCCCCCTCCTGCCCGGACCAATTTTCAGTTTTCAGCGCTGTCGCTCTTTGAATGACAATTGCGCGGTCGTGCAACCTTGTACCCAAACAAAATTTGCGTCCTTTCTTTTGGTGGTATTTGATCCCCTCTGCGTCATTTCTGATCGCCGCTATAAACAAAAAAAGAGCGACAATTTTGAAAAAAAAACAATATTTTTTACTTTTTGCTATAATAAATATCCAAAAATAAAATATAAAAAAAAAATGTATTCATCAGTTTTGGCCGATATATATTCTTCTACATATTTTTGGTAAAAAAAATCGCAATCGGCGTTTATTGATAGGGTTGCGCAAAAGTTATAGCGCCTACAAACTACGGACATTGATTTATGGCGTTTTTATTATTTATTTATTTTTTTACTGGTAATGGCGGCGATCTGCGATTTTTATCAGTTTTGCGGTATTTAGTTACAGGCAT
>BLSH010078701.1:93972-105010 GCA_018402905.1 Glandirana rugosa | reverse complement strand
CTATAAGAAAAAACCCTTACCTATGTGATCAGATTCCTGTGGGAATTCCTGATTCCTGCACTGCGATCTGTGAGCCGATCTGGGGGGTCATTAACAGTATACACCCACAGCGGTTCGCAGAGGGCAGTGTGAACTACCACTAGAATCGCGCTGGTTCTCGCATCAGACCTATGTGAACCTAGGCTTAGGGATTGATTTACTAAAACTGGAGAGTGCACAATCTGGTGTAGCTCTGCATAGAAACCAATCAGCTTCCAGATTTCTTTACCAAAGCTTAAAGCGGTAGTAAACCCCCAAAGCTGTTTTTACCTACAGGTAAGCCTATAGTAAGGCTTACCTGTAGGTAAAAAAGAATATCTCCTAAACCTGCATGGTTTAGGAGATATTCGCCCTGCATGCAGCCGCTGACATTAGCGGCGCATGCGCTCTGATGATCCGGCCGAGTCATCCGGCAACTCAGAGCTGGCTGCCGGAAAGAAGAGCTCCCGCGCGCATGCGCGGGAGTGACGTCACGCGGCTCCGGCCACTCACAGCGCCGGAGCCGCGTACCCGGAAGTAAGAAGAGGACCAACATGTCAGCGTCCTTAGCGCTGACCGACTTGGGCATCGGGGGCCTCGTTCTAAGGTAAGTATTTCATAATATGTTAGTATGCGATGCATACTAACATATTATGCTATTGTCTTGCAGGATTTTTTTTTTAATTTTTTTTTTTTTTTGGGAACGGGTTTACTACCGCTTTAACTGAACAAGCTGAAATTAAGAAGCAGATTGGTTTCTATGCAGAGCTGCACCAGATTTTGCACTCTTCAGTTTTAGTAAATCAATCCCTGTGGGTCAACTGATATGTATTTTTTTTTTCCAAAACAGATTTTGTTTTTTTTTGTTTTTTAATCGTGCCCCAAACCCCCAAAAAAACACTGTTCGAAAACATTTGGACCTTTAGAATGCCAGGAGGCTATTTATCAATAATTAGATCACAAACCAGCATTACTATTGAACACAAAGCTGGAAGTACAATAGGCGATTTCCTGAGGATCCACACCCACTTTATAACAAATGTATTGTGGCTGCCCTTTACTCCATTAGCACAGTGTAGGTTTATTATGTAATTTAGTTGCAGCAATTAGGATGTTATTAAGTTCAATTTACAGTATTCAGATTCAGGTTTTTGCTAATCCCCGTATCCGGATTGTGGTGTGCTATGGTGTTAGCAGTTTGCACAATCCAGTTTCTTGCTGGTCATGTCTGTTTTTCAGGTAGGGTTAAATGCAATTGTGTCTTGGTGTATCCCTCTGTGCCTCTCTTCTAATCCTGTGTATCTACGTCAGCCACATAGTGGCCCAATCATGTTACCTTCTCAACATGCCCATATTGTATACAAGGCAACCGGAGCTGCCCAGTGTCAGAGATGACGTATATAGTGTGTGAGGGGACAAGGTGGAAATTACAATGTCTCTAACCATTTTTGTTGGCTGAGTTGTTCAAAATGTAGAATTCATTCTTGATAGTAGAATAGCAAAGATGCTTATGTGCTGCCAAAATTAGAAGGCCAGGCATTCGCTTTAAAGGTTAACTTCACTTTCGTGGGGAAATAAAATTGCAAAAAAAAAATGTTTTATATTTATGTAAGATGGATATATATATATATATATATATATATTGGGCTTGTGTCTTTTTTCAGCCTCGTTTACTATGTAACTATAATATAGAATATGCACACGTCATTTTTGTAATTGAATGTTATTAAAAATTGCCTTTCCTTTTCAATCTGCAGCTCTGTAACTTTCTGTAAAATAGAAGTCTGCCCTAAGATACAAGTCAGGGTTTTGGCATCTCCTGCTTAAAAAATGTCATTTTTTGGTTTGATGCTGCTAAAAGGAAATCACATCTAAAGGGATGCCCGCCCTGCCACTTTCCTCATTAGAGCCCTGCAGTTGCAGCAGCTGATTGATAATTCTGAAGTCACTCCTATTCACATTCTTTTTTCATATAGACACAGACAAACCACTATTTCTTCAGAATAACAAAATGTAGGAATATGCTGCAAAGTTTGTTAAAATCCTCGCAATGGGTGTTTTCTTCTATCAACAAAGGTGGAGTTACTCTTTTTAGTATTTATTTTACTGTATCTTGACGGAGTCTGCTCCTTTCAAGATTTCTGCCAATATTGCCAGCTTTACTTGGCTTGTGGCATATTTAACTGAAAGCAACGTGCACATAGTCACACCAATTGCTTTGTTTGCTTTTTGCAATTTAGTACTTCATCTACAGCAGGGATATGCAATTAGCGGACCTCCAGCTGTTGGAAAACTACAAGTCCCATCATGCCTCTGCCTCTGGGCATCATGCTTTTGGCTGTCAGAGTCTTGCTATGCCTCACGGGATTTGCAGTTCTGCAACATCTGGAGGTCCGCTTATTGCATATCCCTGATCTACAGTATCTCATAAAAGTGAGTACACAACTCACATTTTCATGTGACAACGCTGAAGAAATGACACTTTGCTACATTGTAAATTAGTGAGTGTACAGCTTGTATAACAGTGTAAATTTGCTGTCCCCTCAAAATAACTCAACACACGGCCAATAATGTCTAAACCTCTACCAACAAAGGTGAGTACACCCCTAAGTGAAAATGTCCAAATTGGGCCCAAAGTGTCAATATGATTTCAGTGGCCATGATTATTTTCCAGCACTGCCTTATGCCTCTTGGGCATGGAGTTCACCAGAGCTTCACAGATTGCCACTAAAGTCTTCTTCCACTCCTCCATGACAACATCACAGAGCTGGTGGATGTTTGAGAGCTTGCCCTCCTCCACCTACCATTTGAGGATGCCCCACAGATGCTCAATGGGGTTTAGGTCTGGAGAAATGCTTGGGCAGTCCACCTTTACCTTCAGCTTCTTTAGCAAGGCAGTGGTCATCTTGGAGGTGTGTTTGGTGTCGTTATCATTTTGGAATACTGCCCAGTCTCTGTAGGGAGGTGATCATGTTCTGCTTCAGTATTTCACAGAACATGTTGGCATTCATGGTTCCCTTGATGAACTGTAGCTCCCCAGTGCCGGCAGCCCTCATGCAGCCCCAGACCATGTTTGACTGTAGGCAAGACACACTTGTCTTTGTACTTCTCACCTTGTTTGCTGCCACACACACGCTTGACACCATCTGTACCAAATACGTTTATCTTAGTCTCATCAGACCACAGGGCATGATTCCAGTAATCCCTGTCCTTAGTCTGCTTATCTTCAGCAAACGGTTTGCAAGCTTTCTTCTGCATAATCTTTAGAAGAGGCTACCTTCTGGGACGACAGCCATTCAGACCAATTTGATGCAGTGTGTGGCGTATGGTCTGAGCACTGACAGGCTGACCCCCCCACCCCTTCAACCTCTGCAGCAATGCTGGCAGCACTCATACCTCTATTTCCCAAAAACAGCCTCTGGATATGACACTGAGCACATGCACTCAACTTCTTTGGTCGACCATGGCGAGGCCTGTTCTGAGTAGAACCTGTCCTGTTAAACCGCTGTATAGTCTTGGCTACCGTGCTGCAGCTCAGTTTCAGGGTCATGGCAGTCTTCTTATAGCTTAGGCCATCTTTATGTAGAGCAACAATTCTTTTTTTCAGATCCTCAGAGAGTTCTTTGCCATGAGGTGCCATGTTGAACTTCCGGTGAGCAGTATAAGAGAGTGAGAGCGAAAGACACCAGACTTGGTGCTTTGGAGCGAGATGAGTAAACTCCAGTACCCCAAGTTTAGATGACTTCAACTCTAAAACATGTAACTAAATTGATACAGATGCTACTAAGGCTTCATGCACACGGGATTGATTTTTTTCAGCTTTAACCAGCGTTATATTACCGCAGTTTTTTCGCGTTTGTTTGCGTTTTTTTTTTTTTTTTTCCCAATTGATCTAAAACATCCAAAAACGTTGGGGATCGACGTATTTGGGCGTTTGAACTTTTTACAGCTGAAAAACGCTCTCAGAACCCTCTGGTCTTGGGGTTTTGTTTACATCTCAAAAACGTCACTGCTAAAAACAGCTGATAACAGCCTATGTGTGCATGAACACATAGGATAACATGATGGAGGGTTTAATGACTGTAGAAAAAAATGTCTGCAGCTAAAAACAGCTGCTGTAAAACAGTCAAACGTCCTGTGTGCATGAGGCCTAACACTAAATCCAGAAAATAATTGGAACACCCTGAGCTATTGCCATCAATTGTCTATCCTGTCTACAGGAAGGCTCTAGTGTTTTCCTAAGGATCAGGATTTTTCTCTTCGATACGACGATGAGCACTTTCAATATCAGAATTGCTGGATACATGCACTTAGAGCAGTGGTTCTCAACTCCTGTCCTCAGGACCCACCAACAGGCCAGATTTTAAGTATTACCTCGGGGAGATGCAGACTAGAATACTGTAATCACTGAGCAGCAAATGATATCACCTGTGATGCATTTCAGTTCTCCTGCAAACCTGGCCTGTTAGTGGGTCCTGAGGACAGGGGTTGAGAACCACTGACTTAGAGGTTCTGGGAGACCTCAGGAGAGCATACCCTCCTGGGAATACACACACATTCATTCTATTAGCACACAAGACGCATCTGCAGGTCCCTGTGCTTCAGACTGGCCTGGCAGACAACCTGCTCATCATTCCTTGAAAGACAGCTGACTGTCTGGAGCTTGCCTTAATAATGGTCATCAGTTGTCTAGTCAGTCTAATTTCATTACCAATATATTATAAACATGCTCGTGTGTGTTGGTGTTTTTTTTTTTCCCTTGTCTAACCCAATGGCTGCATAAAGACTGTAGCAGGCCTCCACAGAACATTGTTTTTTGGCCAGATGGTATAAAATGTTGTGCTGGTCCCCTATGGTCTCCTATTCATGATGCAATGGTGTGCCATGGGGCATATGCCACAGTGAATGGATTATAGGGTGCCTTGGGCCAGACCAATGCCAGCGGTTTCAAGACCCATTCGGACATCACTAAAGTGTTATATGTGCCCATAGTGACACAGATTTTTTGTAATTGGAAGACTTTTTTTATTTCTTCTAATTCTTATAAATAGACCCTTTTGACAGGGCTGTGTTCCCCAAATGCCTCCAGCATGCTGTGGCTCCACTTATTTCTCCTGCTGTGATTTGTTCCTATGTTTGAGTATTTTAAGACAGACGTAGGCGTGCACACTGTAATTTTTCATGCATGACATTGTGGAGGTGTGGGATATATACATTATTTTTTCTTTGTGTTTTTACTTTCTTATTCATTTGTGAACACGAGCAAAATCTACTTTCCATGACTCATGACTGCCTGGAGCGATTATTATGGTTACTTTGGGCTGTGAGGCAATTGAAAGGCTTCAGCATATTGATAGATATTTCCAATGACTGCTTATCCTTGTTCAGTAAACAGTTCTTTAGATTGCTGCTTTTTGATTAGGTCTGTGCTACTTGCTTTTAGTGTTCACGCACATAGGACAGAACGTCGATTCAAAAAAGCATTAACTTTTACATACAGCCATTCGCTTCAAGGCTCTCTGGGTACTGGTCATTGCCAGGGAATTACGCTAGGCATGTAATATAAAAGCCCTGTGTGCATAAAAGCTTATAGTGGATCTATAGCCAAAAGCTTGTTATTGGGGCATTATTTATTTATCTTTTTTTTTGGGGGGGGGGGGGTTGGTGGTTTGATACAATGTACAAGACATTGCAACTTATGTAGATCAAGTATGTGTGACCACAACTATCCTCTTTTTTTTTAGATGACTATGGAAGGTCTGTATTTAATAAGGGCGAAAAAATAACTCCCTTGAATAACCTGTAATTATTAATCTTAACCAAATAACATGGGTTGAAAACTACATGAAATGGGCACGTGTGTGGGCGTGTTTTTTTTTTTTTTTTTTTTTTTTCCCCCCCATTACTGAAATTCCATATTGTGCATTGCTTTTGATAGTCACATTTTTACAAGCTTTAATGGCTTGTTCACACCAGTAACCTGCATTTATCCAGTGCAGAAAAATGCACGTCACTGCAAAGGTACATGGGAAAGTAGTGATTTTATATGCTTCACACATACCACAACACACTAATGCATACGAATGCAAGCAAATGCACATTGCTGCAGGGCTCGACAAACCCCAGGTCATCATGGTGATTAGAAATTGAGTCCTGGTGCCTGGGCCTTTGTCAGCCCATTAACTGTTGCAGGGATGCACAATTTGTATTGCATTACATTCAATGGAGCACAGGGAAGATGTGCAGAGTCTCATTAACCACTTCAGCCCCAAAAGGATTTCCCACTTTAGGACCAGAGCACTTTTTGCCATTCGGCACTGTGTTGCTTTAACTGACAATTGCGCGGTCATGCAACGTTGTACCCAAACAAAATTTACGTCCTTCTTTCCCCACAAATAGAGATTTCTTTTGGTGGTATTTGATCACCTCTGCATCATTTCTGATTGCAGCTATAAACAAAAGAGCGACAATTTTGCCAAAAAAAAATGTCTTTTTGCTAAAATCAGCGATCAGTGCTATGAAAATGCACTGACTACTGTGTAAATGTCATTGGCAGTGAAGGGGTTAACCTGCAGGGGGGCGCTCTAAGGGTTAACTCTGTTCCCTGGGCGTGTTCTAACTGTGTGTGGGCTGCCCTGGCTGGGGAAAGGGGATGATCTCGGCTCCCATATACAGGAAGCCTGTGATCATCGCCCTTTCCCCTCTAACAGAACAGAGATCCGTGTTTACATACACGGACCTCCATTCTTTCACTGCGGGGGGGGGGGCACCGCGGGTAGCCGGCGGCGCCGCACCCGCTCCCTGCCCCCACCCCCCCAGACACTAAGCGCGCCTCCGGCGGTGCACGCACGCTCACAGCACTAGTTATCGCAGTGGTTTGCGATAACGAGCTACTCTGTCGCTGTCAGACGGCGGTCGGCAAGTGGTTAATGTGCAGTATGCTGTGAAATGGCCCTTAAGCCTCATGCACACAGATGTTTTTTACAGCCACATTTTTTGCAGCGCTCCATGTTATTCAATCGCCCCATACAAACGCTGACGTTTTTGAGCTGTAAATAGCGTTTGTGAGCTGAAAGCAGAACCCAAGGCCAGTGTGTTCTGAAGCTGCAGCGTTAGAGCGTTTTTGATGCTGAGCCGGTAAAGCGTTCACTAACGCGCTTTAACGCTGTAGCGACGTTAACCAGCATTTTTAGCGCCATCGTTTTCAGGTTCAAAAATAGCAGAGTTTTTTCAAACAAAATGTAACGTAGCGCTCAATAACGCAAATGCAAAACGCTGATGAAATCGCATTTTTTTTTTTAACCTGGCATCGGTCCCGACGTTACAGGTGTGTTTTTTTTTTTTTTTTTTTTCCTTCCAATACGTCCGTGTGTATGAGGCCTTTAATATGTATGCGGGACAACCAATTGAAAATTACACTTTCGAAATTGACAGCGCTGATATGTGAATGTCTAAACGTGAGACGCTTATTTGAGATGCCATTCATTCACGGTGTGGGTCTGCCGCAGTTGTCGGGCGATAAGGCGCGCTGCAATCACGGCAACACATCGCAGGACGCATGTCGCCCCAAAGTAGCTCCTTAACTATTTTTGCGCGATGCGTGTTGTCGCGGACGCAGCACGCTTTATCGCCTGACAATCGCGGCAGACCCGTGTTTTTAGCTGTCATTCAAATGAGTGGCATCTCAAATATGCGTCCCGCATTTTGACATTCACATATCAGCGCTGACAAATCGCGGGCAGATTCGCTGCAAATCTGCCTGTGATTCAATACGCTGAGATGTGAATGCAGCCTCATATAGAGCATTTTTTTTTTTTTTTTTTTTTTTTTTTTTTTTTTTTTTTGTACAGTTTAGGAGAGTTTTACGTTTTTCTTTTTTTTTCTGCCAGACGGCTCCAATGAAATGCAGACCAAAAGGTTTTTTTTTCCTGCCTCTTAACGCTGAACTTGGAATACGCCTATTATCGTCCGAATGTGCATGGACACATAGGATAACATTGAGCTGCTTCTACAGGCAGAACACAAAACTCCCGTAGAAGCGCTTTGTAAGCCAGTGTTCATGGAGCCTAAAGCTTTGCAAGTGTGTGTGTGTGTGTGTGTGTGTGTGTGTGTGTGTGTGTGTGTGTGTGTGTGTGTATCACAAGAGTGCCTTTAGTGAGGTACAGATCCTTACCATTCATGTCAGTGTGTTTGCTTGACGTTCTGCTTAACTCCAGACCATTCCATTTCTTGCAGTAACCACTAGACTGATGCTTCACTAATGAACTGCTATTCCACAAGAGTGTCATGTGCTGGTCTTTGATGTTTAATGTAGTAATTACTGAGGACATAAGATTGCTTTCCACACGTACAAGTTGCTCTTTTTTCCTTTTAATTACTTGCTGGCTGTATGTGCCTTATAATTTACTTCATTGCTTGCATATGTCATCTGCCTTGTATATCCTGTTTCCATAATATTGGGCTGCAGATTTTCAGAGGCTTTTAACCGTAATGTTTTATTTTTATTTTTTTTAACTATCATAGGGAACTGTTGGTTGGGCAGTGTCCAGCTAACAGAAGGTGCCACATGACGCGTGGTGTTAATGTGTGGAAAATCCATCTTCTGAGCAGTTGGTGGAGGTACATGCCCACATTGCGTTTTATTCTCAAGGGAACAGTATTGACTGACAAAATCCAAGTTGGCCAGTAGATTCTTCTTATGGGAAATTATGGTCAGGGGGTATCTGCACAGATTACATAACACCTCTAGATACACAATGGTAAATGCCTCGAACGCCTCCTCTATGGATAAATGAGTTGCATGCATTGCTCAGGTGTGATATTGACCCATTCTTCCACGCAGTTTTCAAATCTTGAAGGTTCCATGGGCCTCTTCTATGAACTCTGATCTTTATTTCTTTCCATAGATTTTCTATTGGATTTGAGTCAGGTGATTGTCTGGGCCATTCTAACAACTTTATTTTCTTTATTTGAAACCAATAGAGAGTTTCCTTGGCTTTGTGTTTGGGATCATTGTCTTTCTGAAATGTCCACCCTCGTTTCATCTTCATCATCCTGGTAGATTGCAGCGGGTTTTTTTATCAAGAATATCTTGTTACATTTTTTTTCATTCATCCTTTCTTCAATGATATGACGTTTGCCAGTACGGTATGCTGAAAAACAGCCCCACACCATGACTTTCCCAACCTCCAAATTTCACTGTTTGTTGGTATGGGAGTGTTTTTGGGGTGATGTGCAGTACCATTTGACCTCCAAACATGGTGTGTATTTAAAGAGTTACATTTTGGTTTTATCTGACCAGACTATATTCTCCCAGTACCAGTATTTCACTGGCTTGTCTAAATGTTGTGCAGCAAACTTAGAGGACGTAAACCCTGATGGGTTTACTTCCTCTTATTCACCTGCAATGTAGAAGCATAATAGGCTAGCATGCATCGCATACTAGCCTATTATGTGCCACTTACCCCAATCGACGCCCGTACTGTCCCCACAGTAGGAAGCATCCATCTTCGCCCCTCTTCCTTCCGGGTCCGCAAACTCCGGCGTTCTGACTGGCCGGAGTCACGTGACGTCACTCCCACACGTGTGCGGGAGCCGCCAATCGCGGCACACTGTCGGTGAAGAAACGGCACGGAGGCACATGCCAGTATAGTGTATATCTCCTAAACCATACAGGTTTAGGAAATATACAGGGAACCTACAGGTAAGCCTGATTACAGAAAAAAAAAACAGGGAATAAAAAGAACTCCCGTGCTGGCTAAACATGAGGGATCACTATGGGTAACCCCCAAATAGGTCCCTCCATGATGGCACACCTCTAAAACATACAGGTGGAGGTTCCTCAGTAATTTGGGAAGTATGCAATACCAAAAGAGGAAAAGAAACTAAACGGAACCTCACTACCGTAATTAACTTGTTTATTAATGATCAATTTAGAATTGTGACAACCAGTAAAGCAATTGGATTAAAATATGACAACGTTGTCAGGGTGACGTCACCAACCACCACACGTCATACATCACCATACATACAGTATATTAGTCCTGAAATGGGCCCCTCCATAGCCAAAAATGTGAGATGGCAAATTGGGGCCAGCCAGGACCTGTGGGTAAAGTTCCAGTGTATAAATCAAAGTGCCAATGTGCAGATGAAGATCAAAGGTGCTGATGAGTGTCTTAATGAATCCTCATGGGAGCAGGAGTATACCTCCCTGTTTCAACCACGACAGTTCATCACTCAAATACAAATGGCTAGGCAAACATACCACTGGCTAGGACACCCTGTGTATCTAGGATCAGCTATGCTGAAAAAGCAATGGTCTGCTCACCAATCCGTATGACAATCATGGATGGTATGGGGTGATGTCTCTCAGCAAAGCCAGTGGTGTTGCACCTCAACGTCCGGGAATGAGCCCTCCGGACGGAGTGCCATTAAGCTGACCTTGGCTCCGTGCGGTCGTTCGTCCCTGCTGAGCCGTCCTTGGCTCCGTGCGGTCGTTCATCTGCATCTGTGCGGTCGTTTGTGCACCAAGATTCAAACGCTGCACATGTCACTGGGTGAAGCGTGGAGTGGTCAGCGTCACCTGACAGCCGGGAGTGACGTTGTGCTGACGCGTTTCGTTCAGCCTATCCTGAACTTCCTCTTCCTGCCGGGGCCGCAAACTCCGGCGTTCTGACTGGCCGGAGTCACGTGACGTCACTCCCACACATGTGCGCGGGAGCCGCCAATTGTGGCACACTGTCGGTGAATAAACGGCACGGAGGCACATGCCAGTATAGTGTATAACCTTACAGGTTTAGGAAATATACAGGGAACCTACAGGTGAGCCTGATTACAGGCTTACCTGTAGTTTAAAGTGGTTGTCAAAATGCTTTTTCCTCAGCAATGGAGTCTTGCATGGTGCGTGTGCATGAGGGCTAAGTGCATTGCTTATTATCTTCTGTGAAAAGATTGTACCTGCTAACATGGGCGTCCGCAGGTAGGTGCAAGGGGGGGCAAGTGCGGGCCCCCCCCCCCCCCC
>BLSH010078701.1:83814-93962 GCA_018402905.1 Glandirana rugosa | reverse complement strand
GCGCCCCCCCCCCCCCCCGGAGTTAGGGATCATATCGGGGGTTCCCCACTTTGTCTTTATCCTAGCAACGATGGCGGGCCCTGCTCGCACCAGTACACAGTTTAGCAGGGCCGGTGACAGCTGGTGTGAGGAGCGGGACAGCGAAGGCCTCAAGGGGTGGTCAGGATGACATCACCCGGTCTACATAGTATGAGCGAGCAGCCCAGGAGATGGAAAGGAAAGCGGCAGATGCCAGGAGGAGCGGGTATAACGTCCCCAGCACCTCCCAGAGCCTGAACCTTTTATGTTATTGAAATTTGTTTGCTTACTGTTTCATTGCTTTACTACTTTATGCCTCCCAGTTATGGAAGGGTTAACCCTTGTGTGCCATGTCCTGGGGATAGAGAATACTAGTCAGTGGGACCGCTAAATCAGCAGACATTCCTCCTGTTATGTACTGTACTGGTTTTCCAGCTCAGTGAAGGCCTGATAATTTAGAACAATCTGTTCATGAGCAGAAACGAATCTGTCTTGAATTTCTGGATGAAGTTCCAGGGAAGGTCTTCCTTCTGCTGGGCAGGCCAAGGGAGATGCAGACCTCAAGCCATGTAGTAGTTGTTTGGGTTGGTCTTGCCTAAAGGGCATTGCGATATTAGAAATGGCAGTTTTTAAGCACCAATTCTTCAGTTATGCTAAAGTCCAATTTCGGCAAGAAAACAAAAAGTGGCCAAAAGACAGTAAACATTACATTTGGCAGGCAGTACCACCACTAAACGCAACCCATTCAAGTGAATTGGGGCCATAATGCAAAGACATGTAATGTACACAGTTGCTGGGGCTTTCAGTGGTTAATGCATCGCCTCAGATCCGCTAGTTAAATTTCTCTGAAGAGTGATCCACTGCAAATTGATTTTTTGCAGCAGTGAAGAGCAATGAGATGTTAAATGAGGCCTAAAGCTCTCCATAAGCATTACAATCTGCACAATCTTTTAGATCTACCAACGTAGAGCATGGACCTGCCTGACTGGACAGATGAGGTTAATCCTCATATTACATAGTTTGGTAAATCTAAAGTTGATTGTACAAATATTGCAAATGTGGATATTAAACCTAAGACTGTTTCTTTGCCTGAGCACTGGTCTTATAAATGTGCAATAACTTAGAGATTTACAGGACAGATTTGTACAAGTCAGTCTGTACAGTTTAGATAAAAATCCTCCAGAAGTGTTCCTAGTTTTTCTATTCTGTACGTGGTGAATGGCTCACTTAAAAAAAAAAAACACTTTAAACATGTATATCTAACTTTTTTAAGACGTGGTCAGTTTTCAGCATTTGGTCAAACAAAAGTGCTCAGCTAAATAGAGCCTCAGGACTTTGGGCCGCTGACAGCTTTCTGAAATTGAGGACAGCAGCTTTGTCATCTCCCTTAGGCGAGGAATTCTGCATCCATTTTTACTTCAATGGGACACATTTACCCTCTGTTCTAAAGAAAACAAACTTATGTTGCTGCATTATCTTTTTAAGCTTACAAAATAGATATTTTATTCCCAGTATGTTGCGTATTTGTGATAATGGCTCTTGCTGTTGTGTGTTTTTTTTTTTTTTTTTGTTTTTTTTTTTTTCCCCTGATCTCATCGCAGCTCAGTGGGTCAGTTTACACCGGCACGGAATTATTGATAAACTATTGCTATTGTTTAGATCTGAAGAAAAACAATAAATACAAAAATCTGCGTTTTTGTGCTTACATGTATAAATCTCACCTACCCTATACTTAGCATTGTGGGAACTAGAACCATTTTTATGTGCATATACATGTGTAAATGCTCACACTATACAGACCAGATTTGCATTTTTTGGGAAGTAGCTTCCTGCCAGAAAGATCCAATGTTTATACATCTGTTGTGTGCAAGGACTCTAAGAAAGCTTTGCATTTCATATCTTCTCTAGCTGCAAGTTGGAAGACTTGACATAAAAATATCACTTTCTCCTTGAAAAGCTTGAAAATGTTGTCAGAACTAAGGTCTCGTTTACACTTGCAGTTGAGGGGCAGTAAAACCAGGCGGTTGAGGTGTGTGTTACTGGCCGCCCTTTAGCGGCAGCGTCCGAGAGTGTACACATGCTACAACTGCGATGCTTTTGCTCCACAGCAGGAATTCTACCCCATCACATTCAGACACTACCACCTGCTGAACACTACCTATTCAAGTGAATGGGGCTGCCCTGCAACCGTATGGGGTGGCAGTCCTTGCCTCAATTGTAAACAAGCCCTAAAAAAAAAAGTCTACTATTTTTTGTAATGTTTAGTCATTTTGTAGAAGGGTTCCCTCCCACCGAGCCATTGTGTTCTCCAGTTGGGGGAAAGCCGCCCCTGCCAGAACATAGTATAATAATTGCATGTAGAATCCGGAAGGCTGGTTGTACCCAAGCTGATTGATCAACTTTGGTACATTCAGCCTGCCCCATACATGGTTTGAATCTTGACCTGTTCCTGCTGAACAGGCCGAGATTCGAACGATCTATGGCCGGCATTAAGCTGGACATACTAATCGAAATTTGGCCTGTCCAGAGGTTGATTGTTTAAGCTGCTTATATTTAGATCTACTCACACACTTGGCTTAGTTATATCCACTCGCATAGAAAATAAGCAAGTGTTGTGGTCCTTTTTCAGTGATTTTTCAGCAGCTCCTCATTCTTTGGTTGTAGCATTGGTAAAATTGTACTGAAAAATGTTGGCGAGAGGTCCACTTTAAATGAGGGAAGAGTTCAGACACAGTGCAGTGCAGAGCACTAGGTGTTTCCCATCTGTGATGAGCTCATCTGATATTACATTGCTTATCCATGTGTCTCACACCCTCCTCTGAGTAGACCTTCACTGCATACAGCAGCCTGTTCACAGTAAATACATACTGTTCTCTGGTCTGACGTGGAATCTTACATCATTTCATTCAGATATTCATTACACTTGCAAGGTTTTCAGCAATGTTGCCTGGTAAAGTATTTAACACTTCTGCAGTATTTAGCTGCATTGCATCTGTGAATTTCAAGCATTTGGTGGGATTCTATCTCAGTAATGACTTTAGAAGAATGAAACCTTTTTAAATATCTGAAACTTCATATTCTAGCAACTATTGAAGTGTATCTTTTTTAGATCTAGTTGTCACCAGTCTGTGCGCAAAAATGGACTTTTTTTTTTTTTTTTTTTTTTTTTTTTTTTAGCATTCAGACTTGTGTCTGTTGTGTAGGCAGTGAGGGGCAGTGCATTGCCTTTTTTCTTTTCTTCTGTGCCCGGGCATTGAGCATGCAATGATCTGTGCAGATTAACCACAGGCCAATGGACACAGTGTGAGCAAGCTCTTGGGTGACAACGTTTTGTTTTAGCTTTGGATAGAATTTTACCTCTCTATTTGTACTATCAACAAAGTGAGGGTAAATCCAAATTTTTAAATTTGTCCCCAGAACAAGAGGCAAGGGGAAAATCTTTCAATGGGGACACTTGTCAAAAAAGGGGAATTCCCCCTCACTTTAGATTTCCTTTAACATCCTGTTGTATCGCCTGGGGCAAGGAGGAGAGGGAACTTTCCCCAGTAGTACACAGCAAATAAATTGAACTGGTAGGGTTTTGGCCCTTTCCTACTTTTGTCTAAACAGTGTTTTGCCTGTACATACACGTTAATGATTTGCAGAAGACATTTATATAGGAAAGACAACAATCCTTCTTGTTTGTTTTGTTGCCCAAGTACATGTGTCATAAGTACGGGTTTGGAAAGGTTTATCATTGACGTGACCTCCTTGAAAGCAATACCAGGTTTGTGTATAGAAGGATGTTCTTTTCAGTCTCCACCCTTCTCCAACTTGTTGTACAGCTCCTTACAAGTAGATGCCTCTGCTCTCCATAGAGATGAGACTTCAGTTTGTTTTAGTCCCACACTAAACATACAGTAGTCATGTCTGGTTCTTTAAAAGAAAATCAGTTCTCTCTTTACGTTTTAATGCATATTATATAATTAACATGCATTGCATCTCCTAGACATTAGTGTCTAATAGGACATAGCTCATTGACTAGCTGGACATATACAAGCCACCTAACACCACTTTATCCTACAAACGTCAAAATATGATTTTATGATCCTTTCGGTATTAAGTCAGTCTGGTAACTGGTACGGTAAAGGGAGAGTCTGAACAGTATGCTAAAAATAATGTATTGCTTATAGGTCCATGGCTCACAGCCCAACAGTGCATTATCAAGTTAGAGAGTGCAAGCCTGCTCACACTACAAATCATTCTTCCTTCGGATTAAAAAGGCAGAGATCCTTATGAGTTGTGACTTGCTATTCTAGCCAAAATCCTTTTGTGGTCATCTTTTCAGAAGTTACAGCACTGTGATTGTGACCTGTTTTGTTTAAAGGGGAACTCCAGCTTTAAGTAAAAATCCCTACCACTCTTGATTTGGCAGGCATTCCTCCCATCATGTTAGACACATCCCCTTTGTGGCATCCTCATGCAGGCTGGGTTCACGGTTCTCCAGGACTGGCCATTTAGGAGGCCTACATGAATGCCAATCAATCCTGGAGTTCTGTAGGCCCACCCTGTCTGATGTGCCCCCCCCCCCCCCAAATTAACCAAAGAGGTGTGCCAGCGACAGGTTGGGCTCACAAGAGATGGGTGCAGAATGTTTGGTTCTGCCTGAAGAGGACTGGTAGTGCTGGATAGAGGAGGTGCTGGACTGTGAAAAAGTAAGCATGGCTTTGCCAAAAATTTTTTTTTTTATGCTTATATAAAAAATAATTCTTATTTATTGAAGCTCAAAAATTCACCCTATTAATTATCGTGTATTTTAGACCTAGTGTCATATACCCTATTTTTATTTTTTCAAACCGCCTTGCAGTGTTTGTTATGTAACCAGATATTTCTAAATACAGCTGGACTACACTAATTTGTGCTTCTACTGAAACAAAGTCACGAGAATGTGGTAATAAAGAGAAGAGGTCCAATTTTGTGATCCTCCTGGAGCCTGGTTGAAGTATCTCCTAGGAGCGGTTTGTGTTTTTATGTCTTTCTGAGTGAGTGGATGATTGGAGGCAGTGCACTTGTCATGTAACTTGGCTTCATTGCTTGCAGAGAACTGTGCCCAGGATTCTGTGCTTCCTGTATGTTGCTTTCGCTTCACTAAAACAACAATAAAATAAAACCTCAGCAATTGTGTCCTCCTGATGTTTCCTGTTTCTGGTTGGTCTAGTACTGCTGAATTTGCGCAAGTTTTTCTCTATAATACTGATGCATTCAATAATAGGGGATATTCGGCTCTTTACAATGCATTTTCTCATTTCAACTTCAAATATAAATTGTCCCAGAATCTGGAATCATTTGCTTTACCTCTTCAGCATACAGTGAAATTATGTAACATAGCATGCCTTTATTTAGGCTTAAACTGCCATTTAGGCCCTTTTCACACAGCTGTTCCAATCAGATCTGCCTGTCTGTTTTTCAGGTGGATCTGATGGGAAGGTACATGCAGTCCTATTGACAGATGGAAAGGTTGGGTGTCAATGAACTTGTGTCCGTTTTTACATCTGCCTACCTCTGGGCCTGTTCAGGTCGTCTTCTATTTTTTTTGTAGCAGATCAGAGGTAGCTTGATGTAAACAAACAGCGGAGTCTGTGAACACCTGGTTGCCCATAGAGCCCATCAGCGTCCGCCCGTGTCTGCTCCATACACATATACACACGCAATATAAAAAGCCTACACACACCTGTGAAAATGTTAGGTTTCTGTGATGTCAAAAAATGAGACCAAGGTAAATAAATTCAGAAATGTTTCCACCTTTTTTTAATGTGACCTATAAACTGCACAACTCAGTTGAACAACAAATTGAAATCTTTTAGGTGGAGGGAAGTAAAAATAAACTAAAATAATATGGTTGCATAAGTGTGCACACCCTTAAACTAATACTTTGTTGGAGCACCTTTTGATTTTATTACAAGCACTCAGTCTTTTTGGGTATGCGTCTATCAGCATGGCACATCTTGACTTGGCAATATTTGCCCACTCTTCTTTGCAGGAAAACTCCTGGGGAAAAAAAACCTCCTGAGATTCAGGTCTGGGCTCTGGCTGGGCCATTCCAAAACTTTAATCATCTTCTGGTAAAGCCATTCCTTTGTTGATTTGGATGTATGCTTTGGGTCGTTGCCATGCTGAAAGATGACGTTCCTCTTCATGTTCAGCTTTCTAGCAGAAGCCTGAAGGTTTTGCGCCAATATTGACTGGTATTTGGAACTGTTCATAATTCTCTCTACCTTGACTAAGGCCTCTGTTCCAGCTGAAGAAAAACAGCCCCAAAGCATGATGCTGCCACCATCATGCTTCACTGTGGGTATGGTGTTCTTTTGGCGATGTGCAGTGTTTTTGCGCCACATATCTTTTAGAATTCTGGCCAAAAAGTTCAACCTTGGTTTCATCAGACCATAACACATTTTGCCACATGCTTTTGGGAGATTTCAGATCTGTTTTTGCATAACTTAGCCCGGCTTAGTGTTTTTTTTTTTTTTCTTAAGAAAAGGCTTCTGTCTTGCCACTCTACCCTATAGCCCAGACTTATAAAGAATATGGGAGATTGTTGTCACATGTACCATGCAGCCAGCACTTGCCAGATATTCCTGCAGCTCCTTTAATGTTGCTGTAGGCCTCTTGGCAGCCTCCGTGACCAGTTTTCTTCATCTTTTTTTATCAATTTTGGAGGGATGTGCAGATCTTGGCAATGTCACTGTTGTGCCATATTTTCTCCACTTGATGATTGTCTAAATTGTGTTCCATGGTATATCAAATGCAGTGGCGGCTGGTGAATATTTAGGATAGAGGGCACCAGGTTCCGCCCCTCCTTTTTGACCCCTCCTACTTCTCATAAGCGCCCCCCCCACTCCGTCCTCTGTATTCCACATATTGTGTCAGGAGTATACAGCTCAGCATCAGAGGTGGGGTATATTGCAGCCAGTAACACAGTATGCAGCAAGTACACAGGTATTGCGGCCACGGCCAGCACACGGGTATTGCGGCCACGGCCAGCACACGGGTGGCCCTTAAGCATGACCCCCTTGCAAGCTGACCCTATTGAATGCCAGCCCTTATGCATGATTCCTTCATATGCCGACCCTTATGTATGATCCTATGACCCACCTGTCCTACACTGCAGGGCTGTCTTGGCTCAATAGCCTCTGCCTCGCTGCTGTCCGTCTGGCATTGGTGGGGCACTGGCACTCTCTGCCTCTGGCTGGCTGATTCGGCTCGGCTGGCAGTGGACTCGTCGTGGATGTTCTGCGCGTGAGTCGGGACTGAAACCCGGCGGAGTGCTGCACCTGCGCGAGTAATCACGCAGCCAGGACTTTTGCCACAGTCCTGCCCACCGCATCCAATGCCAGACAGTCGCTGGCTCAGGGCAGCCAATTAGACTATGTATGTGCGCCTGTTCAGCGCATATACATAGTCTTTTATGGCTGACCAATAGGCTCACTACTTGCTATCAGCAGACAGCAAGGAGTCGAGGAAAAAAGTCTATATACCGGCACCTCCTGTAGGGGGTCGGGCTGACTTTTTTTTTTTTTTTTTTTCTCGTCAGCGGGGGGAGGCAGCACCCCTTATTGACTGGCTGCCGCTGATCTAATGCCTTGGAAATTCTTTTGTACCCTTCTCTTGACTGCTGCCTTTTAACAATGAGATCCCTCCGATGCTTTGGAATCTCTCTGCAGAACATGGCTTTTGCTGTAGGATGCGACTAAGAAAATGTCAGGAAAGACATTAATCGGAGGCACTTTAAATGATGACAGGTGTGTAATGACTACATGAGTTTAAGTGCAAGTTCACACCAGATGCAATTCCGTGCACTTTTTTTCTGCACTACAAATGCATGCTCAGTGTTTCAATGTATTCCAGTGGCTCTAGTTCACGCCAGTGCAGTCAGTTTCCGGTGCAGAAAAATGTAGAGCATGCCGCATTTTTTTCTGCACAGAACTATACTGAAACATAGCAAATTGTATCAAAAACGCACTGGAACTGCATGTGGTGTGAACACAATTTGCCATGTTCCAGTGCAGTTCTGTGCAGAAAAAATGCGGCATGCTCTGCTTTCTTTCTGCACCGGAAACTGACCACACTGGTATGAACTAGAGCCATTGGAATACATGGAAAACGGTGCATGCATTTTGGTGCAGAAAAAAAAGCACATGAAACTGCATCTGGCACGAACTAGCACTCAATGCAGGAAAAAAAAACACACGGAACTGCATCTGGTGTGAACTAGCACTGAACGTGATTGCTTAATTCTGAACACCGCTACATCCCCAGTTACAAGAGGGTGTACACACTTATGCAAACACATTAGTTTAGCTTTTTTATTTTTACTCCCCCCCCCCCCCAAAAGATTTCGGTTTACTTTTCAATTGAGTTTGTACAGTTTATAGGTCACATTAAAGGTGGAAAAAGTTCTGAAATGTTTTGGTTTTTTTTGGTTTTTCTTTTACATCACAGAAACCTGACATTTTAACAGGTGTGTGTGTGTGTGTGTGTGTGTGTGTATATATATACCGTATATTTATTATTTTTTTTTTTTTGCATCCGAAAAGTATTCACAGTGCTTCAATTGTTCCACATTTTGTGATATTACAGCCTTATTCCAAAATTGATTAAATTCCTTATTTTCCTCAAAATTCTACAAACTATACTCCATAATGTAATGACAACCTGAAAGAAGTTTTGTTTGAAATCTTTGCAAGTTTATTAAAATGAAAAAACTAAAAAAAAAATCATGTACATAAGTATTCACAGCCTTTCCCCATGACACTCAAAAGTGAACTCGGGTGCATCCTGTTTCCACTGATCATCCTTGAGCGGTTTCTACAACTTGATTGGAGTCCACCTGTGGTAAATTCAGTTGATTGCATATGATCAGGCACACACCCTTCTATGTAAGGTCCCACCATTAACAGTGCATGTTGGAGAACAAACCAAGCCATGAAGTCCAAGGAATTCTCTCTGGACCTCCGAGACAGGATTGTATCAAGGCACAGATCTAGCTAAGGGTACAGAAAAAATTCTGCAGCATTGAAGGTCCCAATGAGCACAATGGCCTCCATCATCCATAAATGGAAGACATTTGGAACCACCAGGATTCTTTCAAGAGTAGGCCGCCTGGCCAAACTGAGTGATCGGGGGAGAAGGGCCTTAGTCAAGGAAGTGACAAAGAAGCCGATGGTCACTCTGACAGAGCTCCATCGTTTCTCTGTGGAGAGAGGAGAACCTTCCAGAAGAACAGCCATCTCTGCAGCACTCCACCAATCAGGCCTGTATGGTAAAGTGGCCAGACAGAAGCCGAGACACTCCTCCGTAAAAGGCATGTGACAGCCTGCCAGGAGTTTCCCAAAAGGCACCTGAAGGACTCTGACCATGAGGAACAAAATTCTCTGGTCTGATGAAACAAAGATTGAACTCTTGGACTGAATGGCAAGTGTCATGTCTGGAGGAAACTAGGCACCACTCATCACCTGGCCAATACCATCCCTACAGTGAAGCTTGGTGGTGGCAGCATCATGCTGTGGGGATGTTATTCAGCAACAGGAACTGGGAGACTAGTCAGGATCGAGGGAAAGATGAATGCAGCAATGTACAGAGACATCCTTGATGAAAACCTGCTCCAGAGCGCGCTGAGGTGAAGGTTCAACTTCCAACAGGACAACGACCCTAAGCACACAGCCAAGATAACGAAGGCGTGGCTATGGGACAACTCTGTGAAATGTCCGTTAGTGGCCCAGACCATACTCCAAAAAACTTGAGGCTGTAATTGGTGCCAAAGGTGCTTCAACAAAGTATTGAGCAAAGGCTGTGAATACTTATGTACATCTGATTTTTCTTTTTCTTTTTTTTGTGTTTTAATGCCACTTTAACTGTTTTTATAGTTGCATAGCTTGATTAAAGTGGAACTATAGGCACTATTTTTCATATTGGAGGGTTTTAACCCCCATCAGATTTTTTTAAACATCTGGGAAAAGGGCCAGCTTTATTATAGATATATTAGATGTATCTGCCATTGCTGGGAGATGATAATCTGCTATATGCTAACATACGGTATAGAGCAGGTGCTGTTTGTTAGTGCTGGAAATATACAGCCACCTCTAGCATTGAAA
>BLSH010078701.1:56224-77094 GCA_018402905.1 Glandirana rugosa | reverse complement strand
ATACAGAGTATAATATGGATGTATTTGCAGATTACATCCACATGCTTTGCTTGCTATGGATCCTACTCGTGATGTCTGCCTAATAGAATAATCAATTCTGTGACATCTGTCAAACACCCATAAGGAACTTGGCCAATAACCATATTGTGTTTGCCTAGCTTTTAAGTGGCTTGATGGCCCTAAAAAAAAAAAAAAAAGGTAACCAGGCCTGGAACGTCCTGAGGCTTTCTATTGTAATTCTGTGTGTTATACATTTTTTTTCTACAGAACTAGGATGAAATATTTGTAAAAAAGACAGAGGGCATTTTCTCAGATGTTTTATTGATGACGTGACCTGGGGGTAGATGAACTGTGGCTTTTGTACAGGGTGAGTGACTGTGGTGCTTGCCTTCAGGTGTTTTTCTCTATTCCGTATATTGTAAACAATACCTCTTTTGAAGATCATGTATGCCCTTCATACTTTGCGGAGGTCACAACCAACATATTTGTTCTTGTTCCCAGCGTACGGTTCTGTTTGCAGTTGTTAAAATATAACCAATGTAACAGCTTGCACATTGAGTCATCCCGTATTCCGTTTTCCCCCATACTATGCAGCTGTTTCTTGTATGTTGACATAATACAACATTTCTTCTTAAAAGCTAAATCACCACCAGGCACAGTTATTTGATATGAGTAACCAGTTTGTGCCTGATGGTGGTTTTCTCAGCCTTCTCAACCTTTTTAACAATGAGGTAAGCTTGAACTACATTATAGATCCTCTACAGCTCTACTACATGACTCTATCTACAGCTCAGTACAATGGTGTAAATAAAATGTTGAACTAGAAGAATAAATAAACATGTAACATAAATGTGTACGTGACACTTGGCCGCTTTCATACTGGTGCAGCTTTGCAATCGCGCTACATCAGCACAATTTCAAAGCCACACATCATTGCAATTTGCACTGGCAATTTCATTAAGGCTTTCGACTTTATTTAATAGAAGTCTCTGCAAGTCGCAATGAATTTGGTAAAAAAAATAGTGGTAGAACCTTTTTCATAATCTTCACGACATGAATCGTGGGATTTGAACCGTTCCATTGCTGGCAGTGGGGTTTGACTTGTGATGTGAATTGGAACTGTCAAATCTCATGAGAAGTCGCCAGGGTGGATTGGATTTAAATCACAATTTTTAAATTACTAGTAAAGGCTTGATTTAAATCAACTCCATTTTAAATCCTAATTTATAAAGGGCAATTCATCTCTGTCCCACAGCGGCTCCTCCTCTAACCCGCTGTTGAATCACCTACAGTCCTTTTCACTTTAATGGGACGGCTGGTGATGCGGCAGTGACACAATTTGAGGAACATGGCGGCAGCAGGTGAGTGGATGCCCGCTACCAGACGCTGCCATGATGGGTCTGAAATGAGATGCTCTTTAATTGTAAGGAGTTATTCTTGCTGGTAGTTTGAATCTTTAATATTTGCAAACAAAATGAAGGTTTCCTATTTAGAATAATAAGCTGTCAGGTTAGTAAAACAGCAATATCAGGAACGATTCAATCATACAGTTTGTAGTGTTCATAGATTTGCAAAACAATGGGATAAAGGAATATTCCTGAACTTCTTATCTCATGTTTAATGTGAAATTGTGTGAATGCATCAATGCAGTGCATATTATCTCAGCTTGCAGAGCTTGGATTCATTAAATGAGTTTACCAAAAATGTATATATATTGCAGAATATGCAGCCTCATGCTATAAACTGTCATGATGAATACATTACATTATTAATGTATCTCAAATAGAAAACTATATTTTAGATTTTTACTCCAAAAGCATTTTATTAAAATACATTTTGATAAAAATCAAAATCTGCGTTTTATTTTAGTTGTTATAAAAACATTGATTTTGTTTATCCACCCTGCAAGTCACACCGGTTTGAATGGTGGCTTACTCTATATGACCATTTTCAATAATGAAATTAACAATAATAGACTAGAAAACAAATGCAGACAGCGAAAATTGAAATGTTCCTTGTACACTGGGGGTCAGTGAAATGTTCCTTGTACACTGGGGGTCAGTGAAATGTTCCTTGTACACTGGGGGTCAGTGAAATGTTCCTTGTACACTGGGGGTCAGTGAAATGTTCCTTGTACACTGGGGGGGTCAGTGAAATGTTCCTTGTACACTGGGGGGTCAGTGAAATGTTCCTTGTACACTGGGAGTCAGTAAAATGCTTCTTTTTAAAGCCCAGCCCCCAAAAAATTTCCACCCACCCTGTAGCTGCTGACCTTTTATAATAAGGACACTTGCCTGTCCAGAGATCCAGCGCTGTCCTCACCTGAGCCGATTTTCTTCAATCCGCTACAGGTCCAGGGATTGGAATCTTAAGAAAGGGAAACTAGCCGTGAAGCCTTGCGGCTTCACAGCTGGTTCCACACTGCGTATGCACGAGCTGCGCTTTGTAAATGGTCCCGGAGCAGCATCCCCCTGTCAGAACACAGCTCAATGGAGATCACTGCACTAACTTCAGATAGTACAGCCGCTCCGACCGAAGCTGACAGTTGGGTTTTTTTTTATTTTTTTTTAATGTGCAACCCACTGGTTTGCAGGGTGTAGTAATCACCTATCGAAATGGAGCCTACAGACCAATTTCTTTAGGACAGGGTACTTAGAATTCCTTTGCTCAGTACCTTATAGATTATTATTGTAGGGAGTAATTTAGGAAAGCTGTTGCAGCAGAGGGTGATTTTTTATTTTTATTTTTTTCCCTTACGTTTGGGTAAGCCTGAAGATATTTGTAGGCGTTTGGCAGCTCTGAGCTTGTGAACCTGTTATTGGGAGTCCACAAGTCTTTCCTAACTGATGGTGTAAAGCAGTTGCTCAGTATAAAGTTCCTAGGGGTTATATGTCATGTGAAACTAAAGGGAGATGAGGTTTTATGCTTGTAACACTATTTCGCAATGTGTTTTTAATATTGCACATTTTTCCTTCAGGTAGAGTTAATGCATTGCAAATATTTTAGCCAACATTTTTGTAAAATTTTTTCTTACCTGTTGTCTGTTCACCATATCCTTTCTCAAACAAGCTGCAAAATGGAATGGTTTAATTTCATTGACTTTATCTGAGCATAATGTGCATCCCTATATCTGTGTAGAAATTTGGAACAATAAGAATTTGTACGCCTGTTGAATGGGATTTAGTCTTACCAGCAGTTTGCAGACTTTTGCAGTCTATTCTCTTGACACAAGACAGCGCGTGCACACACATCAAATGTATAAGATTTCTAGCCTAGGCATGTACATACCATGCATTCAGGACCTAGATTGAAATAATTGTATACACCATGATCTAAATGCCTCCCACAGTTACAGATTTGTACAAAATTTAGACCTATTTTGTAAAGGAATTTGCAATTCCTTTGCTTTGTAGTAGTGCCTGATGTTTATTTTGTCACATCGACATGAATGTTGTGTTTGAAGGTAAATAGAGCATATACATTTTAGTGTATGTATAGCACAGCTCTTTCATGCTGTTACATGGAGCCTGCAAAACCCAGCGTGAAACAATGTCATTTCAGGCCTTGGCAAGAATTTATCATTTTACTTGTGATTCACAGGAAGTTCTCATGTGTGACCAGGGGGTCAGGCATTTCCCCTGAAGTCTGTAGGTATTACCTAACTATAGCATAAATGTGTCATTTTATTTATTTGTATCTTTTAGAATATTAAAAAAGCTGACCACACACACACTACAATCTGACTGTACAAGCTCCTTTCCTTTTTACATTTGCCAATAACTATGTAGAATAAGGGTTTGCCAATCGTATACACATGAGATATTTAGGCCTCATACACACGGGCGTTTTATAATAAATAAGCAAAACGCCAGGTCCGACGTTTTTTAAAAAATCAGCGTTTTTTGCGGCGTTTTGCATCGGCGTTAGCGAGCGTTAGTGAGCGTCGGCGTCAATAGGCGTTTTTTTTTTAAAAAATCAGTCCTCTGCTATTTTTCAACCTAAAAACGCCGGCGTCAAACGCTTGTTAATGCCGGTACGGCGTTAGCGGGCGTTAGCAAGCGTTAGTGAGCGTTTTGCCAATTGGCGTCAAACGCCAAAACGCTACAGCTACAGAACGCGATGGTCCCGCATTCTAAAAACAGCACACTAACGCCGACGCCCTCTACTGCTCACTAACACCGGCGTTTTTAGAAGGCCATTGAATAACATGGAGAGCTGCAAAAAACGCCTACAAACGCCGGCGTGCAAAACGCCCGTGTGTATGAGGCCTAATTCACGTTACTTAGTTTTTGGCAATCACAAGTTGATCAGTCAGATTTTCATGTGTATGGCCATCTTAAGGCTTCATGCACACAGGACGTTAAAAAAACGTCAGTAGCTTATCGGTGATTTTTTTTTTTTTTTTTTCAGCGTTTTTGCGGCTGCATTATTGAGCGTTGTTTTAGCGCTGGTGTTTTTGAGCGTTTTTTCTTTTCATTGGATACAAAACATTTAAAAACGTTGGTGAGCAGTGTTTTTGATCGTTAGAGCGAGCGTTTTTGCAGCTGAAAAACGTCTCTCAGAACCCACTGGTCTTGGGTTTTTTTTACAGCTCAAAAACATCACTGCTCAAAGCAGCTGATAACAGCCTATGTGTGCATGAACACATAGGATAACATGATGGAGGGTTTAATGACTGTAGAAAAAAACGCCTGCAGCTTAAAACAGCAGCTGTAAAAACATCAAAAATGTCCTGTGTGCATGAGGCCTTAGAATTACACATACCCTACAGAGTATGATGTGATGAGAGATTTATTATTGGTCACTGAGTGAACCCTTTGGGGCTTTTTACAACCACCTTCCCAAATTCCATTTTGATGTAGTGTACGTCCATGATGATTTTTTTTTTTTTTCCCATTTGAAGAATATTTCCTAAGTCTCTTGTGCTTGTATGTGCCTATTCATTTGCATGAGATAACCTCTCCACTAACCCAGTTTTTGTACCAATACTTAGTGTGTGTATGACATTTGAAGGCATTTGCGAAGTTGCCATGAAAAAAAATAGTTTTGGCTGAAAAATAACGTATAGTAGCAATAATAATGAAAAGCATGCCTTCTAATGTTCTTTTGAGCTTCCCATAATCCCCAAGATCTATAATATGCTGATATGCAAATATTAACTTTGGTAATCACTGTTGAGGTAGCCTGCCTATCCTACCCATCTTAGAATAAAAGACTGTACTATGGATGGGACTTTGCAGGCACCAAAAGCAAAAACACAAATAAGATACAAAAGGTTTATTGTACAAATATATTAAAAACAATAAGGGGATTAAAAAAACATACAAGCCCCATATACATGACTGTCGCATTGAAAAACATATGAATACCTATCAGCAAAGGCCAAATTAAGTTCTTAATGTGGGAATTAATCCCAACGCGTTTCAACTTCTGTAGTCTTCTTCAGGAGGTTAGTACGATGGGTAGACTCAACAAAACACAGTAACCAAAAAATAACAGAATATAAAACATTGATTCATAGTAGTAGTGGAAATTGTAAGTATATAAAAATAACGATCATTTTGACTTCAGATGGCATATCCCACCCCCCAGTATGTACTCATGGTCACATCTTAGGTGGTGTATGGAAGAAAAACGTCTGACAATCAACACCAGGAGTATGCCGTCCCTGATTGGTCAGCTGATATGGGGGTTAGCTGATCACTTATACTTTTGGGCTACAAATGTTAAGGGAGTGCAGAAATTCACTGTAGCTTCATTACACGCGGTGCACTTACCTGAGGGACAGTGTAACAGTACTTAGCACTGTGTGTCCTGAGAGCAGAATGGTTTGTTCACTGGATGGGTCTGTGCTTTATACACTATAATCTTCAATATCTGGTCTGGTACTTCATTCTGTTTTTTTCTATAATAATCTGCATCTGTCAGGTCCATTGCTTACTTGATATACTGCAGTGGATCTCCTGCTGCAAAGCTCAACATCAGGCCCAACACTTCTTTGGCTAGACCAGTGCTTTATACGCCATCATTTTCAGTGGCAGGTCCAGTACTTTCTAGTGTGTCTTGGGAGCAGGCTGGTCTCTACACATTATCTGAACCAGTGCTTTAAATCCTATAGTCCTATTATCTCCAGTGTCAGGCACTGTGTCCTTGGCAACATGTAGATCTGTACACTACACTTATTGGCTGGACCTGTGCTTCATACACTAATCACCAGTAGCAGGCTGTTTTACTGACACATTTACGTTTTACTGTGTGTCAGTAATTGAGGGTGGGTAATGGTTTTACCAAGTGTTTTGCTTGCTCCTAACTTGGCTGGTTCCTGGTGAAAAACATCCAGGCCTGCGGTGAGGTTTTTATTGCTGTCTGCGTTCCTTTTCAGGGGACTGCCTTTTAATTCCTGTGCTGGTGCCAGGTGCCTAAAAGTCTGTGATTGGAAATCGCTCCTACAGTGACAGAGAAACTTATGAGAGAAATGTCCACCACCTCTTTGTAAAATTGTATTCACTGAACAAGGTCATGGAGAACATGTCGAGTAAATAACAGCAATGGGAATGTTTGGGGGTCTTTTTGTACTTCATTTGTATTTGGCACACCAGATAGACTGCTCAGGTCTGGTATGATTTTTCAGTGTTTGCATTCTACCTTCTGAGCCTCAGGGCTACATAACTGACAGATGAATGTGTTCAAATGCACTCTACCTTCATGTTCTAAAGCTGATACAGTATCCCTATACAGTTTATGTACCTTTTTGGCTGAACATTCTCATAACAAATTCACATCACTTTTGTTGGGGCTTGAGATTTGAGGAAAAAAAAAGCCTTTTATGAGCATGGCTAAAACTTCTCCACTTTCTTTGCATACATTTAGGAGTACTGTATGGAAGGGGGGGGGGGGGTTAACCATTTTAAGAGCGCGGGCCACAATGATTTTGTGACTGGTCGCGGGCCACAATGAAATAAAATGGTTCAGAATTTACAATTTTTTGTTTTGAATAGCATAATGAAGATTTTAAACAATCGGCATCATTTTTCGTAGAACCAATCCCCGTTTGGATGTTTACCCACTGTTTAAAGAGGAGCTCCAGTCATATGTGCGTTTATTAAAAGTCAGCAGCTGCAAAAAATATAGCTGCTGACTTTTAATAAACAGACACTCACCTGTATCAGGATCCAACAATGTACTCACCCATCAGTCTTCTGTCCCCGGCATCTCAACTGCTGGGTGCCCACTGTGTATGTGCGAGCCGCACTGCACATTTTGAATGGTCCTGCAATCTTCTAGGACCTGTGACGTGCCCCAGAAGACTGCGGGGAGGTGGGAGGAGAACTTCCACTCAGATCACCCGGCCGATCTGAGCAGAAGTGGGAGCGGGTACCTGTCAGAAAAAAGTGCCATTTCCTAAAGAGGAGGGGGAAAGGGGAGGCCTTAAAGGGGAACTCCACTTTAATAAAAAAAAAATGTGATTAAAGTAGTTAAGCCACTATGTCATTTTTATATCATCCCCATTGTTAGATAAAAACCTGTATCCTAGTACCTGTGCTTTATGGGGAAAAAAAGCAGATTTTCTTCCGGTTTTAACAGCGTCTCCAGGCGTTCAGGTGACTCCCGGCTCTCTCCTCTCCCTGTCTTATAGCTCCAGCGGTGTGGGGCCAAGATTCCCCCACTGATGTCAGCCGGGGAGGAGAGAGCTGTAAAAACAGGCACTAGGATACAGGTTTTTAATCTAACCATGGGGATGATCTAAAGATTACATCGTTTTGTAGCAGCGGGGAGAGGAGTAGAGTGGCGCTAGTGAAAGTTGACGGGGAGGGGGGATGAGGACAGAGGGAGACACAGGAGAGTTGCAGATAGCTGCGACTGACGGAGGCATGTAATTTGACTACGGTGTCAGGTCTGCTTAGGGGGGGGAGAGGAAGGAAGCAGGATCAGCCAGGTATTTCAGGTGATACAGGGGGCCAAAATACACAGCACAAGCACTGTGCTGTATTTCATGCTTTAGGCTGGGATCACACCTATGCAAATTGGATGCGGCTTTCGCCGCATCCAGTTTGCATAGGAGATTGTGACCAGCTCGCTATGGAGCCAGTTCCCATATCTCCGTTGCGGCTGCGGAGCGGATTGCACAGGAGTGCCGTGCGTCTTTTGCTCCGTTTCAGGACCAAATTCAGTCCAAAATTTGTCCCTGAAACGGAGAACAGGGTCACACCGGACCCCTGACTTTTTTTGTTTTTTTTGGTCAACAAACGCTTTAACCACTTTCCTACCGTGCTATAGCCAAAAGACAGCTAAGCTACAGCGTCGTCCTCACATGCTCTGTGAAGGGTAAAGGGCCATTCACAGTGGCACTTTATCATGTGATCAGCTGTGTCCAATCACAGCTGGTCACATGTAAACAGACTTGCTGGCTATCGGCAGTCCTTTCCTCACACGCAGTCTGTTTGAGGAACGGAGAACTGATAACCGACAAGGCTGACAGTACATTGTTTACACTGATATTCAGGACAATGATCATCCTCGGCCTCAGTGGCGCACATCAGTGAAGAAGAAAAAATTACTTTTCTCTTACGTTCACTGACAGAAGCAGCCCTTCATTGACAAGTGGGGTTTATGCACATCCTACCAGGAGTAGACTAGGCAAATAGAAAAAAAGCAAGCTGACCCCTCCCAGGGGGCCATCCTCACTCCAGCATATAACCATCCCTGCTCTGTATAGCATATCAGTTTTATTATGCCTAGTGCAAGGAGTTAGACCTGGTTCCCTTATGGGATCTGCAGTTCCACATTTTTTACGCTTTTCTCAAGCTATCTGATGAAGACTATCAAGAAGCCGGCTGGGGCATAGAGGATATCTAGAATCCTGAACTTTCCCCAGCACGGGCGACAGATGCGAGCTACCCTTAGCCTTGGTGGGGTCCGCCGCATCGTGCCCGTTCCGTGCGGGTGGCCAGTAGGTGATCCCCACTTGCGCCCAGTGACCGGACTCTGTTCCCGTCCAGGGGCCTTTTGGCCTGCAGCATCCCTCTCCGGCAGTAGGAGGAAGGTCTGCAACCAGGTGGCTACCGTCGGACTGGTGAGTGACCCCCTCTCTCCCCCCCCCTAGGGGCGCGAAGGGGGGGGGGCTGGGTGAATTTTAGCAGTCTAGGCCGGCTGGTGGAGGGTTTCTTCTAGGGCTCAGGTTCCCCCTGGGTGTCCTCGCTCCCCTCCTACACCCCGCGCCTTAGAGTCGCCATGTTGCAGCGTTCCGCGGCCATTTTGTTTAATGATTTTGGCCTCTAGTGACGAACAGTGGCCATTTTGCTGTAGTCGCGGCCTTTTTTAATTGTTGCTCTTTTTTCATTTGTTTAGCAAAAAAAAAAAACGTTATTTAAATACCTTTTAATAAATGCAGTGCTAATAAAATAACTAAAATTAATATCCTAAAAAACCTCAAAACTGTACAGAATTCTCATGTGCAATCAAAGCCCAATCATTCTATAAAGAAGCATATAGTTCATAAAAGTATGCAGAGAACGCAGACACAAATTCCCAGCTTGAAGAAAAACATCCAAGCCTGGCTAAATTTTGCAAAAACACAACTAAAGTCTCCCAAAAGCATGTGGGAAAATTAGCTATGGTCTGATGAAACCAAGGTTGAACGTTTTGGCCATAATTCCAAAAGATGTTTGGCACAAAAACAACACTGCATATCACCAAAAGAACACCATACCCACAGTGAAGCATGGTGATGGCAGCATCATGCTTTGGGGCTGTTTTTTCTAAAGCTGGAACAGGGGCCTTAGTCAAGGTAGTGGGAATTATGAACAGTTCCAAATACCAGTCAATATTTGTGCAAAACCTTCAGGCTTCTGCTAGAAAGCTGAACATGAAGAGGAACTTCGTCTTTTAGCATAACAGTGACCCAAAGCATACATCCAAATCAACAAAGGAATGGCTCCACCAGAAGAAGAATAAAGTTTTTTGGAATGGCCCAGCAAGAGCCCAGACCTGAACCCGATTTGAAAATCTGTGGGGTGATCTAAAGAGGGCTGTGCACAGAGGAGGTGCCCTTGCAATCTGACAGATTTGGAGTGTTTTTGCAAAAAGTGGGCAAATCTTGCCAGGTCAACATGTGTCATGCTGATATATATAATTGTATTTCTTACCTACATTTATGAAGCACAAAGTGTACTTCTGTCCTAGCGGGCTGCGGTGACGTACATAATTTCCCCCTGCGGTGAGCCCTCCTCCCTTGCTGCCTTCTGGCACTTGTGCATCCCAGAAGACAAGGTGGCGATTCACAAAGTGCCGTGCGACATGAAACCGGCTGTGAAGCCTCCACTGCCAGTTTCCCTTAGTTGTAATGGCGGTGCCTGCACTGCATCCGAGCCGCTGGACGATTCGGGGTGGGGGGGTGACATTACGGGTTCTCTGGACAGATAAGTGTCCTTATGAAGTCAGCAGCTATAGTACTTGTAGCTGCTGACTTTTAAAAGAAAAACTTTTTTGAGGCTGGAACTGCAGTCTGCTCACATAATTTGTAATAAAAACATATTTGCCATTCTGAAGCTTCCCTCCAACCACTTTGCATATTATATATACTTTGATTCTGCCAAATATGTTGCAGAAATCTTCCTCCACGAAGTCTGGCTGCGGCCATTTTAACTTTAGGCAGCTTCACTGCTGCCTGTTCACTTCCTGGATTACACGGAGACAGAGGCACACCCCCATCTCTGCAACCCTGCAGCTTTCATTGGCCCTCTTATGACTCATCCCCCTCCCTTCCTGGCAAACTCTCACAAAAATGAAAGCCAGAGCTGTGCATGATGTCATAAGCCTAGGCTAATGACCAAACAGGAAGTGGGCTGTATAAGGTATTTACTGGCAGAACAAAAAGTTTTACTATACAAAGTTAAAACAAGGGCAGAGAATTTAATAGATGGAAAGTTGAAAAAATACTGACGGTCTGCTCGAAGATGGCTCTCATGGGGAAACATTGATTTTTACATGTCATGCGACTTGTGCTCCCAATGTCGGAGCGTTTGTCGTACCAGTGTGAACCCGGCCTTAGGCCTCATGCACACTAGCATTTCTTGTAATTCTCAACTGTAAAATCCTTGGTGCTTTCCCATGCCTGGGTTGCCGCATACAGCTGCCAATTTAAGTGAATGGGGCTGAACACTTGTTTAAACATAGATTGCTTCTGCTTTCAGTGTTTATCTGTGTTGTGCCGTATTTGGGCAAAAGTGGCATTTTTGTGGAAATATATATATATATATATATATATATAGTACTTTCATGCCCTGGTGAACTCTGATGCAGACGCAGAACCCTTGCTACTAGAGCACTGAAGAGGTTTTTAGAGTATGTGTTGCTTGATCTGATTGGTGATATTTCCATAGTTTGTATTATACTGACTTCCTACGAATGTTGCTTTATCAGCCTTTCTACTCCATTTCATATCATAAGTAAAGAACTGTGAGCAGCACATGGAGTCATGCAGCTATACTAAAAATATATATACTGTTAGCTTTGTCCTCCTCTTTTGTGTTGCGCTTCCATCCTCTCAGCTTATGTTGCCAGTGTTTTGTGCCCGGCAGGCATTGCAGAGTTATTCTGCATAATTAGTGTTGGGCTGCTTTCTTAAAATGGTGTTTTTGTTTGACAGTTTTTAGACTTTTTTTCGCCTTGAAATAGAGTTGAATGCTAGCTAAACAAAGTGTATTTTTAGGCTGCATTCACATAGGGGCGACACGATTTCAGCGCGACTTCGCTAGGCGATTTAAGCGCGACTTTCAGCGCGACTTCCAGCGCGACTTCAAAGACCTCAGGCGACTTTACAACACGACTTTTGCCAGGCGACTTTGACTTGACCAATCAGAGAAGGGAGGGAGGGGGCTGCCTAAAAATAAATTCTATTCTTTTGACTGTAAAGTCGCTTCTATGTAGATGGGGGATCCGACTTGGAGGCGACTTCTATTGAATTCTATGGGCACAAGTCGGATAGAAGTCGCCTAGAAGTAGTACAGGAACCTTTTCAGAAGTCGCCTTGAAGTCGGAGCGACTTCAGTCGTGTATATTAAGACGGCTCCCATTCATTTCAATGGGATTTCAAATGTCAAGCGACTTGGGGCGACTTGAGGCAACTCAAGTCGGATCGCAAGTCGCCCCTATGTGAACGGGCACTTAGCCACGGACTACATGGGGATGCTGTCTCTGATCTAGAAATATTCTTATTTGGCTTTGTTGGCAGCAGTGTCTGGATAACTAGATCTGCGGTCTTCCTCAGAAGTCTTATTTAGATGCTATACAGGCTGTGGACAAAAGGGCATATATCCTATAAGTATGTGTGTTTTGAGTGTATAGAGTGTATGTACAGTATCTCGCAAAAATTAGTACACCCCTCACATTTGTGTAAATATTTTATTCTATCTTTTCATGTGACAACACTGAAGAAATGACACTTTGCTACAACGTAAAGGAGTGAGTGTACAGCTTGTATAACAGTGCAAATTTGCTGTCCCCTCAAAATAACTCAAATAACCCTTTAATGTCTAAACCACTGGCAACAAGTGAGTACACCCCTAAGTGAAAATGTCCAAATTGGGTCCAATTAGCCATTTTCTCTCCCCAGTGTCATGTGACTCGTTAGTGTTACAAGGTCTCAGGTGTGAATGGGGAGCAGGTGTGTTCAATTAGCTGTTATCACTCTCACTCTCTCATGCTGGTCACTGGGAGTTCAAAATGGTATCTCTTGGCAAAGAACTCTGAGTATCTGAAAAAAGAATTGTTGCTCTACATAAAGATGCCCTAGGCTATAAGCTTGCCAAGACCCTGAAACTGAGCTGCAGCACGGTGACCAAGACCATACAAAGATTTAACAGGACAGGTTTTACTCAGAACAGGCCTTGCCATGGTTGCCTCTTCTAAAGATGATGTACAAGAAAGCCCACAAACAGTTTGCTGAAGACAGACTAAGGACATGGATTACTGGGACCCTGTCCTGTGGTCTTATGAGACCAAGATGAACTTATTTGGCTCAGATGATGTCAAGCGTGTGTGGCGGCATCCAGATGAGTACAAAGACAAGTGTGTCTTGCCTACAGTCAAGCATGGTGGTGGGAGTGTCATGGTCTGGGGCTGCATAAGTGCTGCCGGCACTGGGGAGCTGCAGTTCATTTAGGGATCCATGGATGCCAACATGTACTGTGACATACTGAAGCAGAGCATGATCCCCCTCCCTTCGGAGACTGGGCCGCAGGGCAGTATTCCAACATAACCCCAAACACACCTCCAAGATGACCACTGCCTTGCTAAAGAAGCTGAGGGTAAAGGTGATGGACTGGCCAAGCATTTCTCCAGACCTAAACCCTATTGAGCATCTGTGGGGCATCCTCAAACGGAAGGTGGAGGAGCGCAAGGTCTCCAACATCCACCAGCTCTGTGATGTCGTCATGGAGGAGTGGAAGAGGACTCCAGTGGCAACCTGTGAAGCTCTGGTGAACTACATGCCCAAGAGGGTTAAGGCAGTGCTGGAAAATAATGGTGGCCACACAAAATATTGACACTTTGGGCCCAATTTGGACATTTTCACTTAGGGGATGTACTCACTTTTGTTGCCAGAGGTTTGGACACTAATTGCTGTGTTATTTTTAGGGGACAGAAAATTTACACTGTTAGCCTGCATTCACACAGGGGCAATCCGACTTTGGTGCAACTTTGCTAGGCGACTTCAGTGCGACTTTGGGCGACTTACAACGCGACTCCATGCCAGGCGACTTTGCCTGTGGCCAGTCAAAGAAGGGGGAAGGGGGTTACCTGGGAATTCACTGTGTAAATTATTTTCTTTCCTGTAAAGTCGCTTCAATATACAGTCAGGTCCATAAATATTGGGACATTGACACAATTCTAATCTTTTTGGCTCTATACACCACCACAATGGATTTGAAATGAAAGAACAAGATGTGCTTTAACTGCAGACTTTCAGCTTTAATTTGAGGGTATTTACATCCAAATCAGGTTTGTATATGTGCCTCCCACTTTTTAAGAGACCAAAAGTAATGGTACAGATTAACAATCATAAATCAAACTCACTTTTTAATACTTTGTTGCAAATCCTTTGCAGTCAATTACAGCCTGAAGTCTGGAATGCATAGACATCACCAGACGCTGGGTTTCATCCCTGGTGATGCTCTGCCAGGCCTCTACTGCAACTGTCTTCAGTTCCTGCTTGTTCTTGGGGCATTTTCCCTTCAGTTTTGTTTTCAGCAAGTGAAATGCATGCTCAATCGGATTCAGGTCAGGTGATTGACTTGCCCATTGCATAACATTCCACCTCATTCCCTTAAACTCTTTGCTTTCGCAGTATGCTTTGGGTCATTGTCCATCTGCACTGTGAAGCGCCGTCCAATGAGTTCTGAAGCATTTGGCTGAATATGAGCAGATAATATTGCCTGAAACACTTCAGAATTAATCCTGCTGCTTTTGTCAGCAGTCACATCATCAATAAATACAAGAGAACCAGTTCCATTGGCAGCCATACATGCCCACGCCATGACACTACCACCACCATGCTTCACTGATGAAGTGGTATGCTTTGGATCATGAGCAGTTCCTTTCCTTCTCCATACTCTTCTCTCCCCATCACTCTGGTACAAGTTGATCTTGGTCTCATCTGTCCATAGGATGTTGTTCCAGAACTGTGAAGGCTTTTTTAGATGTTTGGCAAACTCTAATCTGACCTTCCTGTTTGTGAGGCTCACCAGTGGATTACATTCTGTGAACCCTCTGTATTCACTCTGGTGAAGTCTTCTCTTGATTGTTGACTTTGACACTCATACACCTACTTCCTGGAGAGTGTTCTTGATCTGGCCAACTGTTGTGAAGGGTGTTTTCTTCACCATGGAAATAATTCTTCGGTCATCCACCACAGTTGTTTTTCCATGGTCTTCCGGGTCTTTTGGTGTTGCTGAGCTCACCGGTGCATTCTTTCTTTTTAAGGATGTTCCAAACATTTGATTTTGCCACACCTAATGTTTTTGCTATCTCTCTGATGGGTTTGTTTTGTTTTTTTAGCCTAATGATGGCTTGCTTCACTGATGGCTACAGCTCTTTGGATCTCATATTGAGAGTTAACAGCAACAGATTCCAAATGCAAATAGCACACTTGAAATTAACTCCGGACCTTTTATCTGCTGCTTGTAAATGGGATAATGTGGGAATAACACACACCTGGCCATGGAACAGCTGAGCAGCCAATTGTCCCATTACTTTTGGTCCCTTAAAAAGTGGGAGGCACATATACAAACTGTTGTAATTTCTACACCGTTCACCTGATTTGGATGTAAATACCCTCAAATTAATTAAAGCTGAAAGTCTGCAGTTAAAGCACATCTTGTTCGTTTCATTTCAAATCCATTGTGGTGGTGTATAGAGCCAAAAGGATTAGAATTGTGTCGATGTCCCAATATTTATGGACCTAACTGTAGATGAGGGATCTGACTTGGAAGCGACTTACATTGA
The DNA here is from genome assembly GCA_018402905.1 of Glandirana rugosa. NCBI lineage: Eukaryota > Metazoa > Chordata > Amphibia > Anura > Ranidae > Glandirana > Glandirana rugosa. Next base: position 61,593 of record BLSH010078701.1, on the reverse strand, counting down.
ATTCTATGGGCACAAGTTGGATAGAAGTCACCTTGAAATAGTACAGGAACCTTTTTGAAGTCTGAGCGACTTCAGTAGTGTACATTAAAACAGCTCTCATTCACTTCAATGGCATTTCTTCAATGTAGTCACATGAAAGATAATAAAATATGTATAAAAATGTGAGGGGTGTACTCACTTTTGTGAGATTGAGTGTGTGTATGTATGTTATCTATATCTATCTCTGCCTTTACACTTTACATGCACATGAACTTTAATGGCATCCCAGCCTTAGTCTGTAGGGTTTATTGTTGAGTTTGCCCACCCTTTGCAGCTAGAACAGCTTCAACTCTTCTGGGAAGGCTGTCCACAAGGTTTGGGAGTGTGTCTATGGGAATGCAAGCCCATTTGTGAGGTCAGGCACTGATGTGTCTTTATGGACTTGCTTTGTGCACTGGTCAAAATCATTTGGTGGAGGGGATTATGGTGAGGGTTGTTTTTCAGGAGTTGGGATTGGTCCCTTAGTTCCAATGAAGGAAACTCTTAAGGCATCAGCATACATTTTGGACAATTTCCTGCTCCCAACCTTGTGGGAACAGTTTGGGGATGGCCCCTTCCTGTTCCAACATGGCTGCACACCAGTGCACAAAGCAAGGTCTATAAAGACATGGATGGGCGAGTTTGGGGTGTAGGAACTTGACTGGCCTGCACAGAGTTCTGACCTCAACCCAATAGAACACCTTTTGGGATGAATTGGAGTGGAGACTGCGAGACAGGCCTTCTCTTCCAACATCAGTGCCCATCCTCACAAATGCACTTCTGGAAGAATGGTCAAACATTCCCATAGACACCCTCCTAAACCTTGTGGACAGCCTTCCCAGAAAAAAAAAATGTATATAATATATATCTCTATCTCTAGCCGATTTAACAAATTACTAAAGAAAAACATTCCTGTTCGTGAACTCCCTAAGGCACCACTGCATGTGATTTTTGATAGAAAACGCACCGCATTCCTGTTCACATCACATGCAGTGCAATTTGAGCTTCCATTTGTATGATTCGCATCCCACACCGGACCTTTTTTTTCCTGCACTGGAATCGGATCACATGGGTGTTAACACCTATGTGATCCGATTCTGTCAATCACATTGCATTTTGCAAACTGTTTTGGGGTGTCGTTAACTTAACATTGACTCCACCTGTGGTAGCATGAACTCCATGCTATTTCAGCGCAGTGCAGGACATGCACAGGATTCGCTGTATTTCCCGTACTGCATATATGTGAACCGAGCCTAGAGATTCTGCTGTCGGAACATTATCCAAGATATTCTAGTTTTGTTGGAGGACGACAGGTGGGAGCAAATTTTCAATACATGACAGGAGTAACTTTTTAAACCTGATCCTTCATTTGAAAAGTGTTTAAGTTTACCACATAATTTTACAATTTTTGACAAGTTATTTTGCACAAAAGGCTCAGATTTGAAAATGTATTACTTTAAACTAAGAATATGTCCACTGATATTGGAGGTACATTTTTCATCATGCATAATCCTAGTAGTTGCTTCATTTCATTAAAAAAAAAAAAAAAAAGTGTCCACAAGATGCAATTAACCTGCTTTTGGGCAAAGAATGGGTTCATGAATTGTGCCAGAGAATCAGTCTGTGCTGATTGCAAATATATAGGTTTTTCTTTCTTTTTACATGTAAACATATTGGTTATATTTGTGCTTTAGCTTTACGTTCATCTAGCGATAGAGTTGATGGTGTATTTAGGCTAAACACCCAAATATCCCTCATACTTGAATAGTGTGCATTGTAGGGTGGGAGAGGTTCCTTCTAAGACGGTACTGGGAAAAGATTGCTCCTTTTTTTCCTTTAGAGAAACACTGCTCTCACAAAAGCTAGAACCTCCCTCAGGAGGCTCTCTGGATGAAGGAAAGGTGGGTCGGCAACAGAACTTCCTGAACAGTCATTGGAAGGGAAAGGCCCAAGGAATGTTTTCATGTGCAATGCATTGTTCTCTGCTGTATGTGAGCAGAGGGACTGAATCATCTCTCCAGGGGTAATGGAATATCTTGTACCTTGCATAAGCCTTCCTCATCAGTGTCCATAAGAAAAAAAAAAAGTACATTTTGTAAGAGGTTCAGAGGTGCAGCTTGCATCATAGCTGAGCTTGGACTTTTTTTTCATAATGATTTTATAAAGCGGAAGTGCTATGCTTTATCATGTGATACGGATTCATGCTTTCCAGCTCTGATTTATTTTCAGTGACCAGACATTTTGCTGTATACGAACACATAGTTGTAATGCAAATGTGTATTGTGGGAATACCACAAACCAAACTTAACTGCATGCAGAAGCCAAATCTCCTTATGAAACATAAAACTGTACACATATTCAAAATATGCAGACAAACTGCTAAATACACAGGTGAAATACATAGTATATGGGAATTGTTACCTGCCAAAGGAACACTGTTAACATTTCTAGATGTGTGCTATAGGTCTGCATCTTACTTTTTATAGTGCTGGTCCACTATAAATATTCAAAGAGGAACTTCAGTCGTTTTTTTCATCTTTCCATCTATTAAATCTTCTGCCCTTGTTGTTTTAACTTTGGATAGTAAAACATTTTTTTTCTGCCAGTAAATACCTTATACAGCCCACTTCCTGGGTGTATGACCTCATGCACAGCTCTCTGGTGAGAGTTTGCCAGAAAGAGGGGGGGTGAGTCATAAGAGGGTCAATGAGAGCTGGAGGTGTGTTTCTGTGTAAATCCAGGAAGTGAACAAGGCAGCAGCTTCAGCTGCCCACAGTTAAAATGGATGCAGCCAGACTCTCTGGAGAGAGATTTCTGCAGCATATTTGGCAAGTACAGAATCAGAGTATATATAAAATATTATGCAATGTGGTTAGAGGGAAGCTTCAGAATGGCAAAGATGTTTTTTTTACAAATTATGTGAGCAGACTGCAGCAGTTCCTCCTTAACTGTATTAAAGCGGAGTTCCACCCAAAAGTGGAACTTACGCTGATTGGATTCCTCCAACCCCCCGTGCCCCCCCAAGTGTCACATTTGGCACCTTCCGGGGGGGAGGGGAAGAGGACACCTTTAGACAGGTGTCCTTTTCCACACATCTGGTAGCTTGGGACCGGCAGCCGCGGCCACTGATGTCAGCAGCCCAGCTCCCTCCTCGCTCTACTACTGGCCACCTGGCCAATAGCTGAGCGCAGCGGAGCCTTGCGCATGCGCAGTAAGGTGCCCGGCATGAAGCTGTAATGCTACACGTCTGGGTTCCCTTACCCGCAATGGATGCGGCTGCACCTGACCCCCGATCTGAAGACATTGCTGGACTCCAGGACAGGTAAGTGTCCTTGTATTAAAATTCAGCAGCTACAGTATGTGTAGCTGCTGACTTTTAATTTTTTTTTTTTTCCAGGCGGCCCTCCGCTTTCAATGGTGTTGCGTTTTGTTTTTTTTTTTTTGTTTTTTTTTTTTTAATGAATCTGGATTTCAGCTTTAAGACTGAATTCACACCTAGGCGTGTGCCTATCAAATGTGACTCCGCATCTAGGGAGGTGTGGGAAGCCTTCCATTTTTCCAAATCTAGCTAGGAAAAGAACACCTGGCCTGCTGCCAGGGTCAGGTCTTGGTAACCATGCATTTGCAGCGCATGAAGACTTCACATAACATCCTCCCCACCCCCACTGCCTAAATATCCCCCTGGGCGGTGCTTACGTGACATTTTATGACAAGATTAGTCTTGCTGTGCTGTCTGGAAGAAAAATACACCCCAAAAAAGTAAAGGGGGGGCTTTTAGAATGCATTTTTATGCACTTCTATCGACTTTTATGCATGTTGAATAATGGGGGGAGGTACCTTTTTTCTTTCACGCGCCACATTGGACCCATTGGAAACCATGTTATGCCATGTAACATGCATTTTTGAAGCATCAAAACCTTTGTTATGATGCATAGGTGTGAACTGGGCCTAAATGTATTACTGTCTTTGACTGAAAATGGTAGAAATACATTTTTATAATCGATCAGTTGTAAACTTATTTTTGCAGTTGGTGGTTGTTAAGGCTAAAGGTTTTTTTTTTTTTTTTTTTTTTTTTTTTTACCTTTTAATGCTTTCTATGCATTAAGATAAAAAAAAAAAAAGAAATGCCGCCTTATACTTCCCTGAGCCTGCTCTCAATTTAGCACTGTGCCGAGAGCAGTAGAGCTTCTCTTTCTCTCTCTCTCTCGCAGGCAGCGGCATGAGCTATTGGCTCCTGCTGCTGTCAATCACAGCCTGTGAGAGTGCAGGACCGCTGGTGGGGGACCCAAGAAAAGGAGGATCGGAGCTGCTATGTGCAAAACCAAGTGTTTAACCTGTGCTAAAAAAAAAGATTGGCCTTTCACAATCACTTTTAATAAGGTTTGGAAATGCCACTAATATTTCTTATACTTTAAAGCAGATCTCCACATGCCCCCACCCACCAGCACCACCACCAAATGAATCCCAGATTTCGTCTTTAAACAACAAAAATGTCAACCTTAGTGGGCTCAGGGCCTCTGCTATTCCAAGTGTGGTAAAAGCATGGTAAAATAAAGTTGGAGAAGACACAACTTATGACCTTATCGGTATTGTTTTAATTGTAGTATGGTTAGCAGATTTTAAAAAATGAGTAAAGGACATAAGTGCATGCACAGAATATATTATATTGACTGAAGCTTTGTCATACTCAGCTAAAGTACTATAAATATAAATGTTCACGATGTATTCTGTTATGTCGGAGCATCTTGTGTCTGAAGTATGGACAAGTAAAATTTTTTTTTTTTTTGTCCCCCCCCCCCCCCTATTTTGTGCTAGACTCATAGCCCCAAGCATTTAAAAAAAACTGATAACGTTTTCTCTTTACAGCGCTGAACAAATGTTGTTCTGTCTTAACCTTGGCATGTCAGCCAAATTTAAGGCATAGCCTTGTAGGGTAGAATAGAATTGGCAGCAGAGGGATGAGGTTATTGCAGACTTTTAGAAAAAAATAAAAATGTTGTTTTGGTTTTTTTTCTAATTGCGAAATACTGCCGTGTGTGTGTGTGTGTGTTTTTGTTTTTTTTTCTTGTCATGTTTGAGTTTTATTTTGTTTTTGCTCTTACATGAAATGTCTGTATTTTTATTGTTCTCTCAACCTAGGTTCACACGATTACAGAGCCGGTTCCTGCATCGCACCTCTCCCACAGTGAGTTCACACTGCCTTCTGCGAAGCGCTGCGGATGTCATAAAGTTACCACCCCCAGTTTTCTTCGCAGATCACGGTATGAACTGGCACATGAATCGGATCACATGGGTGAGAACACCCATGCGATGCGATTCTAGTGCGGGGGGGGGGGGGGGGAAGTAAATGT
>BLSH010078701.1:19255-31137 GCA_018402905.1 Glandirana rugosa | reverse complement strand
TTTGCGTTTGTTGACATGGGTTGACTTGGAGACTCCTCCGCGGTCTGCGCGGATGTGACGGCGGACGTCTTGAAACGCCGGTTTTCGTCGTAGGATTCTACGTTTGTGTAGTTGAAACATTTTGAATCACTTTCACACTTGGCTCCGGGTTCACCGGCGGAACGTGTGGACACTGTGGCTCCGGGTCCTTCATGATTGGCGGGCCCATCTTACTCGGCACTGGCCTTTTCCCCCTTGGAACGGGGCTTGTCTTATGCGTACTTGTTTGTTCTGCCAGAGGGCCCGCGCAAAGGTTTGGCGGCCTCTTCGGCTACGATTTCTCAGTGGATTAGAAAAACCGTGACCCATGCGTATTCTGTTCGGGGCAAGGTTCCCCCTTTTCCGGTCACGGCTCATTCTACCCGGGCGGTTAGTACTTCCTGGGCCTCGGTGTCACAGGTGTGCAAGGCGGCCACTTGGGCCTCGGTTCACACTTTCACTAAGTTTTACAAAGTTGATGTGTTTGCATCTTAGGATGCTGCTTTTGGCCGCAAAGTTCTGCAGGCGGCAGTGTAGGCGCGTCTGGCGCCTCCTCAGAGGTTCAGTTGGGTACAGTTGTTTGCGTTTACCCACCCCTCTTTTTTGACACAGCTTGGGGACGTCCCCACAAAGTCATGAAGAGCTGCGTCTGTCAGTGAACGTAGGAGAAAAAGGGATTTTATTAAAACTTACCGTAAAATCCTTTTCTCCGAGTTCACGGATAGACGCAGCACCCACCCCTCTGGGCTCTGTTTTGGTACGGCTTGTGTACAAACTGGAGAGCTATTCTGTGAGGGGGGTTTTAATGTAGGGAAAGAGGACGGCCCCCAGGGGAGGGGCCAGCTGATTTCTTTTCCCTGCCTAGTTAACTCCTGGTAGGACGAACATAAAACCCCACAAAGTCTTGAAGAGCTGCGTCTGTCAGTGAACTCGGAGAAAAGGATTTTACGGTAAGTTTTAATAAAATCCCTTTTTCCTTCCAGAGCCAAAATGGCGGGATTTTCGCCGTAGGCAGGGCCCTGTTTCTTCAGGCCAGAAGTTTTTTCGTGCGCCCGGCTCAGCGAGTAAGGGCTTCAAGTCCGGTAAGGCTTCCGCTGGGCCCAGTAAAGGGCCCTGGCAACGTAAGTCTGAAAGAACGAAGGATAAGTCCACCTCCACATGATGGGTTGCCGGTTACTGGGGTTCGCAGACAGATGGACTGCCCACATCACCGATCGGTGGGTGCTGGAGGTGGTGTCCTCCAGGTACAGGATAGAATTAATCTCTCTACCCCCAGAAAGGTTCTTCCCTTCGAACTTAAGACTCCCTCAGGGGCGTCGGGAGGTGCTTCTAGGCGCTGTTCGGGCCCTTGCCGAACAGGGGGTGATTGTACCGGTACCCACGGTGGAAAGATTTCACGGGTTTTACTCAAACCTCTTTGTGGTGCCCAAAAAGGGCGTTGTCGGGCCAGTTCTGGACCTGAAGGCACTAAACTGCTTTGTAAAGACAAAGATTCAGGATGGAGTCCATCCGCTCGGTCGTGGCCGCCCTGCACCAAGGGGAATTCATGGCGTCCCTTGATATCAAGGATGCGTATCTCTACGTTCCAGTTTGTCACAGGCACCAGCGTTTCCTGCGTTTCACAGTGGGGGATCTGCATTACCAGTTTGTGGCTCTCCCCTTCGGTCTGGCTTCGGCTCCCCGAGTGTTCACCAAGGTGGTGGCCCCGATGCTGGCGCTGTTGGAACAGAGCGGTATCGCGGTGGTAGCATACCTCGACGATTTACTCCTGAGAGCAGAGTCGGCCGCAGCTCTGGAGGAGAACGTGTGATAATCACGGTGTCCACGTTAAAAGATTTCGGATGGCTGATCAACCTGCAGAAGTCGTCGTTGACTCCATCCTGCCGTCTGGAATACCTGGGTCTGATTCTGGACACGGTGCAGGCGTGGAAAACTGGCAGGCGGACTTTCTCAGCCACCGGACTCTGGATCAGGGGGAGTGGTCCCTACATCCAGAAGTGTTCCGCCAGATTTGCCTCAAGTGGGGCACGCCATAGGTGGACCTTATGGCCTCCAGATTCAATCACAAGGTACGGACCTTTGTGTGCAGATCAAGAGATCCATTGGCGGTCGCCACGGACGCACTGGTAGCACCCTGGGGTCGGTATCGGCTACTGTACGTCTTTCCTCCTCTGAAGCTTCTGCCGTGGGTTCTGCGCAGGATAGAAGCAGAGGGAATCCCGACAATCCTGGTAGCTCCGGATTGGCCTCGGCGTCCTTTGTACGCCGATGTGGTACGGATGGTGGCAGATGTCCCGTGGCGTCTTCCACTTCGCGAAGACCTACTGTCTCAGGGACCCATCTTGCACCCTGCTTTACCCTCGCTGGCTTTGATGGCTTGGCTATTGAGTCCCGGGTGTTGAGGGATAGGGGTGTCTCTGACTCCGTAATCCCTACTATGATTAAAGCGTGTAAGGGTTCTTCGCGTAAGATTTATCATAGGACCTGGAAGGCCTATATTGCCTGGTGTGAGGCAGGGGGTTGGAACCCCCGCTCTTGTGCGGTGTCTAGAGTGCTGACTTTTCTGCAGCAGGGACTGGACAAGAATCTGGCGTTAAGTACGCTTAAGGGTCAGATTTCGGCCCTGACTGTTCTTTTTCAACGACCCTTGGCGTCACATTCGTTGATCCGTACTTATGTGGCTCCTCGGATACGGTCGCCTCTGGCGCCGTGGGATTTGAATCTGATGCTTTCTGTGCTTCAGAAGCCACCATATGAGAATATTAGGGACATTCCCTTACAGTTGTCGCAGAAAGTGGCTTTCTTGGTGGCTGTTACATCCGCTAGGCGGGTGTCTGAGTTGGCAGCGTTATCCTGCAAGTCACTTTACTTGGTCCTTCATAAGGACAAGGCGGTTTTGCGACCTTCCCCTTTTCTTCCGAAGGTGGTTTCTTCTTTTCATTTGAATGAGGATATTGTTCTTCCCTCATTGTGCCCGCACCCGTCGCATCCCAAGGAATTTGAACTACATTCTTTGGATGTGGTGAGGGCCTTGCAGGTGTATTTGTTTTCTACAGTTCTTTTCGGAAGTCTGATTCTTTTTTTGTGCTGACGGAAGGTTCGCGCAAAGGCATGGCGGTCTCGTCGGCTACCATTTCTCGTTGAATTAGGAAGACCGTGACTCATTCATATGAGGTTCGAGGCAAGGTTCCCTCTTTTCCAGTCACGGCTCATTCCAACAGAGTAGTTAGTACTTCCTGGGCTTTTAGACACCAGGCCTTGGTGTCTCAGGTTTGCAAAGCGGCTACTTGGGCCTCAGTGCACACATTTACTAAGTTTTACAAAGTTGATGTTTCAGCATCGGCGGATGCTGCTTTTGGCCGCAAAGTTTTGCAAGCGGCAGTGTAGGCACGACTGGCGCCGTCTGATAGGGCTTTTTGTTGGGTACAGTTGTTATAGTTGCCTGCCCCTCTTGATTGACACAGCTTTGGGACATCCCCACTTGTCTAATGAAGGGCTGCGTCTGTCAGTGAACGTAAGAGTAAAAGGGATTTTATTATAACTTACCGTAAAATCCTTTTCTCTGAGTACACAGACAGATGCAGCACCCACCCCTCTGTTGAGTTTGTACGGCTTGTTACGAACTGATATGCTATTGTCTAGCAGGGGGTTATATGCTAAGGTGAGGATGGCCCCATGGGAGGGGCCAACCTATGCTTTTGTTTGTCTACTCCTAGTGATATGAGCATAAACCCCACTTGTCTAATGAAGGGCTGCGTCTGTCAGTGAACTCGGAGAAAATGATTTTACGGTAAGTTATAATAAAATCCCTTTTTCTCAATGTTGATTTTGATCATGAGAAGGTCTGTCAGTATGTAAACATATAAAAGATAAACCCCTGGCACTAGGAATAATAGATGCAACTGCTTTGAAATCTGTTTCTTTCCAACAAGTGGTCAGAGGATGATAAAAATGAGTAGCTGAGCTGCAGTTTTATCGCTGCTCTTACTGATAGATCCTTTAAGTTTCAGAAACCAAGATCATTCTCTCTGTACAGAGCTCTGTGTTGATTGTCAACACAGAGCTCTGGGTTGTAATTGCGCAGCTGATCAGCAGGTCCCGGACAATGACGTATACAATCACAGCGAGTGTCGGCCTGGAGACGTGCTTGCGTGCGCCTTAAACCCGGAAACAGGCAGCTGCGGGGTACGGGCTGCCTGTCTGCAGTACATTGCCAGCAGTCTGCAAGTGGTTAATCTTCCTTTTAAACAACAGTAAGTTTTCATTGAAACCATGGTCAATCCCATCAAGCTACAGTCTGTCACTTACTCTAGACAGGTGACTCTGGGATGTCGCTTAGACTGTAGTACGATAGATTGTTTTGTTTTAAATGCCGCTTTATGCATTGACATACTGCCAAAGACTCAGTCTGTCCTGACAGTAAAGGTAACCTGCTGACTTGGCACCATCCACAGGCAACTGACTCTTCAATGAGATGCAGTCAAGTTAATTCTTACAGAAGATGTATTTTCAGTCTTTGGATGGATAAGAACACCATGACTTTTCCTAAGCACGGTCTCTGAAAAGAACTAACAATGAGTGAGGAAACCTAGAAAAACAGATGGTTGAGTTAAAATGAACAGGACAGAGAGACCAAATCACATGGCAAGTTGTATTGGCCCTAAACCATTACTAGATATCGGCTTACAACAGAACACTAGTAATTGATAAACCTCAATACAACAGATAAATACATACAAATAGAACAGAACAGTTGTAGGGATTGACCATGGCTTTATTGTTACCTGTTTAAAGGAAGAGGAGAGGGGGTTGTATGATTACCATGGAGTAAATGTGTGAATATAATGCTCTCTGAAATATCATAGATACCAGCATCCTTTAACCCCTTTGTTGCCATAGCCATTTGTGGTTTTTCACACGTTTTAAAAAAAAAAAAAAAAAAAACATTTTAGGCCTGAATATAGTAAGTTAATTTTAGTGCACACAAGCACAATGTGTTACTAATTTTTCTTGTAAAATATTAGATTAGGTAGGGCTGAGTAAACAGATACTGAAACATGTCACTGTTTAAAATTGTATGCACCTGTGAAATGGCAGCAATCTTAAGTACCCTATACTTTCCATACACTAAGCTTTAGAGGTAAATAACCTTTCTTATGTTTCCTGAAAACAATAAAAATGTAACACGAAAACTATTATAGTCTGCCATACAGGAGTAAAACGGGTTGCTATAGCATGAGACATCCTTGGTAATCGGTAATACAAGAACATAATGGGTAAGGAACGTCGTGGAAATTAACGGTTAATTAGCATTTATAGATCATTGGACGCAGACCGGAAAATAATTAAGAACAGGTAAGTAAGCAGAAACAAAGAAGTGGAAGGAGAGAAAGAGGAGAGAGGTCAAGGATGACCAGGAAAAAGAAGAGGTGTCTTGGGCATCCAGTGTAACCGAGGGTGTAGGTAATGTGATCAAGGAATCAATTTAGCCAAATTGGTCACAACATATTTTTGAGGGTGGTGGAGGTGAAAAAAAGCAAGCCAGAAGCACCATAGAATCTTGAACTTGTCAAATGAATCGTCCTTTGCCAACATCTCTTCCATTTGCATGGTGTTGTTAACAGTGGAAACCCACATACACTTCACTTTAAAAGTCCCTACAGCTCACCAGTTAATGGCCTAGAATTATTGCTTTCGCTTTGCTGTGTGCGGTGATATTCAATGTGTATTGCAATTCACTTTTGGTGTGTAGGCACCTGACATTTGTATTTATGTTCATACGTGTGGCACTTTTTGAAAGTTTCTAAAAAATGATGTTCCATCTCCCCCATTATCTAAAAACAGAGAAATAACATTGGTCTTAGTGTTACTAAACCCACAACAGTAAAATCAGCGTGTGTATATTCAGTAACCCATGCTTGTTATACTAACTGTGGAATCTAAGGGGTTAATACTCTGCATTGTGTAAATAGGCTGTTTGATCCTGTATGCACAGATCCTCCCCTTCTTGCACTGTCACCAAAACATGTCCGGATAAGACAGTTACTGGAGTCAGGCTACACATGCTCAGTTTGGTACTGATAGTTTGTTTTTTTTTTTCTTGGGAGAGTGCATGTGATCAGCACAGGGCCAATCAGCACTGTCCAAACAGAGGGTCAGGGGTCCTGCATCCTGATAGGACAGCCAGTGCAGTATGAAAACTCCTCCTCCAAACTTTAACCAGGCACTGACAGAAGTCACAAGTCTGCTATATACGGCTGATGAGAAAAGGTATTTAGCTGTATATATTTACTAAAATAATTGCATTTCCGTGTACTGTGGGTGACCAGATATAGTGAATGCAGGGTCCTGGGTTTAGGAAGACTTTAAATCAATTGCTATCAATTCAGCCAATTGCTGAGATGATAACCCATATATCAAAATTAGATTGTGTTCAAGACTATGGCCCATAAATTCTTTTTAGAGACTGTCTTCCATATTGAGGAAGCACCCCACAACAGATAATGCCTTTCTCAAGGCAAAAGTTGCTTGAAGCAGGTAATATGTGATACAGGCCCATGCTTGTTGTTAATTACACTTAACATTGGCGCATTAATTTGCCAGTGATAAAGGTAACACGTAGAAGGGGGGGGGGGGGGGTCATGAATTCATAGGTGGGGGTGAATGTCTACTTTAATGCAGTGATTTCATTAGTTTATTTACAAAAATTATAAACATTCAGATTTTGGTTGCCTTTTCTAGAATGTTATACCCTTCAGCACTACTAACAGAAATAAACCCCGATGAGAAGTGGTGTATGTTTATGCCACTACCATTGTTAATATCCCTGTGCATTCTGTTTGCTAAGAAACACGTTTAAAAGTTTTTGTTTACACTCCCCTCTGACACCAACTGTGGAAGGGAGTGCCGTAACCTTACTGCTCTAACAGTAAAGAACCCCTTACGCAGTTGGACTGCTTCTCATCCAGCTTCATTGTGTGGCTGCATGTTTTTTTTTAGAGACACAAGATTAAGTGAATTATGTGAGAAAGCTCCGCTTATCCTATCAACACTATAGGGAAAAAGGTGTATTAAAAAATAAATAAATAAGTATAGCTGGGATGGGATGTATTGCAATGTAATCTGTATTGAAATACATTCAGTGGACCTGTATAATAATATGTAACAGTGCTGCTCATGACAATAACCAGTGCATATATACCTCACACATAATAAATATTAACTGTGAGAAAATAAATAAGAATTAAAGTGATAGTGTCTAAGCTACAATTAATATACTATTGCGGTATTACAGGCGCAAATACATATATAAAAGTCCAATTGCAATTCATCAAAGATAATAAAAGTCCTTATATAGAGATTAGTGGTCCCTAAGGATATAAAGCCATGTATCTCCACCAGTGATATTCCTTAAACGTACACTACAAAGAGTCCTTAGAAAGTGATCAGTGCCTCCTTAAATGGAAAAACCTGTGTATCTTCACTTTGTGAGGTTAGCCCTTTCACTAGGTGCTCACCTCCATCATAGACCCACCAGGGGTCAAAAGCGCATAAGGTGTATAAATCTCTGGTGTTCAGGTTTCTCTGGTCATCAGGACATTTCAACTTTAAGAATGGCTCAATAATGGTCACTGAAAGCTCCAAGGTAACTTAGGGAGAAAAATGTGCTTCTAATAGTGCAGTACCCGGAGATAATCAGAGACAAATTGCAATAGCCCAGCTTCATAATATACACTCACATTTATTCATTAAAAACATTGCCTTTAAAAACCATACAAGTCTCACGTATGCAGCAAAAGAGCTCTCACTGCCTGGCTCAGCCTCTATGCGTTATGCTACCATCCTACGTAGCTTCATCTGGGGGATTGTGTGTGTGTGTGTTTTACTGCAATTTTACATTTTCTAGACCTTTGCTGTAATATCAAGTGACATAAAAAATTTGGAACTGCCAATATTTAATTCTCTAGGGCAGCCTTTCTCAACCTTTTCAACACCGAGGAACCCTTGAAATAATTCTCTGGTCTCAGGGAACCCCTGCTAAAAATTAAAAATCTACAACTCATGATACATTAGTGTGATGGTCAATGGAAGAATGCTCCTTACACTTGTGGTCATTGGGAAGAATTACCCCCTTACAATATCAATGGTATCATTGGGAATTTATCTGAGAGGTAGAAATTGACCATTGCTCAAGGAACCCCTAGCAACCTCTGGAGGAACTCTAGGGTTCCACGGAACCCTGGTTGAGAAACCCTGCACTAGGGTGTCTGATTTCAGAAAATCTATAATGTTTGGAGGTTTTATGCAATCTTCAGGCCTAAAATGATTTTTTAAATCAAAAAAATGCTTTTGTTTGCCATGTTTGCAAAAAAATGCAAACGTGGCTCTGTCAGCGAAAATGTTAAATCGCTGCCCTCGTGTATGCTGTCACCATTTTAAGGACTTTCAATCCATACAACCACAGGAAAATCAGGAGAACAGAACCAGGGGAAACAACATAGCATATCACCAATATTTATTAAAACATTAAAAAATGCTTAAAATATATTCACTAACAAGTGTTGTACCTAACTCGGCACCTGGAGTGATCTGCCAATGTTCAGGGAAGAAGCACCACTCCTCAGATCCATGTTGGAGTCGGCGTGCATTCCAATCATCCAACCAGATGTCCCTGTCCCTACGTGTTTCATCACATCCAGGATGTCATCGGGAGGTGTGGCTACCACTGGCTCCTCCGCCATTTTATACATTGTGATTTCCCACAATTGGATGATCGTTGTTAACATGAACAAAAGCACATGATAACCAATGTAATATACCAAATCACATTAACGGGTGATTCTTACAATATTCGATGTCAAACAAGTAACATTCATTATTATTATTAGACATTGTTGTATATAATAATGGTAAGTGTTATGTAAATATCACCATCTTGTGGTTAAAAACTAGAATGCAAATACCAGTCAAATCCAACAGACCATTTAAAACCTATACTGATTTTGCTGAAAGGGGAAGAATTGTCAAACCTCAAATTAAAACAATGTTTGAATTGTAATAAAATGGAATCCATTAGAAATAAAATATTAAATAAAATTAGGAGTATGTGTGTCTTGATTATCTTTAATAGTCCATAATAAAACAATTTAAATTATGGTAAATGTTCTCCCTCCCTCTAGAATGTAAGGTCCACGAGCAGGGCCCTCCTGTCCCTTCTGTATTGAATTGTTTTGTAATTGTGCTGTGCAAACTGTTGGCGCTATATAAATTGTGTATAATAATGTTCAGCCCATGGGGGTTTAAGGTGTTTAAATCAAAGGTCCAACGCGTTTTTTTTTTGTGACATCTCTTTTTTGATGATGTTGGTTGATTTTTATCTATTCTATTCCAAAAAAGAGGTAAGCAAAGTGGGATCCCTGTTATGAAACATGAAAGTGCCTAGACACGCTATGTTTGGGGTAGCCTTTACAGATATATTATTCATATGTTCCTTCACCCTAACAGACATTCTCCTTGTGGTTCTACCCATGTACCCGGCTGATGTGATTTAGTATATTATATTGGTTATGTTCTTTTGTCCCTGTTAACAACAATCAGTATCACATGGTTGTATGATCCCCAGGCATCGCAATTCATTTAAAGCACCACTGCTGCGGTAAGGGGTTAGAGTAGTGGTCTCCAAACTACAGACGGTGGGCTGAATGCGGCCCTTTGCTTGCTTTTATCAGCCCCTCAGGGCATCAGCAATGGGTCGCTATTCCACCCACTGGCGCCAACAATGGGGCACTATTCCACCCACTGGCATCAACAATGGGGCACTATTCTTGCTCCTACTGACCAGAGGTGCTATGGCTTTTTTTTTTTAGTTCCACTGAGCACAAGTCAGAGGCATTGTTTACTGACACTGGGGCATTTGTGGCTTCTGGGGGACCACAGTCCGACTCCCTAACATCTGAAGGACAATAAACTGGCCCTTTGTTTAGAAAGGTTGAGGACCTCTTGTAATGGTCGTGCGTACTGGGCAAATGAAAAGCTGTGTGCTTGGCTGCTGTTTTGTCAGGTTTTAAGTCACCCATGTAATTTTGTCATAAAAGATTTAGCTGCAGTGACCTTCCCTCTCCCTCTTCCTTTCTGTTTACACAATTCACGACCTCTTAGTTGCATGCCAGGCACCTCTTATCGATCTGTTAATAGGACTAGCAGAATCTAAACCCCAATACACATCTCAGGGCCCCATAAAGCTGCCTGACTTGGTCATAAATACCTTAGCTGAAGAAGCAATGCGCATTACTGTCTCTTTCCTCTGGGTAGAATCTATAATCCCTATTTCATAACTCATGAAAGAACGGCACAGCCAGCATAAGGACATATATACCTCCCTCAGTGAATTTGTCACTAGTAAAAAATAAACAAAACCTTATATTAGAGGATATGGGGAATCGCTGGAACACCTTATCCCTCCTGGGTAAAGTAGACATCCGAAACATGCCATACTTGCATCCTTTTCTAAGCTAATTTCACACCAGAGAATAATATGCAGGTTAGCGGACTATAACCTGTTAGTATTCAGAGATATTAATGCTTATAGAAAACTGTACCTGGGATACAGTCAAACAGTGACATCCAAGGGTCAAGCCTCAGCAGCTTAACCATTTCAGCCCCGGAAGAATTTTCCACATTAGGACCAGAGCACTTTTTGCGAAACGGCATCGCTTTAACTGACAATTGCGCGGTCGTGCGACGTTGTACCCAAACAAAATTGGCGTCCTTTTTTCCCACAAATAGAGCTTTCTTTTGGTGGTATTTGATCACCTCTGCGTCACTTCTGATCACCACTATAGACAGAAAAAGAGCGACTATTTTGCAAAAAAAAAAAAAAACAATATTTCTAACTTTTTGCTAAAATAGCCAAAAAAAATATAATAAAACAAATGTATTTATCAGTTTTGCCTGATATATATTCTTCTACATATCAGAGGTAAAAAAGAAAATAGCTATCAGCGTTTGATTGGTTTGCGCAAAAGTTGCCATGTTTACAAACCATGAGAATTCATTTATGGCGTTTTTACTGGTTTTTTTTTTTTTTTTTTTACTGGTAATGGCGGCAATCTGCGATTTTTATCGGGGACTGTGATAGTGGACACGTCAGACATTTTTGACACTTTTTTTGGGACCAATGACATTTATACAGCTTTCAGATCGAACAATAGCCACTGATTAATGTATAAATGTCACTGGCAGAGAAGGGGTTAACCTGCAGGGGCAATGGAGGGGTTATCTGTGTTCCTTAGGTGTGTTCTAACTGTGTGGGGGCTGGGCTGCCAGGGGCATAACAGATCTAACTGATCCTGGTGACAGTAGATCTGTTATGTCCCCTGTCAGAGTGGAGAACAGCCGTGTTTACATTGGCGGTTCCCCGCTTTTCTCCTTTTGTATGCGATCGTGGGTTGTCGGCGGTCATTGAGTCTGCCTGACCCGCAGCCACACTCCTGCTGGAGCTTGCGGCGGGCACAAGAGCGCGGGAACCAAACTACAATGTGCTCTAGATAGGGTTACACAAACGTCAGATGAAAAGAAAACGTAGTTCCCCAACAACTGATTCTGGTAGACTAGTTACTTGGTGAAGGCCTGGCGCAGCGCATTTAAATGACGACGTTCCACCGTCGTATTGTGCTTAGCGGCGGATATTAGCCGCCAAGTTCGTGCGCCGCGCGAGAACACGGGCGGCGTTCGAGGTCGTCCTCACACCGACGCCCAGTCCGTCTGAGTTACTGGCGGCTGTTGGGTGCTAGCGTATGTTTTCCTCTTTTCGCCCCTTGGCGGTTACATTTGTGCCGACAAGAGGTGAGACTGTCCCCTGTATT
>BLSH010078579.1:66815-80337 GCA_018402905.1 Glandirana rugosa | reverse complement strand
AACTAATGTCATTATAAAAATATATACACCGCCCTATCTATTACTGACCTTAATTCACCGCCCTACATTCAGGCCTGAAGCTAGTTGCTCACTGAAGTCAGGCTAAGTTTATATTTTTATAATGACATTAGTTTTATTATAAGTTTTCTAAATGTTCCTAGTGTCATCCTTACTATTTACTTAGGTGTTGCTAGTTAATTTATTTACCCCCCGGTGATCTTTGATCTTTTATGTTGTTCAAGTAGATCTCCACCTCTCAAAGGTTGCCTACCCCTGCTCTAAATGCTGCATCACCCCCGGTTGTGAGAACTTGCAGCGCAGACCCTTTTATTTAAATGGGTTGCGTTTGGTGAGCGGTAGTGCAGGCTTGTGGGGGCCCTAGTGCATTACTTTGCCCAGGGGCCCATGATGCTATTAAGATGGCCCTGCCTGTTTGCGATCTACTGGTAGATCACGATCTACAGGTTGCTGACCCCCACTCAAAGCCTTGTATGAAGTAATGTGCATTACTAATAGAAAAGTGTTGCTGTTATATCAGTCTTTTTTTTTTTTTTTTGAAAAAAGTTTATTATTTGGCAGAAAATAGAATTACATACAAAAGGGACCCCATGGGGTCAATCTTTACATAACACACCGATACATCTTCAAATGCATAAGAATTCTTGCAGTCCAGTCAGTGTTACATTTGTCTTGCTTCACATTAAGCATAACCCCTCCATCATAACCCCTCCATCATTTAATCAAACCGCCAATTTTTATTTTATTTTAAGAAAACCAATCAGCATTTGTCCACCCAGCCCTCCAATTCCCATCCCCTTTAGAACTATATACATTATCCCTAGGCAGGTGCAGATAGGTTACCCACTTCCAACCTCCTGGTTATCACTCATTTATCCCATGAACGAGAAAATTGACCTCCTCAGAAACCCATCATCCCATTCACAGTTCTGTATGCAGTCCCCTTTTTCTGACCATCTCACTCTTCTTCCACTAACGTTTCTTTCGAATCTACCCATCCATACCACACTTTCCTAAACTTCTTGGTTGATCCCTGGGCCTCATACATCATCCAGTATAACACAATGTCTGGGTTCACTACCTTAATCCACATCCCCAGTGTCAGCTGTTCTGTATATATCTACCTTCTCACTATAACCTTCCTAGCTCTGAAGTATAAGATCCTAAGGAAAAGTTTGGTGTGAATATCCATCTCCTCCTGCTCAAAGGAACCGAGGGGACAGCGTAGAGGGGAACATATATTAGGAAGGTCAAATTTGTCGGCTATGAAAGCAATAATATCACCCTGGCACATTACCACACCATATATACAAAAGTCCCCTCTGCCTCCCATGCATTTATGACAAATTGCTGATTCTCGCCTACCCATACTATGCAGTCCTACAGGTGTGTAGTACACTTGATATAAGTATCTAAGCTGTATCATTTTGTCCTTGGAACGAGATAACCGTAACAAGGTAAGTATTTAGCACCTCCTCCCACATTTCCTCAGACAGTTCAGGCACAAACTGCCCCCCCACCTGGATCTCGCACTAGGCCAGATAGTATCTGGATTTCTGCTTATTTGGATCAGGGTCCAACAGAGTGGTCTCTAAAGACGTATTCTGAACCTGTACTAATTCCGCACCAAACTGCGCCACAGAAGCATGTCTAAGCTGCGCATATCTAAAATACCAAGTTCCGGGAACCTGAAATTGTTCAAAAGTACAGATCCCACCCGTCTACCTGGGACACCTTTCCTATAGACCATATTCAGTAGGGTCTCTCGTGATGTAGCTACCGCCGCCTTTAACAGCGTGGTAGCATTAGGGGTCTGTGGAAAGAATCTCCAATGAAGAAAAGCTAATTGGGAGGCAAAATAGTAGAGATGTAAGTCTTCCAGGCCCTCCTAATACGCAAGGACGGTGTCTATTCTGGACAGCGTTTTGTGAGTCGCAGAGTAGCAGGAATATTCCCTGTCATTTGGGTGGCAAGACCGCCAGACATCTCTAAACCCATATGTTGCCAACCATCCCGCTAGGGGGGGTCGATGATTTCCCTGTGTCCACCCCCCCCCCCCCCCAGCCTGTCTGCAACCGAATGTGCCACTGCATTAAAATCCCCCAAAATATAAATCCTTCCATCCGCTATCTCATATGTAGCAGAGAACATGTCATCCTGGTGTGAAATTGAGAAGGGAGGTGGAACATACACGTTTACAGACGTAAGATACCTG
Source organism: Glandirana rugosa (assembly GCA_018402905.1). Lineage (NCBI taxonomy): Eukaryota > Metazoa > Chordata > Amphibia > Anura > Ranidae > Glandirana > Glandirana rugosa. The sequence continues at coordinate 78,104 of BLSH010078579.1, read as the reverse complement.
TTCAGTACCTTAATCACCAGTATAACATATCTATCCTTAGCATCAGTTTTGATAGCACGAATGGCTATAGGCATAGATTTAGTGACCAGAGTAGAGACACCCCTGGCAAACAAAGAGTAACTAGCATGATAAGCCCCCGCAATGTGAGCCTATTTGAGAGAGAGAACCCTGGAGCCCTGCAGACGAGTCTCTTGTAGCAAAATTAAATGTGGTTTATATTTTTTGAGGTGGTCAAATACTAGGGAACACTTAATTTTAGAATTGAGCCCCATTCCAGGAGAGTACTCTGAGGCTAATCTCCATTGAGAATGTTCGGTGGATAAATAATGGTCAGCCCCTCCAACTGAGGAGGGGGGTATCCGAGGCCTCAGGGCCTCTCTCCCAGCAGGGCCCCATGCAGAACCAAAGAGACACGCCATTCCCCATTGTCAGGTAAACCAGTACAGTTCAGTTATCATTATTAAGTAAGTGTAGCCCACCCGCCATATTTCTGCCTAGTAGAACAACCCATATCCCCCCCACCCTACACCTAGCCCCAACATGCCATGTGTTTTGATCCCTAAAACTAAACAATGTAGGAAAGAACCTCTAACGCGAGGGTCAGTCAGAGTCCTATAGACCCCAACTTTTGTGAGAACAAAGTCTGTACCAAAAAAAACTGTACCTCTAAAAGAGGGAAACAAGTTAGTGTTTGTGAAAGCACACAAAAACAAGTTTAAAAAAACGTTTCCAGAAAAGGGGAAAAAAAACCCTTTCAAACCGAATTTGTACAGGAGACAGGTTTGAAGTCTGCAAGTCCATAGCTTGTTTTAATGCAGCAGAAAATACACCATACTCCCAACTCTCTGATATGATAAATCCAGTAAGATAGTGCTATAACTGAGTTTGTGGGAAGAGAGAAGTAAAAAAAGAACAGAAGGTTCTCAGTTCCTGAGATGACACTACACCAAGACCAGCTCTGGCTCATCGGTCACACAGCATAGCGTCCAAAGTTCTAGGGAGGTCAGAGAGAGGTGGCCCCCCCCCCCCCCGTGGTCACCCCCTGGCATCCAGCCACACTGAGGCCTCAACAGGAGTTGTGCAAAAATGTGCTCTCCCATTGTCCATGATAAGCAGTTTAGCTGGATAAATCATACTGTAAATCAGATGCATATCTCTGAGGCGTTTTTTGACCAACTGAAAAGTCAGGGTAAATGTAAATCTTATATCCATTAAACTCCAACTCTGGACCAGACCTGGCTCCCCTCAGGATATTCTCCCTGTCCTAGAAGTGCAGAATTTTTGCAATCATAGGGCGAGGAATCGCTCCTTGCGGCGTGGCCATAGTGGGCACCCAATGAGCCCTTTCAATGGCAAACAATTTTGTAAAAGTCTTAGGAATCATATTCTCCTTGAGCCATCCTTCCAATAATTTCTCAGGGTGTTTGCCCTCAGCCCCCTCCGGGAACCCAACTAGGCCTTCCATGTCCGCCATTTTTAACCACTTCAATACTATGCACTTAGAACACTAACAGACCAATTTTCAGCTTTCAGTGCTGTTGCATTTTGAATGAGAATTGCGCGGTCATGCAACGCTGTACCCAAACAAAATTTTTATCATTTTGTTCCCACAAATAGAGCTTTCTTTTGGTGGTATTTTATCACCTCTGCGGTTTTTATTTTTTGTGCTATAAACAAAAAAAGACCGAAAATTTTGAAAAAAAAATTCTCTATTTCTGTCACAAAACTTTGTAAATAAGTATTTTTTCTCCATCACTGATGGGCACTGATGAGGCTACACTGACAGGCACTGATCTGGCAATACTGATTGGCACTGATGAGGTGGCACTGATGATGAGGCACTTATATGCAGCAATGATGAGCACTGTTAGGAGGCACTGATAAGCAGCACTGACGGGCACTGATATGAAACACTGACTGGCACTGATATGCAGCACTGACGGACACTGATAAGCGGCACTGACGGACACTGATAAGCGGCACTGATGGGCACTCATAGACGGCACTGATTGGCACTCATAGGCAGCACTGGGCACTGATAGGTGGCACTGATGGGCACTGATAGGTGGGCAGTAGTAGGTGGCACTGGTGGACACTGATATGTGGCACTGGTATGCACTGATAGGGGCACTGGTACACACCGATAGGGGCACTGGTGGGCACTGGTGGGCATATGTACAGACAGGGGCCATTCCCTGGTGGTCTAGGGTGGCATCTTAAGGTGGCACTAAGTGCCATTCATATTGTGCACTATGCCCCTTACCTGGTGGTCTAGGCTGGTCAGCTCCCTGGTGGTCCTGGGTGGGGACATTACTGCTGGTCCCTGGGAAGGCTCCCTGGTGGTCTAGGGTGGCTCCGAGGGGGGCTGTGCTGATAAATCATCAGCACAAACCCTCCCTGTCAGGAAAGCAGCAGATCGGCTCTCCACTCCTCAGGTCTTCAGACCTGAGTACAGGAAAGCCGATAAATGCCTTTCCTGTGTTACACTGTGACCAGCCGTGATTGGTCACAGCTGATCACATGGTAAAGTGCTTTGGATGGAAGCACTTTACCGAGAACGCTATTGCGAGGGGTCAGACTGACCTCCCACATCACCGATCGCCGCGATGCGCGGTGGCTTGTTATCCTGAGGACGTCATATGACGTCAAGTCAGGATAACTGAACCACTTCCCGGCCGTCATTCTGCATATGGCGGTCGGGAAGTGGTTAATGTATGCTCTGACAAATTTTTCTTTGCCACATGCACCTCAGTTTCCATAGGCCTGACTGAGTTCTTCAGAGAAACAATGCAATTGTCAGCAGCTTTGGTTTTCTCCTTTACCTTCTGCATATCATGTTTTAGGAAAGAGAATTACATTTTAAGCTCCTCAAAATGTGCAGTGAATGTGGTCTGACACCCTTATATGACACTCATAATCTGTTTCAGGGATGGCTCAGCTTCATCCTCCTCCTCATTCCCCCCTCTCTACTGCCGCACAGCATGGGTCTCCAATCTGTCCAGTGATCTCCCCCCTGTAGTATCCACTAAGGCCTGGAACTCACTGGATCAGATGCTGAGGACAAAAAGGGATCAACTGAAGCTTCCTTAGGTAGCAGGGGCCATTCCTTTTCCTTTACCATGCAGTCGACAGCGCCATCTTGAGATCCCCAGGCAAAACAAGCAAGCCGTTCCCCCCGTGTTTTAGGGAGAGGAGGCCCATATTTAACCATCCTCAGGGGGTTCCCAGCACTCATAGCCCAGTAGTCAAGGTCAGGATTCTGCCATTTGACAGCAGGATTAAGGCAGGACTATCAACCTCCAGACGGAGCTCTGTCTCTGCAGTCCTCACATGCCGCGCTCCGGCTCCGCCACTGTCATATCAGTTTTTAATGTAATGTTCAGCTATCACAGGGTTCTCAAGTAACCAGTTCTTATATTACTCTCTTAGGCAATAGCATAGCACTATTTCTGTAAACATACTGTACTTACAAATCTCTTAGCACTCTCAGGCAATGTGCTGCTCACATACTGTAGCTGTCTGTTAACATACAGATCTCATAACACTCACTGTGATCCAATTCCTATGGCATGCTGGCTAGTAATATTTACATCTGATAGCACTCTGTATGGTCACAAAGAGTTCTCCCAGGTAAAGCTGTGCAAAAGTAACAATTGTTAAACTTGTTAGCAGGTAGGTGTTTTTTTTTATAACCTTAACTCAAAGTGGAGTTCTAGGCGTTTTATCAATCCCCCCCACGCATGCGCATTCATCATCATGTGATCATCACATGCATGACGAAGGGGCCCTGCGTGGCTCCCAAATGTTGCACTACACCATTTTGTTATGTGATCTTTCTTTAATAAAAAAAACTAAATTAATGATCCTTGGTGTGCTGGCGAATATCTACATATCGCATAGGTTCCAGGATCCAGCTGGCAGTCGCTACATCACCCAGTTGCATAAAGAGCTTATTCCAGGAAAGTGTGTGATGGGAATATGGACTGTGCGCATGCGCAAGATCGGTAGGTGCATGCTGGGTAGCCAGCAGCGCCATATCCCGAAATGAAATAGCAGTGGGATCCAGCTGCCCACACTGAAGATGGTAGCTCGCTCGGGGGGGACTCCAAAGTATGTTTTTTAAAACAAAATTTCATTTACAAAACCTACAATTTTGAATAATGCAGACTGATGTAGGATTAAGTGCAAACAACATGGGGATGTTTAAAAAGAAAAAAAAAATGCTGGAACTCCACTTTAAGTTGTACCTCGAGTCATAGATCACACCTTATTCTGTTAAGTAAGCAAATTCAATCAACTGCCAAGAGCTATATCATTTCCAATAATAAGGCATATATTGATCCTATTATCATCCAGGCTCCTTTAATAAGATAATCAAAATATTATATTATAGCAGGTACGTTTTTTTTTTTTATAGCTGAAGATATTCTGTATGCCTTTTCTGCCATAAATCTCTTTCTCTGCAATTTTTTCCTAACTGTATACTGAATGCTGGAGCATGCACAAGCCAGTAAACAATCCTAGTATCCGTAAGAGTAAGTACCAGGTATTACATCACCCATGGCTAGACAATAGGAAGAGAAGATTGTGGCAAGAGAGGCAAGAGTGGCAAGAGAGGCAAGAGTGGCAAGAGAGCAAAGAGAGGGAGAACTGGCATTGCTTCACTGAAGAAGGGCCCACTGAAAGGTAAGTCTGCCATAATTTGCAAGCATGTTGTACATATTTGCACATTATAGAAGGAGTTCTGGGGATAACACTCACTCAGAAATCATGTCGTTTTCACAGCACTCTCTGTAGTGATACTGTCATAATATTTTCTGTTAGCATCCCATTTCTATAAAACACTCTGAAGAGAATTCATAAAGGGTGTTATAGACCAGTGGTTCTCAACCTCAGTCTCAAGTACCCCCAACAGGCCATGTTTTCAGGTTTTCCTTTATCTTGCACAGGTGCTCTAAATCAGAGTCAATGGCTTGGTATTTTGAACAGATATTTTATCTAAGAGAAATTTCCAAAACATGGCCTGTTAGGGGTACTTAAGGACTGAGGTTGAGAACCACCGTTATAGGCACCTTTTAGGCTTCTCTCAGGCCGCCACACCAAAATTGCTGGTGTCACAGACAAGTAAGTAAATCTATCATACACTAAACATTATAGAGTCCGGTTGTTATGTGGGTGCATTTACGGTCTGCTACTAATGAGATATATAATATTAATTATGCCATTTTAGGTCTAGCTCCAGATCATGTATCCTCCAAACATGGCTTTTACTTCCTTTGAAACAGTGCCACCTCAAATTGCCAAAATTCTTTTCAATTGCGTAATTTTTTTATTTATATGTTATATAGTTTTGTATCATTTTCTATGTATATGAAAAGTGTAACCATGTGTTGATATTGTTCAAACTTTTTAGGATAAATTGAATTGATTTCAGTGGGACTGCGGTTCGAATGTTAGATCTTTTTTTTCAACTGTTACTAGATGCTAGCATATGACAGATTCAGGTGCTCATATCTTCTGTACTTAAACACATTCCATTCAACTATATACTAAAATGGGACCTAAAAGCAAGCTGCATTGAAAACTTTGCACTTTTATTACATCACGTCTGAAAATTATTTAAGTGTAGTCGTGCTCTTAAAACTAAAATAGCTATACCTTGTATTATGTTATAACTGGTTGAGTCAATACCAGACACCCAGTTATTATTTCTATATTGCACATACCTACAATAAATTGTTTAGAACAGCCTTTCTCAACCCTTTTAACCAGAGGAACCATTAAAAAATGTCAGGTCTCAGGGAACCCCTGTGTAAAAATTATAAAATCTTCAGCTCACAGCGCATAGTGTGATCAGTAAGCTGTAGATAATACCCATACATAAAATAATGAAAACATTTGGTGCACCTAGTATATAGGAAATCCAAGGCAGATCAGTTCTACACCCTCATGTAACCAAGAGAGAAAAGCAAGCAGTGAAAATGTTTGTCCCCTCACATTAGTAATCAGTGAAGAAGCCCCCCTTCCTTCATATTGGAGCTCAGGAAAAATGGTGCTTCGTATTTGGATGGTCAGTTGAGAAATGCCCATCTTGCCTTGATAGTCAACAAAGAAGAGTCTTTTACATTTCTAATGCAACTTGCTTTTAAATCAGTAGGATGGGAGGCCATTTACCTGCTAGACAATTAGAGGAAGAACGTCCTTCACATTAGTGGTTATGGGCAGCACAGTGGCTAAGTGGTTAGCACTTCCGCCTAGCAGCACTTGGGACATCGGTTCAAATCCTAATCACGACACTACCTGCCTGGAATTTGCATGTCCTCTCTGTGCCTGCGTGGGTTTTCTCCAGGTATGACAAAAAATGTGTAGGGTATCCAACAATACCAATATATGGCCTGTTTTGTGATAGTTGGCTGCATACAACCTAATTGTGTCCCCACAATGTGAATCAAATAATGAGAGTATGTTGTTGCGTCTGGTGCCCCCCAGTAGTGCCAATAAAATTGTGTCAAATTATAAAGTGCAAACAAAATCTGAAATCTTCCTCCTTAGTGTCCTTGGTAAATAACATTAGTGAATACCCATATATAAGTGAAAATGTGTAACAAAATGGCAAAATTGCAATCTCACAATGAAATCGCATAAAACTGAACAAGTCCTTAAAAGTGCAACATGTGTATGCAATTCATAAGTGAGTCCATAATATTACCAAACGTAAGTGCAAACAAAGTATGTAATCTTCCTCCTTAGTGTCCTTAGTGAATAGTATTGGTGGATCATAAATATATCAATTGCATAAAATCAAGCACTGGTTCTTAAATATACTCTAATAACAGTGCAAATAAATGTGAAACACAATGTGTGATGTGAAAAAAATAGCCACAAAATGGCATAATCGCAAAAACACAATATTGCGGCATAAATCGCATAAGCTCAAAATTTCTTAAAAGTGCAACATGTATAATCAGTTCATAAGTGAGGCCATATAAGTAATAATCCATAGTCAAAAAGTGCTGGTGCTTCAGTGATCCCACCACCTCTCAACTAATGTGGTCACCTCTATGTTTGACCTCTCTTACTAGGTCAAGTTTCGCCTTCCCCTATATGCTGGGGTATGAACAGTGGGCTCCTCTGATGTCCTCCTCCTCCTCGTTTGTTCCACTGTATATCCAGATACCCTTTCTTTAGTGGGGTGTGTGGCCCTTTAAAACCACTGTTTTTCCTCTATATAAAGATTCATGCAAAAAAAGGGGGTCCTCATGGTGTACTAGTTTAAAAATAGGTATTTATTGAAAAAGAGTAACTTACATTTAAGTTTAAAAACAAACAGCTCCAGTGGTCAGCTAGATACAATGGTTCCCACCTCACTTCCTGTGTGGACCAGTGTCACCTGACTCTACCCTACGTGTGTCATCACGGTCACATGACACATTTTCATTTACATCTGTGTATTCACTAATATTATTTACCAAGGACACTAAGGAGGAAGGATTCAGATTTTGTTTGCACTTTATAATTTGACACAATTTTATTGACAATACTGGGGGCACTAGACGCAACAACATACTCTTATTATTTCCTGCGGGTACTCTGGTTTCCTCCCACACTCCAAAGACATGCTGGTAGGTTAAATGTTTCCTGTCTAAATTGGCCCCAGTATGTGTATGTACGAATATGAGTTAGGGGCCTTAGATTGTAAGCTCATTGAGAGTATGGGACTGATGTTAATGTACAATATATATGTGTAAAGTGCTGCGTAAATTGACGGCACTATATAAATACCTGTAATAAATAAAACAGTGAAGCTGCACATAATTCCTTCCATGTGCAAAATCTTCATTCTATAAACAGTGACAAAGACAATCTACCCACATCATGCTGCTGATGAACTTTACCCACTACTGGGGCCTAATCTTAGAGCAGTGGTTGAGGTTGCTGGCACTGGAAGATGGAGGGAGTGAGGCGTAGGACCATAGGACCACAATGAGTTGCTTAAATTATAGATGATTACTGTACACTTTATAGATCCTTTTTACCAAATACGCCCCTTTTTTTACAAATCAGGAATGCTTTATTTAAAGCATAAACAAAACAGAATAAATAATCCAATTGACAATACACAGTGCCATACATACAGTATTTCACAGGTAACAACAGACCAATAGAAACCCAACTATACAATCCAGTGAGGCCAATATTAATTATGGTTACCAGGAAGAACAGTGAGTTTCAGCACAAGTTTAAAATACAGAATTTAAAAACCTAGTGTGCTAACATTCCACCAAAAGAAATGATCATCCGAGCAAGGGATTATGATGGAAAGGAAGGGAGAAGAGAAAGGAAATGGGAGGAAAGGGGAAAATCACTGTGGGAATCTAAACTTGTGGTCCGAGGGGGCCATACTTTCTTATACTTCCAGGGACAGCCTCAATAAATATAAGTCATTTTGTACATGGGTAAAGCCGCATCCGCTATTGCTTCCCAGGAGGACACTGTTGGGGGAGTTGAGGAAGTCCACTTGTGGAGTATTGTCAAATATGCCCTTTCTTTTAGTACTAATATTATATAAAGAAAATTATATTACACAGAGCATTTAGAATGACATACATTTGGCTACTCATGTGCCACTACTATCCAAAAATAAGTACAATGCTAACATTGCATTCCACAGTATGCCCAATTATTAGACAAAAAATCCCGACAACAGGGAGATAAAAGATTTTTGGGAAGACCCTTATACCCAGATACCGAGTCTGAACTACAGTAGACAGCCAAGAGTGTCACTATAAATGAGATGATTAGACATATTTACATTGAGTCATTAGTTTATCTTAATGAAGATATACAGTAATAACCTAGCACTGCCCCTTCTAATAATGGGGAAATTATTTCACAGGCATGTATAGTGGGTGTGCATTTTGGAAGAAAATAAGCTTGTTTGATCAATCAATTTCCTTTCAGATTCAGTGATTTCTATGGCGGCTGCATGTGGCAGCCTATATGGATGTTTCAGAAAGAGCAGAACATATAACATCTCCAAGCTGTTTCTGTGTGCAGCTTCAGGCACATTATTATACATGTGTAGACAACACAAAGTTGAAATCATTTTTATAGAAATACAATTCACTATAAGGCCAGCACAGGTAAATGTAATAGCACTGTGTTATGTCTTTTTCTGAACCCCTGAGATTAGTATACTAAGATTCTACCAAAACATTTTTTACTATTTTGGAGGAGAATTAAAAAATGTGTTCCCCTTTGTATGGTCATTTTACTCTAATAAACTCCTCTGGCATGGACGTGATAGCTAGGTCTCTGCTGTGAGTGGAATCTACCCATTTCCTATCACTGCAGTGTATTGTTCATGTATTCATTTAAATCTGAGCCAAAAAGTCCTGGAGTGCTTGAGTGATTTAAGAAAGTAACACATTTATGAACCACTGATTAATTCACAGATGAAGTATATAATGGATGGAATACATGAACAGGATGTCTATGAGGTTCTCATAAATAAAAGTCATGTATGTCCATTGGCCCATTTTCTCAATAGTGAAGGTGAAGGGGGACTTTACAGAGTGTGAGTCAGGGCAGGACACCCCTTATCAGTTTGCATAAAGTCAGTCATCTACAATAAAAGGAAAAACCAAAAACAGGGGAAGCACGTGGATGTTTTTGGTACCGTCATAGACTACACAAATATTCCAGAGGTTAAAAACCTAGATTGCGTTTATTCAATACAAAACCAAATAGGATTAAAAATGTGCACAAGCGATTCATACCATAGTTACTGTTTTTCACATGTGTGACTGTGAAGTCGGTAAATATGTTGAAATGCAGGTGAGGAACGCATGGACAGCTGAATTCACATCTCTACGTGATTCGCGGTCAAACACTGCTTCTTTAGGCATATAGAGAGCATACAGTATCTCCAGAATCACTGGAGAGATCTGCACACATCACTGGGGCCCAACCAAGCAGCCAAAACCCTCACCAAGTAGAGACAGGAGCAGCATAAAAGGTTAAAACATAGACCATTAAAAATTTTGTTAACTATCGAACCAGTGGTGAGACCAAGGGTTAGCCAAAAATATGTCCAAAAGATGCAACAAGCTGTCAATGGTGATTACGCCTTAAATGAAACAGGTGTAAAAGGACTCACACAAAGCAGATGATTTTTGGGGTAGGCCCACTCATCCAGATTATACTCAAGAGCTATTAATACTAGTCATCGGTCTTGCCCAGTTTAGGTCTGCCGTGCGCATCAATCTACAATAGAAATTCTAAGTGGATATGAGCTGTGTATTTATTGAATGTTACAGTAATATTTTCAGTATATACAGTATAACTCTGCATATATGAGCATTCATATTTATGGCATAAAAAACTAAAACAAAACTTGATAATATACACAGCTGATAATATATACAGCATTTTTTATTATGTTCCAAAAAAAATCACACTATATTAAAGTCTAAAACAAGATAGGAAAAAAATGTTTTTGAAGAAGAATAATGTAAGGATTTGCATTCACGCAACCTGTTTAAGACAGCAGCATCTTAAGATGAGTTGTGTTTCTGAAAGTGAGAGCCACTTAAAAGTGCCATAAATAAAAGGCAAGGCAGACTGAGCCGAAAGGAGTGTAGGCAGCAGCATCTGCAGAGCTTGAAAAGTGCTCTGTTTTTTAGGCTAAAGGTGTGTTAAATTGCTGTGCTGGCTGCTGTCTTGACTAGAGTTGAGCGAACTTCTGGAAGTCCGGGTTCTGCTGGTTCGGCCGAACTTCGGGACAAAGTCCGGGTTCGGGTCCGGACAGAACCCGAACTTTGTCCCGGACCTGTTTCAAGCCCAAGACAGGCCTGGGCTTGGGCCTGAAACAGGGCTTCAAGCCGGCTTGGTCGTCTTGGGCCTGAAGGTCTTCAAGCGAGTTGAGATCAGTTCTGTCGTCGGTCGTGTCGTTAAATTGTGTGGAAATCGGATTTTTTGTCTCGTGAAAAGTTCGAGACGTCTACGACGACGGATGTGAGGAAAGCCGAGTCAGACGGAACGGAAAATAAATACCGTGAAAATTCACCGAGAGTGAAAGTCTTTGTGTTGAGTAGAATTCTACGACGACAGAATTTGTCCAACGCACTTACGTTTAGGAATGTAATAAGAAGAAGTTTTTGTAAAAAAAGGATAGAACAAAATCTGAAATTATATCACACTAAAAAAAACCTTGTATTATTTTTTACGACATATATAATAGTCGACACATATAATAGTTCAAAACAAAATCAAAAAATACGGTATTTA
>BLSH010078579.1:29519-66805 GCA_018402905.1 Glandirana rugosa | reverse complement strand
ACTTTAACTAAAACCGGGCGAACCCATATCACTGTTCTGCAAACATCTGGAAACTGTGTGTGACACTTTAACTAAAACCGGGACAAACTGTTCTGCAAACATCTGGAAACTGTGTGTAACACTTTAACTAAAACCGGGCGAACCCATATCACTGTTCTGCAAACATTTGGAAACTGTGTGTGACACTTTAACTGAAACCGGGACAAACTGTTCTGCAAACATCTGGAAACTGTGTGTAACACTTTAACTAAAACCGGGACAAACTGTTCTGCAAACATCTGGAAGCTGTGTGTGAAACTACAGCATAGAGAAGAACAGGGATATGGTTTCGCTCTGCTATAGTTTCACATAGAGTTTTTAGATTATTTTAGAACAGTGATATATCAGTGATAACACACAGTTTCCAGATGTTTGCAGAACAGTTTGTCCGGTTTTAGTTAAAGTGTTACACACAGTTTCCAGATGTTTGCAGAACAGTAGTATGGTTTCTCCCGGTTTTAGTTAAAGTGTTACACACAGTTTCCAGATGTTTGCAGAACAGTGATATGAGTTCTTCCGGCTTATTTATACTTTTTTGACACAGTTTGAAGATGATTTTAGAACAGTTATATGGCTTCTACCGTTAATTAATACTTTTCAGACACAGTTTGAAGATGGTCCACATCCACCTCCATTTTTGATTTTTTTATGTTTTTATTTTTTTAAAAATGCTTTTAGTTATTTCCCTGTCCCCATTTCTTTGTAGGGCACTTGTCCCACCCTTACCCCCATTTTCCTTCCTTTTGCAGACCTCTAGGACTTTCCTGGACTTTTTTACAGCAATTTTCAGAATTTTTGGTAAAATTACCACAACCCCGGACCCGAACCCGGACTTTTTTTGAAAAGTCCGGGTTTGGGTCTGGGTCCCAGACACCCCAAAGTTCGGTACGGACCCGAACTTTACAGTCCGGGTTCGCTCAACACTAGTCTTGACTTATAGGAAACTTGTGCTTACTATATAGGTGCTATTGCCAACCTCTTTTGGAAAACACTAGACTTCTGGCTTTCATACTATTAGCTTCAATATGTTGTGAGTTATCCACTTGAAAAAAATATGCACTAACTAATAGTGGTTGTAAACTGCACTCATGAAATCTGAACTAAGCACATATATTTGTAATGTTTACTTATATCTCTCCAAAGCTCTATGTTCAATTTCTCTCTGGTGCTTCATTCCTCTGTTATCAGCATGTCTCTCTTCTGAGAAGTTTTTCCGGCACATGAGATAAATTTGTGATGGGGAGGGAGCTCAGCACACAGCTTGTCTATTCAGACAACAGCTTTGTATCCTTTCACTCCTGTTTGCTATGTGGAAGGGGTGTGGGCCTTCCCTCCAATCAGCTCTCACACACTGTAACTGCAGCTCTCCGCCCCCTCTTCTGTGATACTAACAGATAGAGAATAATTTTAAAGTGGTTGTAAACCCTCACATACCCAGTGAAGTGAACAGCCTCAGATGATGCACAGAGATTAAACAAATCCTCCTACATAATTTTTACACAGCAGAAAAACCGTGTTCTGAATAGACAAGCTCCATTATGAGCACCTCCCTCCCGACACAAATTTATCTCATGTGTCAGGAAAACTTCTTAGAAGAGACTCATGCTGATTACAGAAGAACAAAGCTCTAAAGAGAAATGACACTTAGGGCTTTAGAGAGAGATAAGTAAACACTGCAGATATATGTGCTTTGCTCAGACTCCATGACTGAGGTTTACAACCACTTTAACATGATTCTGCCCTTTTGAAGGGGTGTAGGGAAAATAAGACTGCAGATAAACAAGTAAAACCTATGTAGGAGGATTTGTTTCATCTCTGTGTGTAACCTGAGGCTATTAACTTCATTGGGTATATGAGAGGATTTACAATCACTTTTATAAAGCCTGAAGAAAATAAGAACTCTTGATCAGACTATTAGATCCTGATCCGAGAAGCCATATCAACATGACACTCAGACAGCTAGCATTGTCAGAGGTCAGTAACAGCAGCTTACACATCGAATTTGTTGATCAACATGTTTTGATTATCCTGAATATTTAGATGTTTTTGGCCTGATCTGCATAGAGTAAAGCAAATCAGGGATCAATGCTTCATTGTTCATTCATAATTTACACAATGCTCTCAAAAGGGATAAATCTGCACATACAGTTTTATGCAAATGTTTAGGAACCCCTGACAATTTCCATGATTGTCATTTATAAATATTTGGGTGTTTGGATCAGCAATTTCATTTTGATCTATCAAATAACTGAAGGACACAGTAGTATTTCAGTAGTGAAATGAGGTTTATTGGATTAACAGAAAACGTGCAATATGTATCAAAACAAAATTAGACAGGTGCATTAATTTGGGCACCCTTGTCATTTTGTTGATTTGAATACCTGTAACTGCTTAGCACTGATTAATTGGAACACACAATTGGTTTGGTGAGCTCATTAACCCTTGAACTTCATAGGCAGATGCATCCAATCATGAGAAAAGGTATTTAATGTGGCCAATTGCAAGTTGTTGTTCTCTTTAACTCTCCTCTGAAGAGTGGCAACATGGGGGCCTCAAAACAACTCTTCGATGACTTGAAAACAAAGATTGTTCTACATTATGGTTTAGGGGAAGGCTACTAAAAGTTATCGCAGAGATATAAGCTGTCAGTGTCCACTGTGAGGAACATAGTGAGGAAATGGAAGACCACAGGCACAGTTCTTGTTAAGACCAGAAGTGGCAGGCCACATAAAATATTGGAGATGCAAAGGCGAAGGATGGTGAGAACGGTCAAAACCAGACCACAGACCACCTCCAAAGACCTACAACATCAACTTGCTGCAGATGGTGTCACTGTGAATTGATCAACAATTCAGCGCACTTTGCACAGGGAGAAGCTGTATGGAAGAGTGATGCGAAAGAAGCCTTTTCTGCACACGCCACAAACGGAGTCGCTTGAGGTATGCAAACGCACATTTGGACAAGCCAGCTTCATTTTGGAATAAGGTGCTGTGGACTGATGAAACAAAGATTGAGTTATTTGGTCATAACAAGGGGCGTTATGCATGGTGGCAAAAGAACACAGTGTTCCAAGAAAAACACTTGCTACCAACAGTAAAATTTGGTGGAGGTTCCATCATGCTGTGGGGCTGTGTGGCCAGTGCCAGTACTGGGAATCTGGTTAAAGTTGAGGGTCCCATGGATTCCACTCAATATCAGCAGATTCTTGAGAATAATGTTGAGGAATCAGTCACAAAGTTGAAGTTACGTCGGGGCTGGATATTTCAACAAGACAACGACCCAAAACACTGCTCAAAATCTAATCGGGCATTTATGGAACAAGTACAATGTTCTGGAATGGTCATCCCAGTCCCCAGACCTGAATATCATTGAACATCTGTGGGGTGATTTGAAGCGGGCTGTCCATGCTCGGCAACCATCAAACCTAACTGAACTGGAAATGTTTTGTAAGGAGGAATGGTCCAAAATACATTCATCCAGAATCCAGATACTGATTACAGGCTATAGGAAGCGTCTTGAGGCTGTTATTTCTGCTAAAGGAGGCTCTACTAAATATTGATGTGATTTTTCTGTTGGAGTGCCCAAATTTATGCACCTGTCTAATTTTGTTTTGATACATATTGCACATTTTCTGTTAACCCAATAAACCTCATTTCACTACTGAAATATTACTGTGTCCTTCTGTTATTTGATAGATCAAAATGAAATTGCTGATCCAAACACCCAAATATTTATAAATGACAATCATGGAAATTGTCAGGGGTTCCTAAACTTTTGCATACAACTGTATATACTCAGGTAAATATAATAATAGGTAATATTCCATTTAGACAATTCACTTGGATTCAAAGGCAAACTGATTTCAAAATCACATTGCAATGCATCTGAATAAAAACTTGTGTACACAGAATACAGTTATGCAATATTGCTTGTTTTTTCAGTGGCTAAAAGAAGAATATGAATAATTTCAGGCATGATTATTAGAAGAGATCTAAAAAAGCTAACCCATTAGTTTTCCCTGTGGACTGCTTTAGGAAACACTATCCTAGACAAATGACATCTAGCAAACTTGGCTGATAGTCCTCTTTTATTTTCTTTAACATTTTTTTTTTTTTTTTACTTTAAATATTACCTCTTATGACAAACTACAAAAAGCTGCCACTTACATGTGTGAACAGGAAAACACAAAATGACCATTGACACCATTATCAATCCATTCCAATGACTTGATTTTAATGGATAACAGAATATGTGAACATATTCTGATTAAACTGTTTTAAAATCAATCCTTATAAACAATTGTGTTTAATATGAACTTTGTGCCAGTAAGAGATAAACTGTGAGCAACCAATTAGCATTTTATAATCAAAACACCTGTCTTAACCATAAGTTTTCAACAGAGATATGATTAGCAAAAAGCCCACAGAGGGCATAAAACAGTGGTCATTTAAATATTTACAAGGTAATCCCCACCAATAAAGGCACAGCAGAAACCTTTCATTCCTTCTTTGCTAAACAAGAAATTCAACAGCAACATAGGAAATGTACTTGTGTTTTCTATGTAGTATGGCTCTGGACAGAGACAAAGATAGGAAATCTGTATGTACCTACCTTACTAATTATTTTTACAGCAAGCACTTTACTGCAAGCAACCCATTCCCAACCCATTCTGTAAGAGCGCTAAAGATGTGGAATTACCTTCCACAAGCAGTGGTTTTAGCGGGGATCATCGATAATGTCAAAAAAATATTAGATGGGCACCTTGGTGACGACAATATACAGGGGTATACAATGTACTGTTAACATGTAAGCAAACACACAGATTGGACTGGATGGACTTGTGTCTTTTTCCAACCTTACCAACTATGTAACTATGTCGGTATGTCCTATTTTTACATCTTTGATTGTTGTGTTTGTGTCATGGAATTGATAAAAATAGAATTAAACAGAAGTGGGGCGAACATTTTTATATTCAAAGCCTTAATTCTCCAGAACAGACACAAAAGTAATTAGGTTTAGTATGTGTATCATATTTTATCTTAATTTGAAATATCTGGGTTATATCTTCAATTAATCCTAGGTCCTTAATAATAATGATAATAATATTAAATTCCTCTGGGCTTTAGAGCAATGTAAATTATTCAGTGTTGCCTTTAGAGATCATTCCACACTACATTTACTGTAAATGTAAAAAAAAAAAAAGATTCATTTCAAAGGTGTACAGTCCTGCCTCTGTTAGGCTAAATTTAGTTTTTGGCTTTACTATAGTCAGGGGAGAAAGAATGTTTTTTTTGTCTAATCAGGGTTTAATAAGCTTGGTCATTGATTGCCTGTCTCTGGAAGGAGCTTCCAGAAAATAGAGCAGGGTTGGTCAATCATCATAATTTGTTGAATATTTATCAGACCTTGCCCAATCCCTGAGAGGGGGCATCCAGAAGGTGGCTGAGGAAGGGGTAAATATTTGGGAAGCCTTTCCAGAGTTTTCTTTCTTTCTTAGGGAGGGTTCTGGGTGCTCCTAGGGCTGCTACTCTTGGCAGGCAGCTAGAGTGTGGCTAGAATTGCTGTTAGGGCCTCAGCAGGTGCTAAGATGAGGGCCTGTAGAAAAATGCTAAAGGATTTATTCATCGTTCTGGAGTCCTGGCCTGGGGAAGGTTCTTTTATCTCCCTCACTGAAGAGTGTCATTTGAAGCTGGGTGACAAACAGCTCCTAGGACATTGTGAGTAAGACCTAGTTTTAGGACTCTCAGGTGTGCCTGCTGCTAGAGGAAAGCAGGGGATATTGCATGGACTGGGTCTGCTCTTATAGTGACCTAGAGTTACTGGCTATTTCCTATTAACTCCAGCCAAGGTTACTGCTACAGGATTTGTAAAAAGTGTGTCCTCATGTTGATTCTTGATAGCATTTTGGAGTATCCTGAACAGCTAAGTCACCTCCTGTTCAAGTTTTTTGCAATAAATTCACAAAACGACATCCCCTAGACTGAGCCTGTATTTTGTCGGGGTGCAAGGAACTGTGCCTGAGGCAGGAAGTCTCTGTACCATCAAGGGAGACCTGGACATATTCTCAGCGGCCCCTCTGGGGGTGAGCATTACAAAAGCAATGTAGAATTCGTCATAATGAACCTTGTGCCCTTGGGGCAAATATCAAAGACTGGCCCTATACCTGCCCACTCAATGGTGCTTCTATCCATACAAGTACCCACAGGATTTAATTCCAAACCAACATGGCGCCTTAATGAAAGCCTTCTTAGTGATCCAATACAATGCTCCATCCTCGAAAAGGATATCAAAGAATACTTCCAACTGAATGACACAGGCTCCGTCTCCTCTGAGACCCTCTGGGCGGTGCATAAAGCCGTGATCAGAGGGAAAATCATACAAATTACCTCTAATCTTAAGTGCAAGCACGAGCCATCATATCCAAACTCACCTCAGCATTAACCACTGAAGCAAAGAAGGAACTCAGATGGTCTGGAGCCCGTTTCTACTCTTACAGAGGCAGGATCGGGGCTAAATTAGCAGCTAAAATTTCCCACAAACCCCGCCCCACTACCTTCCCCAAAAAACGCACCAGTGCAGGAACTTTAAAACAGAACCCAAAATGTATAATGGAATGTTTCCATGAATTCTATAAGGACCTGTACAAAGAGAAGGGGTCTTGTAGCCAAATGCAACTTAATGCATTTCTCGATAACATATCCCTTCCAAAACCTTCTGAGACTCATACATCCATTTTAGAAAAGCCAATCTCTGAAATGGAAGTCCTGGAGGTGATAAAAACGCCTCAAACTTAATTCAGTCCCAGGACCAGATGTCTTTTCAGCCTGTTACTATAAAAAATCTCCCCAAGCCCTGGTTTCCTACTTGGCCAAATTCTTCACTTCCCTTAAATCTGGCACTCTCTTGGATGAATCTCTTAACCTGGCACATATCTCAATCTTGCCTAAACTCAGTAAGGACCCAAGCATAGTCAGCAATTATAGACCGATATCATTAATAAATGATGACCTCAAAATCCTTACAAAAATACTAGCTAGCCAATTATCTTCTTTCATCGCTCCATAAAGACCAGACGGGATTCATCCCGGGGAGGCAGGGACCAGATCAGCTCAGGAGGGACATTGACATCATCTCATTGTTGAGATCCAAGTGGGATGGCAGACCCCAGAAAGAAGGTTTCCTTCTCTCAATTGACCTTCAAAAGACTTTCAACACAGTCAATTGGCCGTACATCTTTAATGTTCTAACAAGATGGGGCTTTGGACCCAATTTCCAAGGCATACTAAAATCCCTATATTCCAGTCCTAGTGCCCAGGTTAGATTGCAGGGCTTTTATTCAGACCCACTTCACATCAAAAAAGGGCACAAGGCAGGGATGTCCACTATCCCCTTTGATCTTAGTGATAGCAATTGAATCATTGGCTATATCTATTAGGAACCATCCTGACATCAAAGGGGTACGCTGTGGCCATCAGGAACCTAAGTGTGCACTCTTTGCGGTTGACCTCCTTCTCTTTGTCACATCTCCTCTTATCTCGACTCCAAACATCTTCACGTTACTTAAACAATTTGGAATAGTCTCTGGTCTCCAGGTGAATGTGGCAAAATCATTGGCACTGAATGTCACAGTCCCTCCTCGCTTGGTTGAGAACCTACAAGACCACTTTCCATTCTCATGGAATCCTTCACATATCCCATACTTAGGAATCAATCTGACCCTGAACATAAACTCTTTATACCCCTCCAATTATCCCGCTATGTTTCTAAATCTATCTAAGGATTTAGACTCCTGGGCCAAGCATGGGTTATTCTGGATAGGCCGTATAAATGCAGTTAAAATGACAATCCTTCCGCGGTTACTCTACCTATTTAGATCCCTTCCCATCCGAATCAAGAAAGCACAACTACTACAATTTAAATCGGAAATTCTAAAATTTATCTGGGGGTCCAAAGGTAGTAGGTGCTCAAAAAACATCCTGTTCCACCTTAAAACACAAGGGGGCCTAGCTTTACCAAATATATGGTGGTATTATCAGGCAGCACAACTTGCCCAGATTTCCATAGCGCACTCGCATTTTACTAAACCTGATTGGTTGCAAATGGAAAGGCAGATGGCCCCAAACCACACTGTTGATTTCCTAATGTAGTCGCCCTCAAAGCTCAGACCCCCTGTTCTGGCCCCCACTTTGTTGCATTCCTTAGCATTGTGTGACCACATATAGAAAAACCCATCTTTGCTATCTTCATTCAGCCTGAAAGCGCATTTATTACACAACCCTGACTTCCCCCCGGGCTTGAATATCTTAGCCTTCAAATGGTGGATAAACAAAGGCCTATAAAGAATAGGGCAGTACTTCACTTCCACAGGCCCAAACTCAATAGGATATTGTGTTAGCGTACTTGATATGCCCGAATCGGAAAGGTTTGGATACACCCAAATATCACATTTCTTTCACTCCATTGGGTCTCCTAAGGTCACAGCTTATGAGTCATGGTGTGCTGAAATATCGGATCGGGTGGGGGATTTCCCTCATATACTCTTTGCTAGACTCGACCCCATCCAAGGCTTCCTATGACCTCGCATGGGAGAATGACTTAAACATCACAAGGGAACCTGAAATTTGGAGCCAATGCTTTTATCGCTCAATTAAGGGGATTCTAAACCTCTTTCTTATTGAAGCTAACATCAAGGTACTCACACGTTGGTACAGAGTTCCTTATGTCTTGGCCAAGATATACCCAGACTCCTCGCCATTGTGCATTCAGGGGCAGTGGCCATTCAGGCACAATACTCCACATTTGGTGGTCCTGCTCATGAATGCGCAACTTCTGGAATAAACTCCGGAAGTAGCCCTAATCAACCATAAAGTGGAGAACTTAAATAAATACTCACAAAAATTGGTCTTTTTCATTCTCCTGGCCGCCTAAATAACAATAGCGAAATTTTGGAAAAGGACGTCTGTGCCCATCTCGACAGTTAAAAGTAAGATCTCTGACCCAGGAGAAAATAGTGAGTATCTTTTGGACAGGACCCACACGTTTGAACTTATCGGGAACCTTGGGCCACATTCTCTCAAATTTCTCATACCCAGGGGCCATAACTACACAACGTGTTTGACCCTTGTTGACCCCCCTGGAACTCCTTTCTTTTCACTTCCAATTCTTCCTCCGCATTTTCCCACATGTTTTTCTTTTATACCCCTTTTTAAATTTCTAGAAGAGACTCTGGACACAATGTTATATTACCTTCAATGTATCCCTCAGGGGATGGAAGGGCCATCTGTCCAAAACCTTCTTCCTTTCTCCTAAGGCTGATCCACCCTCCTGAGGAGATCTTCTTGTAAACATTTTCTATGGTGCCTTCTCCAGATTTGAATCAGGAATTGACCTACTGCGATATTCCGGGGTCCCGGGTCCCAACTTCTCCAAAGTAGTGTTGAGCGAACCCGAACTGTAAAGTTGGGGTCCGTACCGAACTTTGGGGTGTCCGGGACCCAGACCTGAACCCGGACATTTCAAAAAACGTTCGGGTTCTGGGTTCTGGTAGTTGAATCACGCATGTTGAATAGCTGCAGGGCAGCCAATCAACAAGCGTTTCACTGGTTTTCCCTTAGAAGCCATCACAGCCATGCCTACTAATGGCATGGCTGTGAATGGCCAGTGCATCATGTGACCCAGCCTCTTTATAAGCTGGAGTCACAGTGCTGCATGTCACATGCTCTCTGAGACTCTGACTAGCGTAAAGAGAGGAAGCTGCCGGCGTTGTTGTGAGGGACAGATTGCAGATATTTTAACATCTCATCCTGCATTATAGGACGATCTGATTCTGGACTAATTAGAGATTACTACTACTGCTGCTCTGAGGGACAGATTGCAGATCTCACCCTGCATTACACAACGACCTGACTGCACTAGGTAGAGGCTTCTGCTTAGAGGGACAGATTATATTGTTCTAAAGTCATCTCCTAGTTCTATAGGGTCAGGTTCCAGCTGTTGCTTAGAGGGACAGATTATTGTTCAAAAATCATCGCTTACTCCTATAGGGCCAGGTTCCAGCTGTTGCTGTAAGTGACAGATTATTGTTCAAAAATCATTGCCTACTCCTATAGGGCCAGGTTCCAGCTGTTGCTGTAAGGGACAGATTATTGTTCAAAAATCATCTCCTAGTTCTAAAGGGAGAGGTTCCAGCTGTGGCTGTAAGTGACAGATTATTTTTCAAACATCATTGCCTACTCCTATAGGGCCAGGTTCCAGCTGTTGCTGTAAGGGACAGATTATTGTTCAAAAAACATCTCCTAGTTCTAAAGGGAGAGGTTCCAGCTGTTGCTGTAAGTGACAGATTATTGTTCAAAAATGATTGCCTACTCCTATAGGGTCAGGTTCCAGCTGTTGCTGTAAGGGACAGATTAATGTTCAAAAACCATCTCCTAGTTCTAAAGGGAGAGGTTCCAGCTGTTGCTGTAAGTGACAGATTATTGTTCAAAAACCATCTCCTAGTTCTAAAGGGAGAGGTTCCAGCTGTTGCTGTAAGTGACAGATTATTGTTCAAAAATCATCTCCTAGTTCTAAAGGGAGAGGTTCCAGCTGTTGCTGTAAGTGACAGATTATTGTTCAAAAATCATTGCCGACTCCTATAGGGCCAGGTTTCAGCTGTTGCTGTAAGTGACAGATTATTGTTCAAAAATAATTGCCTACTCCTATAGGGCCAGGTTCCAGCTGTTGCTGTAAGTGACAGATTATTGTTCAAAAATCGTTGCCTACTCCTATAGGGCCAGGTTCCAGCTGTTGCTGTAAGTGACAGATTATTGTTCAAAAGTCATTGCCTACTCCTATAGGGCCAGGTTCCAGCTGTTGCTGTAAGTGACAGATTATTGTTCAAAAATCATCTCCTAGTTCTAAAGGGAGAGGTTCCAGCTGTTGCTGTAAGTGACAGATTATTGTTCAAAAATCATTGCCTACTCCTATAGGGCCAGGTTCCAGCTGTTGCTGTAAGGGACAGATTATTGGCTACATAGTACATTTGCGGGTACAATGAGGAGAGCATCAAATAAGGGACGTGGTCATGGTGCTGCTGGTGATGCTGGTGCTGCTGGTGTTTGTTGTGTTGGTGAAGATACTGTTGGTCTTTTTCATTCTCCTGGCCGCCTAAATAACGATAGCGAAATTTTGGAAAAGGACGTCTGTGCCCATCTCGACAGTTAAAAGTAAGATCTCTGACCCAGGAGAAAATAGTGAGTATCTTTTGGACAGGACCCACACGTTTGAACTTATCGGGAACCTTGGGCCACATTCTCTCAAATTTCCCATACCCAGGGGCCATAACTACACAACGTGTTTGACCCTTGTTGACCCCCTGGAACTCCTTTCTTTTCACTTCCAATTCTTCCTCCGCATTTTCCCACATGTTTTTCTTTTATACCCCTTTTTACATTTCTAGAAGAGACTCTGGACACAATGTTATATTACCTTCAATGTATCCCTCAGGGGATGGAAGGGCCGTCTGTCCAAAACCTTCTTCCTTTCTCCTAAGGCTGATCCACCCTCCTGAGGAGATCTTCTTGTAAACATTTTCTATGGTGCCTTCTCCAGATTTGAATCAGGAATTGACCTACTGCGATATTCCGGGGTCCCGGGTCCCAACTTCTCCAAAGTGGTGTTGAGCGAACCCGAACTGTAAAGTTGGGGTCCGTACCGAACTTTGGGGTGTCCGGGACCCAGACCTGAACCCGGACATTTCAAAAAACGTTCGGGTTCTGGGTTCTGGTAGTTGAATCACGCATGTTGAATAGCTGCAGGGCAGCCAATCAACAAGCGTTTCACTGGTTTTCCCTTAGAAGCCATCACAGCCATGCCTACTAATGGCATGGCTGTGAATGGCCAGTGCATCATGTGACCCAGCCTCTTTATAAGCTGGAGTCACAGTGCTGCATGTCACATGCTCTCTGAGACTCTGACTAGTGTAAAGAGAGGAAGCTGCCGGCGTTGTTGTGAGGGACAGATTGCAGATATTTTAACATCTCATCCTGCATTATAGGACGATCTGATTCTGGACTAATTAGAGATTACTACTACTGCTGCTCTGAGGGACAGATTGCAGATCTCACCCTGCATTACACAACGACCTGACTGCACTAGGTAGAGGCTTCTGCTTAGAGGGACAGATTATATTGTTCTAAAGTCATCTCCTAGTTCTATAGGGTCAGGTTCCAGCTGTTGCTTAGAGGGAGAGATTATTGTTCAAAAATCATCGCCTACTCCTATAGGGTCAGGTTCCAGCTGTTGCTGTAAGGGACAGATTAATGTTCAAAAATCATCTCCTAGTTCTAAAGGGAGAGGTTCCAGCTGTTGCTGTAAGTGACAGATTATTGTTCAAAAATCATCTCCTAGTTCTAAAGGGGGAGGTTCCAGCTGTTGCTGTAAGGGACAGATTATTGTTCAAAAATCATTGCTTACTCCTATAGGGCCAGGTTCCAGCTGTTGCTGTAAGTGACAGATTATTGTTCAAAAATCATCTCCTAGTTCTAAAGGGAGAGGTTCCAGCTGTTGCTGTAAGTGACAGATTATTGTTCAAAAATCTTTGCCGACTCCTATAGGGCCAGGTTTCAGCTGTTGCTGTAAGTGACAGATTATTGTTCAAAAATAATTACCTACTCCTATAGGGCCAGGTTCCAACTGTTGCTGTAAGTGACAGATTATTGTTCAAAAATCGTTGCCTACTCCTATAGGGCCAGGTTCCAGCTGTTGCTGTAAGTGACAGATTATTGTTCAAAAGTCATTGCCTACTCCTATAGGGCCAGGTTCCAGCTGTTGCTGTAAGTGACAGATTATTGTTCAAAAATCATCTCCTAGTTCTAAAGGGAGAGGTTCCAGCTGTTGCTGTAAGTGACAGATTATTGTTCAAAAATCATTGCCTACTCCTATAGGGCCAGGTTCCAGCTGTTGCTGTAAGGGACAGATTATTGACTACATAGTACATTTGTGGGTACAATGAGGAGAGCATCAAATAAGGGACGTGGTCATGGTGCTGCTGGTGATGCTGGTGCTGCTGGTGTTTGTTGTGTTGGTGAAGCTACTATTGGAAGGAGAGGACATGGTCGATGTGTGCCAGCTACACGCACACGTGAAACACCTTCCTCAGGTAGCCAACAGAACCTTCAGCGGTATATGGTAGGCTCGAATGCCGCTCAACGATTGGTGAGGCCAGAACAAGTACAGGCGATAGTAGATTGGGTGGCTGACAATGCCTCCAGTTCCTTCACATTGTCTTCCTCCTGGTCCCTTGATGAAAGCTCAGAGTTGGCACCTGAACCCCATGGCCATCTGTCTTTCACCTCAGCCCCAAGTAAATTAGCCAAGCAGTCTGAGCCCCAAGTCATGCAAGAGACTCTTATGCTTTTTGATGACTCTCCTGGTGTGCTTTCCGTGGGCCATCCACATAGCGCTGCCCCAGAAGTGGAAGACATTGAGTGCACCAATGCCCAACCACTTCTATTGATGATGAAACACAGGTGCCAACTGCTGCAGCTTTCCTCAGTGTGCAGACTGACAAGGAGGGCAGTGGTGAAGGGTGGGTGGAAGATGATGGGGAGGAGGATGATGTGGTCCTAGACCTCACATGGACTGAGGGTCATGCGAGTGACGTGTGCACTTTGGAGGAAGAGGTGGTGGTCGCACAGAGGCACCAGCACAGCAAAAGAGGAAGCAGGTTGCAAAAGCGGAGCGAGCATCCCCCAGACAGTATGCCTGCTACTACACACCGCACCCAGGAACCTAGCACACCAAAGGCAGCTCAAAGGCGTTCCCCCGCGTGGCAGTTCTTCAGACAATGTGCTGACGACAAGACACTAGAGGTTTGCAAGCTGTGCAATGATAGCCTGAGCCGGGGCATAAATGTTCTAAACCTGACCACAACCTGCATGATCAGGCATCTAAATTCAAGGCACAAGTTGCATTGGAATAATCACCTCAAAATCCAAGAAAGGTCTTGGCCTCCTCCTGCTTCCTCTTCTGCTGCTGCCTCGGCCTCTTCCTCCACCTCTTCCGTGACAGTGTCACCTGCCACCCAGCAAACAGACGATATGACAGCAACGCCACCATGTCCGCCACTGTCCCCAAGCATTTCCACACCATGGTCCCATGGAAGCTTACAGCTCTCCATCTCCCAAACACTGGAGAGAAAGAGGAAGTACCCGCCTACCCACCCGCGATCCCTGGCCCTGAATGCCAGCATTTCAAAATTCCTGCCCTTTGAAATGCTGTCATTCCGTTTGGTGGAAAAAGACAGTTTCAAAACCTGATGGCGGTGGCTGTCCCACAGTACGTGGTTCCCAGCCGCCACTACTTTTCCAGGCGAGCCATCCCTTCCCTGCACAAACAAGTCGGGGACAAGATCAAGTGTGCACTGCGCAACGCCATCGGTGGCAAGGTCCACATAACCACTGATACCTGGACCAGTAAGCATGGGCAGGGACGCTATATCTCGCTAACTGCACACTGGGCAAATGTATTGGCTGGTGTGTCTGAGCCGTCTAGCCATTTGGCGCATGTCCTTCCACCACCGAGGATTGCAGGGCATTTCTCTTTGCCCCCTGTTGCCTCCTCCTCCTACTGCGCTTCCTCCTCCTCAACCACCTCCTCATCCGCTCAGCGTAACACCTTCACCACCAACATCAGCACATCCAGGGGGAAACGACAGCAGGCTGTTTTAAAACTGATATGTTTGGGGGATAAACCCCACACTGCGCAGGAGCTGTGGACAGGCATTGAACAACAGACCAATGAGTGGTTGTTGCCACTGAGCCTCAAGCCCGGCCTGGTGGTGTGCGACAATGGGCGAAATCTCGTAGCGGCTCTGGGCCTAGCCGGTTTGACGCACATCCCTTGCCTGGCGCATGTGCTGAATTTGGTGGTACAGAATTTTCTAAAAAACTACCCGGATATGTCAGAGCTGCTGCAGAAAGTGCGGGCTGTCTGTGCGCACTTTCGGCGTTCTCACCCTGCTGCTGCTCGCCTGTCTGCGCTTTCCCACTCACCGCCTCATATGCGACGCGCCCACAAGGTGGAACTCCACCTTGCACATGCTGGAGAGACTGTGCGAGCAGCAGCAGGCAATAGTGGAGTTTCAGGTGCAGCACGCATGGGTCAGTCGCTCTGCGGAACAGCACCACTTCACCACCAATGAGTGGGCCTCCATGCGAGACCTGTGTAGCGTATTGCAGTGTTTTGAGTACTCCACCAACATGGCCAGTGCCGATGACGCTGTTCTCAGCGTTACTATCCGACTTCTATGTCTCCTTGAAAAAACACTTCGGGCCATGATGGAAGAGGATGTGGCACAGGAGGATGAGGAGGAGAAGGAAGAGGGGTCATTTCCACGCTTATCAGGCCAGTCATTCGCAAGTGGCTCAGAGGGTGGGTTCCTGCACCAGCATAGGCCAGGTCAAAAATATTCAAGCCAGGGCACAGTTCTTGAGGACGAAGAAGATCATGAGGAGGAGGAGGAGGAACCGCAGCAGGGTGGCACCCAACGCAGCCCTTGGGCATCACTGGAGCGTGGCTGGGGGTATACGGAGGACACAGATGATATACCTGCCACAGAGGACAGCTTGTCTTTGCCTCTGGGCAGCCTGGCACACATGGCTGACTACATGCTGCAGTGCCTGCGCAACCACAGCCGAGTTTCCCACATTGTAACTTGTGCCGATTACTGGGTGGCCACCCTGCTGGATCCCCGTTACAAGGGCAACGTGCCGTCCTTAATTCCCTCACTGGAGCATGAGAGGAAGATGCGAAACTACAAGCGCACGCTGGTAGAGGTGCTGCTGAGGGCATTCCCAAATTACACCGGGGCTCAGTGGAAGCACAAGGCGAAGGCAGAGGAGGAGGAAGAAGAGGCCGCCAATGCAGCTGTGGCACCGCCAGCACCTCAGAAGGCAGGGTTAGCATGGCCGAAATGGGGCAAAGCTTTGTCAGCAGCCCGCCACAACAAACAGCACCACCAGCCGATAGACAACGTCTTAGCAGGAGGCAGCATTTCAGCAACATGGTGGAAGAGTATGTGTGCACACGCCTACATGTAATGACTGATGGGACTGCCCCATTCAACTTCTGGGTCTCCAAATTGGCCACATGGCCTGAGCTTGCCGTTTATGCCTTGGAGGTGCTGGCCTGCCCTGTATTGTTGGAACGTGTGTTCAGCACGGCAGGGGGCGTCATCACAGACAAGCGCAGCCGCCTGTCCACAGCTAACGTGGACAAGCTAACGTTTATTAAAATGAACCAGGCATGGAGCCCACAAGACTTGTCTGTACCTTGTGCAGAATAGACATTTAGACTGGACTCACACAGCCATTCGTATACTTGTTTTTTTGAATATGTCTTAATATTTTGGGGGCTACCCCATTTATAAACAAAGAAATAAAAAACAGTATTGCTACCTCCTCCTACTCCTCCGCCACTTCCACCTACACTGCCACGATCACGGCCTAGTCGACCTCTAGGCTCCTACTCCACATCCACCCCCCCCTTCCCTTTTTTTTTTATTTGATTTTACTTTATTTTCCCTATACCCATTTGTTTGTAGGGCACTTGCCCTACTCTTACCCCAATTTTACTTCCTTTTGCAGTCCTCTAGCACTTGCCAGGACTTTGTTACAGCCTTTTTTATGCTGAAAAGTTCAGGTCCCCATTGACTTCAATGGGGTTCGGGGTCCGTGATAAAGTTCGGGTCGAGTTTGGTGCCGACCCGGACTTTTTCCCGAAGTTCGGCCGAACCCACCGAACCTGAATATCCAGGGGTTCAATCAACTCTACTCAAAGACCTTCACTTTTTACCTTATAACGAGGGTTGGGGGCTGGCAGAGCTCCCTGGTCCACAGTATGATCCCAACAGGGGTGGAGCAGGGAGCTTTATCTGACAGCTCCTACGGTTAGGAACTCATCTTAACAATATTCCTCAAGTATATATTGGGTAACCCCTACTTATTCAACCTGGAGATAGCAACAAGTGCACTATTCTCAAATTATTCATCTGTCATATGTTAGGCCAATAGGCCTCAATGCTTTCTCTGTTTATACACCACTATGACTTTGACATGTTTCATTATATGTATGCTTTGACAAAAACAATAAAACTATTGAAAGAGAATATGTTATAATGAAATTTCCATTATAGAGCCCAGTAGTACAAGGCTGTATTGCTAAAGACTGAGTCACTGAAGAATTACCTAGTCATCATACTCTTTTATCTTACAAGGGAGGGGAGCATTATTAGTATACTGCTACATTTCTCACTGCTTGTCTTTTCACCAATATATTTAATCAATATTGTTTTTAGACCCTGTAAAATCAATTGCCCCAGCATTCTGAAAAAAGATATGTAGCCAGGAGTCTGGCATTAATCCCCCAGTTAATAGGGACATTTGTGCCCATGAAATATGATGGGGAGTTTTCTCTAGTGAGAGAATGAACTGGTAGGGAGTGATGCTTTGTGGGACTTGTAGTGTGACAGAAAGGAGATGTCATCAGACTCTGCAGTGAAAGGGCTCCATTTCCCTTCGGGCTGTGCTGCAGTGGAAGGCTCCTGGGAAGAAGAGTGCCTTATGGGAGAACCTATTTAAGTGAAGGGAGAGGCCTGTTGCGGTCTCTTTGGATGGCGTGATCGATCAGCAAGGGCCCTGTGTGTTGTTACAGTGGCATTGAACATAGATATTTGAGGAGGAAAGAGGGACAGAGAGATTTTGTATAAGGGACAGTCTCTCGAAATCAAGGACAGTTGGGAGCTATGCTCTGCATACATACAGTAACACAGACCTAGTTATCTAGTGCATGTGATATAATAACAATAGGGCAAAGCCCCGTGTGTCATTAGAATTAAAATCAAGAAGTTATGTGCAGCTAAACACAGGAACAAGTACCTAATAGTCGTTGCTTCTGGCCTGGATAAAATACAGCAGCAGCTCCTATTTGTGGACAAGTGTTCTCCAAAAACCTCTCTACCTGCTTTCTTCATCTGGGTTTTTTTAACCCAGCCTCCCAGAAACAGGGAGTGCATACTTCATTAACATAATTTGTGTAATATTAAGAGCACAGGAATTAAAAATACAGACAGTAGAGGGCAGCAGTATGGTATAATATGAATAGAGGGCAAGATTATATAATGTATAGCACAGTATACAGGGGTAGTGGTCAGATGCATGCAATCTACTACACAGCATACATATTGCAGCAGTCAGGATTATATAATATTATGTAATAATATACAGTGTACATTACATACTCCTGGCCAAACCCAGTATGCTGCGCTATGTGGTACATACCTTTTACTGTTGTATCTTACATACTTATGGCTGATGTACCCTGTATTCTGGACTGTAAAGTAAATACCCCTGACCACTGCATGTGATACACTTGGCTGTTCTGACTACTGTAATCTCCTAACCCCTGCACTCAATGTGATTTATTGTAATTACATACTCCTGACTAGGGATGAGCTGTCGTTTGAGTCAAACGTAAGTTTGACTCGAACATTGGCTGTTCGGCCATATGCCAAATTTAGAACATTATGGGGTGTTCGCGCCAAATTCACGCACCCCATAATGCATTGCTAGTCCGCGCAAAATGCCGCCCGCTAATTGGCCAAAGCATGCACATGTCCTGCTTGGTTTGGCCAATCACAGCATGCTCTGCTGTGAGAGCCATGATTGGCTAAAAGGCAGGGTGCCTTTGGCTAATCATGTCTCAGGAGTCTCCATCCACGCCCCTTGAACAGCGGCCCCGTGTAGTGTGTGAACATGGAGACTGAAGGCTGACATTTATCTAGTTTAGCTAATTTAGTCAGTGGCGTGTAGGCAGTGTAGTATATAGATCTAGTGCAGAGTATATACAGTCAGTGCAGGCAGTGTAGTATATAGATATAGTGCAGAGTATATATAAGCAGTATAAGAATATACATGTACAGTATATAGTATATATCTATGTAATATGCTCCCTTCAGTGTAGACTATATATACAGCTCATTTGCTACAATGTAAAGTAGTGAGTGTACATTTTGTATAACAGTGTAAATTTGGTGCACCATCAAAATAACTCAACACACAACTATTACTGTCTAAACCACTGGCAACAAAAGTGAGTGCACCCCCCTAGTGAAAATGTCCAAATTGGGCCCAATGTCTCAATATTTTGTTTGGCCACCATTATTTTCCAGCACTGCATTAACCCTCATGGGCATGGAGTTCACCAGAGCTTTATAGGTTGCCACTGGAGTCCTCTTCCACTCCTCCATGACGACATCACGGAGCCGGGGGATGTTAGAGACCTTGCGCTCCTCCACCTTCCGTTTCAGGATGCCCCGCAGATGCTCCATATGGTTTAGGTCTGGAGACAGGGTTGGCCAGTCCATCACCTTTACCCTCAGCTTCTTTAGCAAGGCAGTGGTCATCTTGGAGGTGAGTTTGGGGTGATTATTATGTTGGAATACTGCCCTGCGGCCCATTCTCTGAAGGGAGGGGATCATGCTCTGCTTTAGCATGTCACAGTAAATGTTGGCTTTCATGGCTCCCTCAATGAACTTTAGCTCCTCAGTGCCGCAGCATTCATGCAGCCCCAGACCATGACACTCCCACCACAATGCTTGACTGTAGGCAAGACACACTTGTCTTTGTACTCCTCATATGGTTGCCGCAACACATGCTTAACACCATCTGAACTAAATAAGTTTATCTTGGTCTCAGCAGACCACAGGACATGTTCCAGCAATCCATGTGCTTAGTCTGCTTGTCTTCAGCAAACTGTTTGCGGGCTTTCTTGTGCATCATCTTTAGAAGAGGTTTCTTGCATGACAGCCATGCAGACCAATTTGATGCAGTGCACGGCATATGGTCTGAGCACTGGCACACTGACCCCCCCCCACTCTTTCAAACTCTGCAGCAATGCTGGCAGCACTCATATGTCTAATTCCCAAAGACAACCTCTGGATATGACACAGAGCATGTGCACTTAAATTCTTTTTTTAAGATCCTCAGAGAGTTATTTGCCATGAGGTGCCATGTTGCACTTCCAGTGACCAGTATGAGAGAGCGAGAGCGATAACACCAAATTTGAAACACCTGCTCCTCATACACACCTGAGACCTTGTAACACTAATGAGTCACATGACACCGGGGAGGGAAAATGGCTAATTGGCCTGATTTGGACATTTTCACTTAAGGGGGTACTCACTTTTGTTGCCAGCGGTTTAGACATTAATGGCTGTGTGTTGAGTTATTTTGAGGGGACAGCAAATTTACACTGTTATACAAGCTGTATACTCACTACTTTACACTGTAGCAAAGTGTCATTTCTTCAGTGTTGTCACATGAAAAGATAGAATAAAATAATTACAAAAAATTGAGGGGTGTACTCACTTTTGTGAGATGCTGTATATATAATACGCTGCATTCAGTGTATAGTATATAGAGTCCATTCAGGCAGTGTAACAATATATACAGTTGTGCTCATAAGTTTACATACCCTGGCAGAATTTATGATTTCTTGGCCATTTTTCAGATAATATGAGTGAGAACACAAAAACTTTTCTTTCGCTCATGGATAGTGTTTGGCTGAAGTCTGAAGAGGAATGAAGGTCTAGCAATGGGTGCCACAAGTACTTGCAGCCAATCTGCTAGCAGCACCCCACCAGTTGATGTCAGCAGGCAAATTTCCCTACCCCAGTTGCTGAACCGTAAAAAAAAAATACTGTCTCAGCCATCCACATACTCAGTGTTTAAATGCTAGCTTGGCCAAATTGCTAGCACTCCAACTGCTGCCTTTTCAGCTGGTAGACTGCCCCCTTTCGTGAATTTGTGGAATGTGCTGTACCACAGTGGCAGGTTCCCAAAATACATTTCTTTTCATGTAAGGCCATTCCAGCACTCTACTGTCATGTGGAAGGCAATATTTTGGCCTCCTTGGACAGGGCGGTCAGCAACAAAGTACATATTAGCGCTGACTCATGGTCCAGCAGACACGGTCAAGGACGTTACCTTTCCTTCGCGGCACACTGGGTAACTCTGCTGGCAGCTGGGAAGGATGCAGGACATGGTTTGGTGTTGGAGCTAGTTCCACCAGCACACCTCCAAAAAAATGGTGCTGTTTCTGCCACATCTGCTTCCTCCACCCCCTCCTCTTGTTCTTCCTCTGTGGCCTCTTCTGCAGTAGTACATGGCTGGGAGGAGGTAGTTCCGGACAATGTCATCCTCAGTGACCCAGCGGACTCTTAAGTCTGCTCAAACATACGCTGCATGGCCTCCCTGACTCTGCAAAGCCTGTGAAAAGACTCCAGGGAGAGGGATCATTACTGGGTGGCAACCCTTCCTGTACCACATTACAAGGGTAAAGTTGCAGAGCTCATCCTGCCTGCACAGAGCGAGCATAGGATGAAACATCTTCAGGATAGCTTGAAAAAAGGTTAGTGCATCGTCTTTCCAGACCCTGGGAGGTTACCTTTTTTGGCTTCTGGACAAAGCGTTTCTGAGGCTTCCTTCAGTCAGAGGAAGAGCGGTGGAGAAGGTGCATTTGTATTCAGCTCCCTTTACTCTGATACCTGTAACTAAAATCTAATGGAACCAATTGCTGTCCTTTGAACCAGCAGTGCTGGCAAAGCTTTGTAGAGGCTATGCAAGCAGTCAGGCTAAAAGATGCCATGCAGTGCTTGAGTTGGTCTGCCTAGGGGACAGGAGCCACACAGGGGCGGAGATTCTGTCAGCTCTGCAGGGACAGGCTCAGAGGTGGTTGACGCAGCTTCAGCTTGAGCCAGGAATGGTTGTATGCGACAATGGAACCAATCTTCTCTCTGCCCTCCGACAAGGACGCTTCACACATGTTCCATGCTTGGCACACGTCCTGAATTTGGTGGTGCAGCGTTTCTTGACCAGGTGCCCAGGCTTACCAGATATTCTGAGGCAGGCCAGAAAAGTCTGTGGTCATTTCTGGTGGTCATACAATGCCAGTGTTCAGCTGACTGACATTCAGAGGGAATTCAACCTGCCCTCCAACCACCTCATTTGTGACATACCTACCAGGTGGAACTCAACATTCGCAATGCTGCAGCAGCTGCATGCACAGCAGAGGGCCATCAATGAGTACCTCTGTGTTTATAGATATTATACCGCACTAGTGGCACGTTGTCAAGAGAAAGGGGCAAGCAGCAACCCCAACCCACAACACGGTACACTAAGCAATATTTCTAGAAATGGGCTGTGCTAAACTAAAGAATATTAATCCATATATATATATATATATGTGCAAATTACCTCCAAAGTGGAACATAAATTAAAAAATACAATCCAAAACCAATGTCTGATATAAAAAGTATAGATTGCATCAAGGTCCAACTTATAGGTTCAACTTATAACCTTTGGACATATGAATCCACAAAACAGAAATGTAGGTGTAAGTCCCCAATTGAGTCAAAGACCATGCAAAGTAAAATAATGAGTGTTCATAGAAAAAAGTCCACAAGTTGTATGGCAAAGGAAGGGGGAGGGGCACCCAGTGTTCACAAAACAGTATAAATTGTGTGAGAATCCGTGCCCAAATGCTAGATGCGCTTACCAGATGTAAGCAGAAAAAAGGGGTTTTATTAAAACTTACCGTAAAATCCTTTTCTCCGATTTCACTGACAGACGCAGCTCTTCATGACATGTGGGGTTTGTGCTTGTGCCACTAGGAGTTAACTAGGCAGGGAAAAGAAACAGCTGGCCCCTCCCATGGGGGCCGTCCTCTCTTCCTACATAAACCCCCTCATAGCATAGCTCTTCAGTTCGTACACAAGCCGTACAAGAACATAGCACAGGGGGTGGGTGCTGCGTCTGTCAGTGAACTCGGAGAAAAGGATTTTATGGTAAGTTTTAATAAAAGCCCTTTTTCTCCTATCGTTCACTGACAGACGCAGCTCTTCATGACGTGTGGGGACATCCCCAAGCTGTGTCAAAAAGAGGGGTGGGTAAACGCTAACAACAGTACCCAACTGAACCTCTAAGGAGGCGCCAGATGGGACTACACTGCCGCCTGCAAAACTTTGAGGCCAAAAGCAGCATCCGAAGATGCAAACACATCAACTTTATAAAACTTAGTGAAAATGTGAACCGAGGCCCAAGTGGCCGCCTTGCACACCTGTGACACCGAGGCCTGGTGTCTGAAAGCCCAGGAAGTGCTAATAGCCTGGGTAGAATGAGCCGTGACCGGAAAAGGGGGAACCCTGCCCCGAACAGAATACGCATGGGTCACGGTTTTTCTAATTCAACGAGAAATCGTAGACGACGAGGCCGCCAACCCTTTGCGCGGGTCCTCTGGCAGCACAAACAAGGCATCAGCTTTTCAAAAAGAAGCTGTAGCAGCCAAGTACACCCATAAGGCCCTCACTACGTCCAAAGCATGCAACTCAAACTCCTTTGGGTGCGATGGGCGAGGACACAATGAAGGAAGGACAATATCTTCATTAATGTGAAAGGAAGAAACCACCTTCGAAAGGAAGGAAGGAGAGGGTCGCAAGACCGCCTTATCCTTATGCATGACTAAGTAGGGAGACTTGCATGGTAGTGCTGCTAATTCAGACACCCGTCTGGCGGAAGTGATGGCAACTAAAAAGGCCACCTTCTGTGACAGCAGTTGTAAGGAAATCTCGCTGATATTCTCATAAGGCAGTTTCTGAAGAACAGAAAGCACCAAATTCAGATCCCACAGAGCCATCGGAGTCCTCACCCAAGGCGCCACGTGTCGCACACCTTGTACAAAGGTACGAATCAACGAGTGCGAAGCTAAAGGTCTCGGAAAGAGAATCGCCAGAGCCGATATCTGGCCCTTGAGAGTACTCAAAGCCAGTTTTTTTTCAGGCCCTGTTGCAAAAAAGTCAGGACCCTAGACACGACATAAGAGCGAGGGTTATGTAAGCCTTCCAGGTGCGGTGATAAATCTTGCGAGAAGTACACTTGCAAGCTTTTAACAAAGTAGGGATTACGGAGTTGGCCACTCCCCTGTCTCTTAGCACCTGGCACTCAATAGCCAAGCCGTCAAAGTCAGAGAGGTTAAAGCAGGGTGCAAGATGGGTCCCTGAGACAGAAGATCGTCTCACAGCGGGAGCCGCCAAGGGGCGTCTGCCACCATTTGCACCACGTTGGCGTACCAAGTGGCCGAGGCCAATCTGAAGCCACCAGGATTATTGGTATCCCCTCCGCCACTATCCTGCGTATCAATTGCGGAAGCAGTGTTATCGGAGGGAAGGTGTACAGAAGACGATAACGGCCCCAGGGGGGCCACCAGAGCATCCGTGGCCACTGCCAACGGATCCTTCGTTCTGGACACAAAGGTTTCCACCTTGTGATTGAACCGGGATGCCATGAGATCCACGTCCGGCGTCCCCCATCTGCGGCAAATTTGATTGAACACCACTCTCCCTGGTCCAGCGTCTGGCGACTGAGAAAGTCTGCCTGCCAGTTCTCCACACCTGGAATGTAAATGGCTGAGATCGCCGGAACGTAACGTTCCGCCCAACGAAGTGTCAGAGCTGCTTCCACCGCAGCTGCTGGACTCCTTGTGCTGCCCTGATGGTTCACATATGCCACTGCTGTGGCATTGTCCGATTTATTTCAAATCGGACGACCCTGCAATCTCACTGAAAAAGGCACAATCTGATTGCTCTCAGCTCCAGAACGTTGATGGGGAGGCGGGCTTCCTGTGCCGACCAAGGGCCCTGGGCAGACAGCTGCCCCAGGATCCCTCCCCAGCCCGAAAGACTGGCATCTGTGGTGATGATCACCCACTGAAGGGGCAGGAACGACTTCCCCTGAATTAGGG
Organism: Glandirana rugosa; assembly: GCA_018402905.1. Classification (NCBI taxonomy): domain Eukaryota; kingdom Metazoa; phylum Chordata; class Amphibia; order Anura; family Ranidae; genus Glandirana; species Glandirana rugosa. The sequence goes on along the minus strand of BLSH010078579.1, from coordinate 41,932 downwards.
CCGAGTCCCGAAGCCACCAGGTCAGAGACGCCCTGGTCTGGGAGCTCAGACGGATCAGAAGGTCCAATGACCGAGGGGACCTGTCCCACCGAGCCAGAATCGCTCACTAAAGGAGACGAGTGTGACTCTGGGCGAATGGTATCGCCTCGAACGACGAGACCATGAGCCCCAGCACCCGCATACAGAACTGTAATGAAGACTGACGGTGCGACAAAAGGGTGCGCACTGCCGACTGCAGAGACAGCAACTTGGCAGGAGGGAGGAACACCTTTGCCTGCTCTGTGTCCAGAATTAGACCCAGATACTCCAGGCGACGGGATGGAGACACCGACGACTTCTGCAGGTTTAGTAACCAGCCGAAGTCCTGCAGTGAGGTCATTGTGATTCCCACATTCTCCTCCAGAGCCGAGGCGGACTCCGCTCGCAGGAGCAGATCGTCTAGGTAGGCCACTACCGCCACTACTCTCTGTCGCAGCAACGCCAACACCGGGGCTAGCAGTTTTGTGAAAACTCGAGGTGCTGAGGCCAGGCCACAGATTGAAAATGGAGGTCTCCCAGCGCAAAGCGCAGGAAGTGCTGATGTCGTGGATGAATGGGTACATGGAGGTACGCATCCCTGATTTCCAGGGACGCCAAAAATTCCCCCTGATGAAGGGCGGCCACGACCGAGCGGATAGATTCCATCCAGAATTTCCGCGCCCTGACATACCGGTTCAGGGTCTTCAGGTCCAGTACGGGCCGAACCCCCCCTTTTTTGGGAACCACAAAAAAGATTTGAGTAGAACCCTCGAAACCTCTCTTCTGGGGGCACTGGCACAATCACCCCATGGTCTGAGAGTGCTTGTACAGCCCCAAAAAGGGCCTCCCGGTGTTCCTGCGGGAGCCCTAAATTTGATGGGAAGAACCTGTCTGGGGGCAGAGTTTGAACTCTATCCTGTACCCGGTGGACACCACTTCCCGGACCCAGCGGTCAGAAATGTGAGCCATCCACCGGCCTGCGAACCCCAGAAGACGTCCCCCCACCCGAAACCCGGGTGGGGGCAACCCATCAGGCTAAGGAGGACTTGTCCTCCACCTTTTCGGTTTTGCGCTGCCACTGCCGTCTTTCGGCCCCTGCAGCGACTTTACCGGGGCGGGTCCCTTTACCTGCTGCGCGAAAAAACTTCTTCTGACCCGAAGGAGGGGGCCCCTGTCTACGGCGAAACTCACGCCTGCGGGACTCTGGGAGGAAGGTACTCTTACCTCCCGTGAAGTCCTTAATAATCTCATCCAAACGTGGACCAAATAGACTTGAATTGAAAAGGGAGGTCAGCAAGACCTTTTTTGGAAGCGTGGTCACCGGACCAAGAACGCAACCAAAGTATCCGTCTGAGTATGACGGCAAATATCGTTATTCTGGACAACATCGGCAGTAAATCAACGGCCGCATCACAAAGGTACTTGAACCCTTCAAGCAAAAACTCAGCCTTCTGCGGCGCATCCATCAGGCGACCGTCTTCCAGGTCCTTCAGGAGCTCTTCCATACACTCGGATAAATGTTGTGCAGCCATGGCGGACGCCAAGGCCGGTCGCACAGCGGAACCTGCCACCAGGAACAGTGACTTTAAAAGCGTCTCTGTTTTCCTATCAGCGGGATCCGGTTGTCTACCCTTTTTGTTTACTTTTACCTACAGGTAAGCCTAGAATAAGGCTTACCTGTAGGTAAAATGAATATCTTCTAAACCTGTATGGTTTAGAAGATATTCCCTGTCTAATGCAATAAATCGTTACGGCGCATGCGCCGTGTATGTTCCGGCGCATGCGCCGTATACGTCTCGGCAAAAGCCGGCATTTGTTCCGGACCCTGCCGGGGAAAACGAGCCCCGCGCGCATGCGCGGGAGTGACGTCTCGCGGCTCCGGCCAGTCACAGCGCCGGAGCCGCGTACCCGGAAGCAAGATCCGGGTGAAGATGTCCGCTGCCACGGAGGGGACCAAGCGGCTCGGTCGGATCTTCGTTCAAGGTGAGTATTTCATAATGAGCTAGTATGCGGTGCATACTAGCTCATTATGCTATTATCTTGCAGGTTTTTATTTTTAAAAAAAAAAAAAATTCAGTAGACAACCGCTTTAAAAGAAGGAGTCTCTTCCAGAGGGATGGTCATCGCTTTACTAAGGCGTGCTATCGGTGGGTCCACCACAGGCGATTCCCATTTTTTAAAAAAGCTTTCCTCAAAGGGATAGCGAGCAGCGAACCGTTTTGACAGCGAAGAAGAGTGCTGTGGATGCTGCCATTCACGATAAAGAAAATGATCAAAAAAGTCATTGTAGGGATAAGCCTTGGGGGCCCTAGGGGGCCTAGAGGACCCACACACATACGCAGCAGACCGCGATTCGCCATCCTGACCCAGTTGCAGCTTAGTGCGAATGCCAGCGATAATGGTAGCAACCAACGCTTTCTCGCGCGCAGCCGCCGCCCCCTGATCCCCCTCGCCGTCCAATGGGCCCAGTTCCCCATCGGATAGGTTCACTGGGGTCCCTGAGACCCTGAGGCCACTTTCGGCTCAGAATCCTCCCCTGATGAATAAAGAGGAGGAGGGGGACGCTTCTTGGGGGCCTGTTGGGCAACCTCCGCCCGGGGGAGAAATTCGCTAAAGACCGCCCGCAGCTGGTCCAAAAATGCCCCTTGCGCAGATTGCGCTTCCTCAGCAGGTTCAGCAGTGTAATCTGCCATTGCTTTCCCCCAGAAAAACTCTTAGTGACACACAGGGAGACTAAGGAGAATGAGGCACCCCCACACTGCCGCACACCACCACCCCACAGTACACCAGGGAACCCAGGAGGACTGCACCCACCACCACCAGCACCCACAGGGAGCACAGCTATACTTGCTGTTCTGCTGCTTCTGGATGGATCGTCAGAAGAGCTGCGCCACCAGATCACCACCATTCCACAGAGAAGGGAAATGCTGCAGACACGTGTATTTGGCATGCAGTCAAAATGGCGGCCGTTAAACACTAGAGGCCAAAAAACACCTTCAGAGAACGTGCAGTACCGCAAACGGCCGCTCTGAGCGCTAGAGGGAAAGCCCCATAGGCCGAAAATGTTTGCGGCTACGGCAAAATGGCAGCGGTGCACTGCAAAACGGTGGCCGATCGCCGCATGGCGGCAAAAAATCGATACGAGCCCAGACGATCGGTGCGGTGCGGGGGGGGGGGGGGGGATGCGGGGGGTGAACGGGAGCTCCACGTGTCCCACCAGCAGCTACCCAGCAAAAATATTTTTTTTTTATTTGCGGCCGTCGGTCCCCCTTTCCGCCCCTAAAAAGGGGGGAAGGCAGGAACTCTCACTCACCACTCCGACGAGCGCCGTGGGTAGCCACCCAGTCGCAGACCTTCCAACCCCTCTTGGGCGGTATGCTGCAGGCCAGAAAATCGCCCTTCCCGAATCGCATCTGGGGCTGGGCGCAAAGGGGGTCACCCCAGGCCACCCGCATGGAACGGGCACGATGTGGCGGGTCCCCATACGTCGGGACTGGCTCGCATCGGTTGGCCAGGTCAGGGAAAGTACAGGGCCCATGGACCCTCTATGCCCCGACCGGCTTCTTGATAGCAGATCAATGTCTTGATAGAAGTCAAAAAAGAAAATTAAAATAAAAAATGGTCACAAACAGGACCACAAATTCCCCAAAAGGGAAACCAGGTCAACTCCTTGCCAACTGGGCATAAAAACTGAAGAGCTATGCAATGGGGGGGTTTATGTAGGAAGAGAGGATGGCCCCCATGGGATGGGCCAGCTGTTTCTTTTCCCAGCCTAGTTAACTCCTAGTGGGACAAGCATAAACCCCACACGTCATGAAGAGCTGCGCCTGACAGTGAACGATAGGAGAAAGCGCATTGGCTTTTCACCCGTCCAGGGTCCCCTTGGGGATTATGGAAGACCCCTCTCCACAGTGATGTCTGTACTGTAGGTTACACCCTTCAAATCTGCTCCAACGTTAAGCCAGTGTCCGCCATAAAAAACAGAGGCTCCAATAGTGTAATATTGTAAACGCCACAGATTTATTACATACAGTATATAATCTTGCACTTACATGTCTCAGACGTAAACAGAGCACAAAAGCCAGCCAGCTGAGCGTTTGTAAAACCAGATGGCGGTGACCTCAGTGCGTCCTCCCTGACATACATTTTGTCTTCTGGTAGACATTGTCAAAGGGACCTCTGTGTGTATGGCATCAGGACAGGCTCAGGGGAGCTTGGTCTTTTTTCGCCACGCCAGTGGCTACTAATCAAGGATGCATGCACTGTCCTGTCACCATTTGAGGAGGCCACAAGGATGGTGAGCAGCGACAATGCATGCATCAGTGACACTGTCCATCTAGTCTTCCAGCTGGAGCACACGCTTTGTGGAATCATGGACAGGGCACTTGAGGCAGAACAAAGGGAGGAAGGGGAGGCCTTCCTTTCCTCTCAAGGCCCCCTTTATGCAGATAGCATTCCTGCAGGGCCAAAAAACAAACAGGAAGAAGAGGGGGATTGTGTCAGCATGGATGTAGAGGATAACACGCAGCAGTCTTCAAGGGATGGTTTTCAGTCCCCAGAAACCCAAAGAGTTGTACATGGCTGGGAGGAGGTAGTTCCGGAAAATGTTATCCTCAGTGACCCAGAGGACTCTCAAGTCTGCCCAAACTTACGCTGCATGGCCTCCCTGATTTTGCAAAGCCTGTGAAAAGACACTACGGAGAGGAATCATTACTGGGTGGCAACCCTTCTTGATCCACGTCACAAGAGTAAAGTTGCAGAGCTCACCCTGCCTCCACAGAGGGAACAGATAATGAAATATCTTCAGAATAGCTTGAAAAAAATGTTTGTGCAACTCCTTTCCAGACCCTGGGAGGTTATCTTTTCCTGCTGCTGGACAAAGTGTTTCTCAGGCTTCCTTCAGTCAGAGGAAGAGCGGTGGAGAAGGTGGCTGGCTGACTGATGCCAATTTTTCAGTCCTCAGTGCCCAAGGCTGATAGGTTCAAGCAACCATCGTCAGCGTCTGCATTATATGGTGCAGGAATATCTAGGGACAAGAGCAGACTTGGAGACCTTTCCAACTGAGCATCTCCTGAGTTACTGGATCTTGAGGTTAAACCACTGGCCAGAACTTGCTCAATATGCAATTGAGCTACTGGTCTGTCCTGCATCCAGTGTACTTTCTGAGTGGACATTCAGTGCTGTTGGAGGGTTCATAATAGATCAAAGAGTGTGCCTGTCCACAGACTCAGTTGATAGGCTCACATTTATAAAAATGAATCAGTCCTGGATCAGCAGCTATCAAGCCCCTGATCCTGATGCAACTGATTGAATTTGCTAGGGATCTGGGATCCCTTTGAAGACTGCCTATGCTGCCTATCCTATTCCTCCTGTCCTTAATCCTGATGATGCTAGCTTCCAACGATATTTTGTGTTTAGGACACCACCAACACCCAAGGCCCAATTTTTCTGCACCTGTTTTACAGGGGCAGGTCATAACAATTTTTATTTTTATTTTTTTCAGCAGGGCCTGTTCTTGCACCCAACAAGACTGAGAGGGGTTACAGTGTTCTGCCACCACCAACACCCAAGGCCCAATTTTTCTGCACCTGTTTTACAGGGCATGTCATTACAATTTTTAAAAGAATGTTTAACTGCAGAGCCCGTTCCTGCGCTTAACAAGAATAACTGTGAGGGGTTACAGTGTGCTGCCACCACCAACATTCAAGGCCCAATTTTTCTGCACCTGTTTGACTGGGGCATGGCATTACAATTTTTAAAATAAATTACAACTGCAGGGCGTGTCCCTGCGCCCAATGAGAGTAACTGCGAGGGTTTACAGTGTTCTGCCACCTACAACACCCAAGGCCCAATTTTTATGCACCTGTTTGACTGGGGTATGTCATTACAATTTTTTAAATATATTACAACTGCAGGGCCTGTTCCTGTGCCCAACGAGAGTAACTGCGAGGCTTTATAGTGTTCTGCCAGCACCAACACCCATTCACACTATATGGTGCAGTCAGTCTAGTATATATAACATCGTGTATTGAAGTGGTTAAGGGCGGGCTGCACAGTGGTGTAGTGGTTAGCACTTTCGCCTAGCAGCAAAAGGGTCGCTGGTTTGAATCACTACCCCGACACTACCTGCCTGGAGTTTCATGTTCTCCCTGTGCCTGCATGGGTTTCCTCTGGGTACTCCGGTTTCCTCCCATACTCCAAAGACATGCTGGTAGCTTAATTGGATCCTGTCTAAATTGACAATAGTAGGTGTATGTGCAAATGTGAGTTAGAGACCTTAGATTGTAAGGTCCTTGAGGGTATGGACTGATGTCAATGTACAATATACAGTTGCAAGAAAAAGTATGTGAACCCTTTGGCATGATATGGATTTCTGCACAAATTGGTCATAAAATGTGATCTGATCTTCATCTAAGTCACAACAATAGACAATCACAGTCTGCTTAAACTAATAACACACAAAGAATTAAATGTTACCATGTTTTTATAGAACACACCATGTAAACATTCACAGTGCAGGTGGAAAAAGTATGTGACCCCTTGGATTTAATAACTGGTTAAACCTACTTTGGCAGCAATAACTTCAACCAAACATTTCCTGTAGTTGCAGATCAGACATGCACAACGGTCAGGAGTAGTTCTTGACCATTCATCTTTTCAGAACTGTTTCAGTTCAGCAATATTCTTGGGATGTCTGGTGTGAATCGCTTTCTTGAGGTCATGCCACAGCATCTCAATTGGGTTGAGGTCAGGACTCTGACTGGGCTACTCCAGAAGGTGTGTTTTCTTCTGTTTAAGCCATTCTGTTGTTGATTTACTTCTATGCTTTGAGTCGTTGTCCTGTTGCAACACCCATCTTCTGTTGAGCTTCAGCTGCTGGATAGATGGCATTAAGTTCTCCTGCAAAATGTCTTGATAAACTTGGGAATTCATTTTTCCTTCGATGATAGCAATCATCCAGGCCCTGATGCAGCAAAGCATCCCCAAACCATGATGATGGTGAAGACCACCATACTTCACAGTTGGGATGAGGTTTTGATGTTGGTGTGCTGTGCCTCTTTTTCTCCACACATAGTGTTGTGTGTTTCTTCCAAACAACTCAACTTTGGGTTCATCTGTCCACAGAATATTTTGCCAGTACTGCTGTGGAACATCCAGGTGCTCTTGTGCAAACTGTAAACATGCAGCAATGTTTTTTTTGGACAGCAGTGGCTTCCTCTGTGGTATCCTCACATGAAATCCATTCTTGTTTAGCATTTTACGTATAGTAGATTCGCTAACAGGGATGTTAGCATATGCCCGAGACTTTTGTAAGTCTTTAGCTGACACTCTAGGATTCTTCTTCACCTCATTAAGCAGTCTGCGCTGTGCTCTTGCAGTCATCTTTACAGGACGGCCACTCCTAGGGAGAGTAGCAGCAGTGTTGAACTTTCTCCATTTATAGACAATTTGTCTTACCGTGGACTGATGAACAGCAAGGCTTTTGGAGATACTTTTATAACCCTTTCCAGCTTAATGCAAGTCAACAATTCTTAATCGTAGGTCTTCTGAGCATTCTTTTGTGCGAAGCATCATTCACATCAGGCAATGCTTCTTGTGAAAAGCAAACCCAGAACTGGTGTGTGTTTTTTATAGGGCAGGGCAGCTGTAACCAACACCTCCAATCTCATCTCATTGATTGGACTCCAGTTGGCTGACACCTCACTCCAATTAGCTCTTGGAGATGTCATTAGTCTAGGGGGTCACATACTTTTTCCACCTGCACTGTGAATGTTTACATGGTGTGTTCAATAAAAACATGGTAACATTTAATTCTTTGTGTGTTATTAGTTTAAGCAGACTGTGATTGTCTATTGTTGTGACTTAGATGAAGATCAGATCACATTTTATGACCAATTTGTGCAGAAATCCATATCATTCCAAAGGGTTCACATACTTTTTCTTGCAACTGAAAAGCTCTGTGTAAAATCACTGCGCTATGCAAGTACCTGAAATAAATAAAATAAATAAATAAACCCTGTACAAACATTTTTAAAAAAGGGGCCTGGTTTGGATTTTGGCGTAACCCCCACGCAAATTTTTCCAGTCATTTATGATCTATATTGCCGGGAGCCAGCAACACATTACAGCTGTGAGCGATTTTAAATGACAATTTTTCCTTTACAAATGTCATTTTGCTGTGGCATTGTTCTGAACATCACACTGATGCGCTACTTTACAGGCAGACTAAGGGGACCCCCCAGGCATGATATTTAAAGGAATATTTAATTTTTTTTTTCAATTTAATCAATATCAAAATCACTGCTCCTGAAAAAACAATCTTTTTTAAAATACACTTTTTATGGCAATAAAAAAATACAAGACTGAGGGGTCTCTGTCGCCACTCCAGCTTTATAAGGTATGCAATAAGGAATGTAAGGGTGCAATCAAGGTGGCTAAGATTGAACATGAAAGACACAACACATAGCTGAGCAGAGTAAAAGGAATCCCAAGAAATTCTTTAAGTATATAAATAGTAAGAGAGGGAGGTCAGATCATATTGGCTCCATAAAAAATGATGAAGGGGATCTGGTTACCAAGGATGGAGAGATGGCAAAAGGTGTTAAACTCATTTTCTCCTCAGTATTCATGAAGGAAACAGGGGGCTCAAGTATTCAAAACTATATTGTAGGACCTCATGGCACGCCACAGGAAGCACCCTCATGGCTAACTGAGGATAAAATTAGGAATAGACTTGAAATACTTAACGTTAATAAGTCACCGGGACCAGATGGCTTGCACCCGAGGGTCCTTAAGGAACTCAGTAAAGAAATTGCCAGACCACTGTACCTAATTTTTAAGAACAGTCTACTGACTGGTATGGTACCAGCTGATTGGAGAAAAGCCAATGTAGCACCAATATATAAAAAAAGGACCAAGATATATCCCTGGAAACTACAGGCCAGTTAGCTTAACATCAATAATATGCAAGTTCTTGGAGGGAATAATTAGGGATTATATACAAGATTATTGTAAGGAAAACGGTAGCATTAGCAGTAATCAAAGCGGTTTCATTAAGAATCGCTCATGCCAAACCAATCTGTTAACCTTCTATAAGGAGGTGAGCTGCCATCTAGATAAAGGAAGTCCCGTTGATGTCATGTATCTAGATTTTGCAAAAGCATTTGATACAGTCCCACATATACACTTAATGTACAAACTAAGGTCTGTCGGCATGGATCAAAGGGTGAGTACCTGGATTGAAAACTGGTTATAGGGGAGGGTCCAGAGGGTGGGGATAAACGGGGAGTACTCAGAATGGTCTGGGGTGGAAAGTGGGGTCCCCCAGGGGTCTGTCCTGGGACCAATCCTATGCAATTTATTTATAAACGGTCTGGAGGATGGGGTTAATAGCTCAATCTCAATATTTGCAGATGATACCAAGCTAAGCAGGGCAATCATTTCAACACACGATGTGGAAACCTTACAAGAAGATCTGAACAAATTAAAGGGGTGGGCAGATAAGTAGCAAATGAGGTTTAATGTACAAAAATGTAAAATAATGCATTTGGGTGCCAAGAATATGAACGTAAATTACTCACTAAAGGGAGACCCTCTGGGGGAATCTAGGATGGAAAAGGACCTAGGGGTCCTAGTAGGGAACAGGTTCAGCAATGGCATGCAATGCCAAGCTGCGGCAAGCAAAGCCAACAAAATATTGGCATGCATCAAAAGGGGGATAAACACCAGGGATAAATCAATAATTCTCCCCCTCTACAAGTCTCTGGTGAGGCCGCATCTGGAGTATGCCGTCCAGTTCTGGGCACCAGTCCTCAGGAAGGATATCCTGGAACTAGAAAGGGTTCAGAGAAGGGCAACAAAGATAATTAAGGGACTGAAGGACCTTAGTTATGAGGAAAGATTATGAGAACTGAACTTATTCTCTCTGGAGAAGAGCAGCTTGATTTCAATGTACAAATACCATACTGGTGACCCCACAATAGGGACATAACTATTTCACGCAAGGGAGCACACAAAGACACGTGGCCATTCATTAAAAATAGAGGAAAGGCGGTTTAACCTTAAACTGTGTAGAGGGTTCTTTACAGTAAGAGCAGTGAGGATGTGGAATCCTAATCCACAAACAGTGGTTTCAGCTGGGAGCATAGAGCATTTCAAAAAACTATTAGATGGGCACCTAAAGGACCATAACATTGAGGGATATAGAATGTAATACTGACATAAAAACACACACGTAGGTTGGACTTGTGTCTTTTTTCAGCCTCACGAACTATGTAACTATATGTAAGCCTTTAAAATGAGCACTTTTGATTATACTAGGGTTTTCTTATTCAAACAAACTTATTGCCCATTCGCTGTGTTCTGGTGCGAACCGAACGGGGGGGGGGGTTCAGCTCATCCCTACTCCTGACTAAAGTGTTCATTGTTGGCTGCTGTTGCTGGTTGCTGAACAGTGCCTGGCTATTTTATTGACATGCTTCTTTAAGGTAAGCTCAAAATGTCAGCTCTAGGTCTACAGTATATCCTGTGTGCAGAAAAGCATATGTAATGGAAAAGCTTAATTCTTTAAAATGATTGTGCTGAGGTTTATATGTGTCTGTGAGACACAATAACTCAAGCATATTGTGTAAGTATAAGGACTGTGGCATATGTGTGCTGTGCATGAAGCAAGTAACCCAAATAGCAAGCAATTGTGCTGCAAGTGTGAAAATGACTTGCTTCAAGTCCGCATTGCATGATTTCACATCAACTTTCTTTGCAAACATTCTGCAAGTCTGCTGCAAGCTCTGGTTCAGTTATGTTGTGCATACCACCACAGGGATCACTGTGGCTGATCTTTCATGCTGTAGACTTGCATAGCTCTTGCTGTAGATTCACCACTGCAAATTTGCTCTTGCTAGAGACCTGCCCCGTAGATTTGCTCCAAATTGGAAACGTTTCAACTAGAACTTGTGCTTCAAGTGCTCTGCAAGTGTACAACTTTCCAGTGAAAATGTGCAGCAAGTTAACAAGATTTACAATTCAACACTGCCACAGATTTGGGGGAAGTTATCCTTGCTATCTGGGAGACTCAGGTTTTATTTAAAGGAGTTGTAAAGTCTCAAGCATTCTATGCATTAAGGTGAACAACCTTCTTTTCTACAGCTGACCCCCAGAGCCCCCTTTTTACTTACCTGAATTTGATCGTTCCAGCATCGAGTATGAGCCCAGCAGCTCCAGCCACTGTCTCGGGACCTCATTGGATAGACTCATTGGATAGACTGACTCCCGCTGCTATCAATCAAATTCAGTGACATGGGAGCCAGGGGAAAGGGCCGAGTCCTGCTGTCAATGTCAATGGACGGTACAGCAGAACTTGGGAGCATGCCCGGAAAGCGGCTCTCTTAAGGGAGCATCTGGTGAACAGAAGGAGCCAGAAGCACTGCCGGGGGACCCCAGAAAAGGAGGATCAGGGCCACTGTGTGCAAAACTCTTGCAAAGAGCAGGTACGTAGAACATGTTTGTTATTTAAAAAAAAAACCAAACAATTCTTGCAACATTAGGGGCATATTATATTTGCATACACACAAGCACCACCAGGGCATTTTGGTGTGGGTTGCTGCTGCTCTCTGAGTGCACCCAATGTTTGTTATAGAATAACTATTTAGAGCTAGATATGCTCGGCAAATCATTTGCCTTGGGGAGAGCTCTGCTATTCTAGAATAAAAGCAGACTGCAGTGAATGTAGCCAATGATAGTGCAGTCCTTATTCACTTGAACTGCTCACAGCAAAATGGTCACCCTATAGCTGTAAACATCAGAACACTGGTAGATGAAGCATTGGCCCTGGAGGAACCTCTACAAAATGAAATACTGTATACATGCGCATAAAGGGAATTACAGAACTTGACTAGTGAATCTTGCATCCTAAAAACCTTTTCTGATGTTCTTTTTTGTTGAGATATATGGAAAAGAAAATGTGTAATTCGTGGTAAAATAAGCTGTTAAGAAATATGGTGTTGATATTAAACGGTCACTATGTGTGATGATTGGCATATGAGGTATTTTATGATAGGGCCATTACATAGTTGAAAAGACTATAATAAAGCTGTATTTGGAATGGCATTTACCTTCCTAAAACTTGATAAATCTTCCTGCATGATAGTAGTGTGTATCACTGGCAAATTATAGTTGTGGTATAAAGAATTGTCGAATAAAATGGTGCTTAATGTGTAAAAGAAAAGGTATATAGAGTTGTTTTTTCTTGTAGTCTTTTCCAATAATCCTACGTTCTAAGTGATCAGTTCAAGACATTAAGGGAAATACGCGTACATATGTCATAAAGTAAAACATCTCCAAGGAGGTCCCGGTTACGAAGTAGATGGTCACAAGACTACAAATGTCGATATCCCACT
>BLSH010078506.1:774601-788763 GCA_018402905.1 Glandirana rugosa | reverse complement strand
GGGTGGCATATGCTCTCTGCCCTCCATTATATGGTAATTTAATTTTAAAAAAAATGTTGTGGGATTCCCCTTAATTCCTGCATGCAGCCTGGGTGGCTAGATAAGGTAAAGCAGTGAGGTATGAAGTTTCCCCTTCCTTTACCAAATTAGGTCAGATTAGGGATCATGCCTTTCAATATTTGCAAAGGTACCTGGTAAAGGAGGGGTGGACAAATTCCCTGCTTCTGTAATGTAAACAGACAACCAGTAATACCTGATGATTCATTGATTAGATTAGGTTATTGACCATATTTGGTTAATTGCATCACCCAGGATCCCCGGCAATGTGTTACCCTAACACACTGTCAGGGATCTGTCATTTAGCAGCAGGAGCACAGTGGGTAAACATCGTCAGGCATCAGATGATTCTGATTGATGGTGATTTACATAACTGGATGCCATGGCTGATGATGAATGTATATCACAGGTCAATGTGGTAAATGGGGATTTACATCAAGGGACATCAATAAAATATATTTCAATGTAAGGCTTTTTTCACAATATTTTATTTTCATTTTAACTATTTTTGGGAATGAATAATAATGGATACTGCTGTACTCCTGTTCTCATTCCCCTGGGAGGGACAGATAGCCAGGAGGCTCTTTTTTTATGCCTGTAAGTCCCTCACTTTCTGTTTTAGAAGAGGATTCAGAGGTGAGGGAAGTCGACATTGGGACAAAATGCCTTGCAAAGAGTGGCCTTTGCTGCCTCCCTTGCTAGGTAGCCCACAATGTAAGGCATGTGTCCTGGTATTGTGCATAAAAGTAGGGAATAGGGATGCACACTTGCTGCCCTCCCTTTCCTGGCCGCCCTGGCTGCATGTCTGGAGAAGGATCTAATTGGAATTTCAGAGAGAACTCCACACCTTTTTTCCCCTTTTTTAACCAGTTACCAACCGGAAGGTTTTCCCACTTTAGGACCAGAGCACTTTTTGCGATTCGGCGCTGTGTTAACTGACAAATGCGCGGTCAGGCAACGTTTTACCCAAACTAAATTTGCGTCCTTTTTTTCCCACAAATAGAGCTTTCTTTTGGTGGTATTTGATCGCCTCTGCGTCATTTCTGATCGCCGCTATAAACAAAAGAAGAGCGACCATTTTGCAAAAAAAAAACAAATTTCTTACTTTTTGCTAAAATTCAAATCCAAAAAAAATATATAAAAAAACATTTTTTTTCACAGGTTTTGGCCGATTTATATTCTTCCTCATATTTGTGATAAAAAAAATTGCAATTGGCATTTATTGATTGGTTTGCGCAAAAGTGGCCGCGTTTACGGATGATGAGAAATAATTTCTGGGTTTTTATTTTTTTTTTTATTTTTTACTAGTAATGGCGGTGATCTGCGATTTTTAGCGGTACTGCGATATTGCAGCGGACATGTCGGACATTTTTTAAACTTTTTTGGGACCAATGACATTTATTCAGCGATCAGAAATTTAAATGTCCACTGATTACTGTATAAATGTCATTGGCAGTGAAGGCTTTAACCTGGGGGGGAGAGCTAGGGGTTAACTGTGTTCCCTGGGTGTGTTCTTACTGTGGGGGGGTTGGGCTACCATGGGCATGAGAGATCTAACTGATCCCAGTGACAGGGATCAGTAGATCTCCCATGCCTGCACTGTCAGAATGGGGAACCGCCGTGTTTACATCGGCAGTTCCCTGTTCTTCGCCTGTGGCCGCTCATCGCGGCTCACCGGCGGACATAGGGTCCGCCCGAGCCGCGGGCACACTCCTCGGCCCCCTAGCGGCTGTTCGCAGATCGCCGCCTTATTATGTCAATTCCCGCACATCAACCCAACTGCCGCCGTGAAAACACAGCATGCGGTCGGGAAGTGGTTAAGTGACAGTACACATTTTTTTTTTTAATGGTGTGGTGTTCCCCTAATATTCCAAACATACCCTTATACAGAGAAGCAGTCTGAGTTGCTAGAAAAGAGAAAGCAACAAACATGTGCTCCCCCCTTTCCTGTCCCAGACCAGACCACATAGCTTGGAACATTTAAAGGGTGCCTTGCAAGAGGGGAGCGGCAAAGCCTCCCTCATTGCATAGTACATTGTCCCAATTCTGAGGGACAAATGCCTCTTCTGTGGGACTTACATTATTAAAATCTTGAAGCCCCTTTGAAAAAGGTAGGCCCCCAAATATCCTCCCTTCCCCCAGGAGAATATATATGGAAATACATTATTAGCTCCTTATTACTCATTCCTCAAAAAAAATGAAATGTAAGTTTACACATAGACACCTTAAAAAAAGTCCTAAGTAATAAGGGGCATTAATGACTCCTGTACTCATTATGCTTGTTTGGGGGGGGGGGAGCGGTTTCATCTGCACCCATGAACACATGGGGTAACTTTTGCTCATCAATGCCTGGGTACAGGCGGAGACTGTCAATCCAAAACACAGCAGTTACATTCCAAGTCTTTGGGCCAGCCGGGGTAGGTTTTCAAAGCTAACTAACAAAACAGCCATAGTCTCTTTAGGGGTGGTCTTCAGATGCATGTGGTAGGCATATCCTGCCAACTATGCCAAGTTGCTGGAGGGACGGTGTTACCTGCACCCGTGCACGTGGGGGTAACTTCCACTGGGAGCACACTCATCAAAGTTCCCTGACTTAGAAATAAGCTTTACTGTTAGCAGTAAATGTACAGAATTTCTCTGAAAAATGACTTGTCCCATGTCACTACACACTGCAACTTGTGGGGTCAAGGGCCACCAATGTCTCTATATGACTTACTGATTATTTCTATCATCTTTATCATTGTGCATATCCTGTGAGCATGAATAGACTGGTGTTCCATCCGTGGGTATAATTGTTCCAACACATACCTATCTGTGGAAATAGGATCCCACCACCCTCTACCACATACGTCTTGTCCTTATATTATGAGACTTGGTTACTAATTGGTTTTGTTGATCCTTATTCAGATCCGCGGTGTGTGTGTGTGTGTGTGTGTGTGTGTGTGTGTGTGTTGGATGAGTGGTGTTTTAAGGTGTATGGAGCCGGCTGTCCCCCCCCCCCCCCCGTTCTGACAACGTTGTAAATTTTAATTCACATTGCATCTATGGTGATGGTGTTTTTGCTATTGGCTCTTTTATGAAATTTTCAATAAACTTCAACTTTTTAAGGCTACCTTTGTCCCCAAAGGCTCTTTTTGTGAATTCACAAGTGTTTTTTATGCAGGAGTTTAACCTATGGGACAGCATCCAATATTGGGATGAGCCATAATGTGGGGGAATATTGTTGTAATAACTTTGCCCCATTTATATACCTAAATTATTGGTCCCAACGGGTGGCTGTTTTACACCTTGTTTTTTCATACAAACATTTATTGAAGGGTTTACACATAGTTACAAGGTGAAAAGTGTTTTTATACATACAAAGTAGGTGGGGTATAATCCCCAGTTATACAGAGTACAGCATCTATGTCGATGGCTCATTCCATACAATATGCGCATACAAAAGTGATGTGCCAGCTGGTACGAAACCTTGCAAGCCAATGAAGTTCGTATGGAAAAAAGCAAGCTTAGACTCTAAGAATCAAACCAATTTCTGAGTTATTACAAATATTCAGTATAGCACTCTGTTCACCTTGAATCAAAGAAATAAAAGTCTGAAAAGAGAACAAAAATAGAAAGCATAAAACCAAACACAGGAAACCAAAACCTGGAATCCTAAAATGAAACCACGCAAGACTGTAAAATCTCTATCTTACTGATCTCTTGGTCTTTTTCAGTGATATATCAATAGTTAGTTTGTTGAGAAGCTGTTATATGGGGACCAGGTGTCCCATTTGTTGTGAAAAATGTGCATGGTGTCATAAACGGTATGGTGAATGTGTTCCATCAATTTGATGGCTTCCATCCTCTGTAGGACCTGTTGCCATAGGACCTGTGTTGTACGCCAATTCAAAGCCATGGCCCATAAAATAGCGCAAAACAAAGTGTGCGCCAGCCTCATCTCAGGGATCAAAATATCTGGGAGTGGGGCAAATAATAGGCATATAGGTGAGGTAGGGTTAATCCCAACTCCTGTGAGCTGGGATACTTTCGATGATGCCGGCTCCATATGGCGAGGTACCAACTAGTGTGCAGTTTGATTACCATTTCCTTAATGGCCATCAATTTAGAGCAATTATGCGTGTTTGACAACATTTCTGTCCACTCGTCAGACCCCTGTACCATCCCCAAATCTGCCTCCCAATGGATCATAGCCGAAGACTTATCAGGCTTATTCAAGTTGTTGAGATAACTATATATTTCTGATATAAGGCCCCTTTCTCTAGAGCGGTTCTGGCAGATGGATTTGAAAGTAGTAAAAACTGGGTTCGCTTTCAAGGTGCACATAGATTCAAAAAAATGTCTTATTTGAAGGTATCTGTACAACTCTGTCCTAGGGGCTCCGAACTTATTTTGCAGGTAGGAGAATGAACAGAAATTAGTCTTACAGGTTAGTGCATTTAGTGCGGTGAGGGAATTAGCCGCCCACCATGCAAACTACACAGGGGAGTTATAGGCTGGAGGGAACCCCAAAAAAGAGGACAATGGAGGCCTAGGGGACATCAATTTATATTTGTCTTGGTACAGGTGCCATAGATGCAGTGATTGGGATATCATTTCATTTAAGGAACCAACATCCCCGCGTCGCAGTCCCCAGTGATCACAGTAGGCTCCGAAGCTGACGTGGTGATATTGAGGTGTCCTCAAATTGCAGCCATGGGATCGCTATTTAGGGAGCGTGCCATTGGGCCGTCTGTGACAGTCTGGCTGCCAAAAAATACAACCAGATGTCTGGAAGGCACAGACCGTCCTGTACCAATGGTCTATTTGAAAGTAACTTACTGAATCTGGGCTTCTTGTTCCTCCACACAAACCTATTGATGTCCCTCTGTAGTTGGTCTATTGTGTGTTTAGGAATGTAAAGCTGAAGGGCCCTAAAGAAATAAAGCATTTTGGGTAGTATGGACATCTTGATGGCTGTAACCCGTCCCAGCAGTGAGATCTGGAAGGTTGACCACAAACATAGCCATTGTCTAGCTTTTGCGAAGGTTTGCGGGTAATTAGCATTATATAATGCTTTTAAATTTGGGGCTAAGCTTATTCCCAGATATTGTAATCTATCACAGCTTATAGTGAAGCCAAAGGCTTCCCTAAGATTTCTAATTTAATTTGGGGACATATTAACAGGGGGGCTGATCATTTGGGGAGGTTCACTCCCAGGCCAGAAAACCGGTGGAATTTGTGTAATAAAGTGATTAAGTTGAGATGGGAGACCATGGGCTCTGGTAAAAACTTTAGAACGCTGTCCGCATACATGCTAATTTTAAATGACTTGGTGCCCTTCACGTAACCTCTGATGTTTGAGTTATTAATAATTGCCCTGGCCAGGGGCTCAATGGCCAGGGCAAAGAGCAGGGGTGACAGAGGATAGCCTTGCCTCATCCCCCTGCCTAGTGAGAAAATGTCAGAGGAGCAAACGGGGAGCTTTATGCGTGTATGAGGGTTATAATACAGGGCCTAATAGCCCTGTAGAAAAGCCCCTTGGAATCCAAACTTTACCAACACAGTGTCCATGTACAGCCAAAGGACACTGTCGAAGGCCTTATGAATATCCAGCCCAAGTATCAGAACCTTTTTGGAAAAAAAGGTCAGCGTCCCGTATAATATTGGACACTAACCTGATATTATCAGTGATTTGTCTGGAAGGGATGAATCCTGTCTGTTCGGGGCCCACTAGGGATGGGATAATCTGAGCTAATCTATCCGCCAGAACCCTGCCCAAAATTCTAATATCACAATTTATAACCGAAATGGGTCTAAAGTTTGAGGGCAGTGAGTGATCCTTACCCGGTTTGGGAATTAGGGTCATATTAGCATTCAGCATTTCTTTAGGGAATTTGTTTCCCTTAAGTATATAGTTGAAGAGTTTGGTCAGTCTTGGGAAAAGAGTGTCTCTAAACTTTTTATAATAGGAGGCAGTAAAGCCATTCCGGGCCCGGTGCTTTAGACGGCTTAAGGGAAGCTATTATCGAGGAGACCTCCTGTACTGTGCATGGTGCGTTTAAGGAGCTTTGTTGGGATTCTGATAAGGAAGGGAGAGATAGAGCATCTAACCACTGATCTAGGCTGTCTTGCATCACTGAACGAGGATGTGAAAGCAGAGACTTATAAAAGGTGGAAAATATCTCTAGCACCTCTGCCAAGTGTGTGCTCATTCAGCCCTCCCTATTCTTCAGTTTGTACACATGTGTCAGCTGGAGGGACTGATGCAGTTTCCTGGTAAACATTGCTGAGGCTGCATTGCTATGGAGGAGGAATCGAGCTCTAGCCCATCTGATACTTTTCTCCGTTTGTTCCAACAGGATAGCATCCAGGGCAGCTCTTTTTTGATTTATTTGGCTCAAAATGGCAGGTGCATGTGTTTGTAGATGATGTAGATGATATCGTTTTCATAGGTCTTGGGTCAAGGTTCTAATGCTAGCAATCTTTTGCTTCTTGATAGTAGTGGATATCGCAATTAGTTTGCCCCTCAGTTCTGCCTTATGGGCAGCCCATAAAATTGGTGGGGTGACCTTGTTGGTTATATTGAGCCTAAAGTATTCCTCTAGTTGGTGGGATATTTTAGTCACCGTTTCTGGGTCAGTGAGGAGTGAGTCATTAAGCCTCCATGAGGCCGTCATAGGGGAAAGGCCAATATGACTGCCGCTAAAAGGAGACTGCATGGTGATCAAACCAGGGGCATATGTGGATCTGGGCTGATATTGAGTTGGCTAAGAGTATCGGTGAGCTAAAGATATAGTCCAATCTAGAGTAGCTGTCATGAGGGTGCGAGTAGTGGGTATATTCTCTGGCTCATGTGTTAAGGGCTCTCCAGGTATCTATAAGGTGAAACGTGTGCAACGATTTCAATAGTGATTTCGGGAAAGCATTTCATTTACTCACCCTTTTATTCCTGTCTAAACCAGTGTGAGCAACCAGGTTAAAATCTCCTCCAACCAACACATGTGCCGAACTATACCTCTCGAGTGCTCAAAAGAAGACTTTAAAAAATGAAGCCTGAGATTCATTCGGGGCATATACGTTAGCAATTTTAAGAGCTTTGCCTTGTAGAGTGCCCTGTAGAATCAGAAACCTGTTCTCAGTATCCTTGTATACATGTTGGATATCAAACAGTAGTGTATTCTTAATAAAAATCGCCACTCCTCTGGACTTGGACCCGTAGGTAGTAAAATAGTGTTGTTTACAACCTTTATCAAAGAATTTAGGATGGTTACCTACGGAGAAATGTGTCTCCTGTAGTAGGATGACCTCCACCCCTATTGATTTATAAAATCTGAAAGCCTTTTTTCTCTTCTGGGGGGAATTAAAACCCCTCACATTATGTGTAATTACTCTAAGACCCGTGCTTCTGTGGAGGACTAGCTTGAAAATCAGTTATAGTGGGGGTTTGATAGTGTTGAATAAGAGTGTAGCCCACCTCTGAGTGCCCCACCTCTATGCTCTAGGGGGCGAGGGGCTCACCCCACTTGCGGTCCAAGTGCAGAGGGCCCATACAGTGTAACCATTATACCATTGACTATATATTAAACAGCTTCTAATGGAGAGAGACCTTTTGCATACCCAGCGGTTCCACTGGAGACTATAGTTCTGTCTTGCATAACAAAAGAAAAAAGTCTGAACTGAAATAAACAATAAAGAATTTGGGGTCTGAGTGGGACACAACCATAAGACAACCATAATGAGGACTAACCAGTGTTTTGGACAAGGATCAGTACCGTCAGAATTATATCTGTCCCTGGCCTAATTTCAATACGTGTATACACACGAGAGAAATCACAGACGCTGATAATACAAGTTCAGAGTCAAGATAGTTCTGCTTTATTTGTTCCTCTTTTTACGCTTATAAAGAGTTTGCTAGACATTGCAGGGTATGTCTAATAGACGTAACTCAAATGAACATTAAGCAAAAGAGACATATAAGTTCATGATTGGATGTATCTATGTGAGTATAACTTTCTTCCAGGATATGGTAACTTCTGTCTTGGGTGTGGTTCCTTCCCGAAAGCGCCATCTTAGAAATCATCTGTTTCTTCCTTTATTATTTGTTAGTAGCTAACCAAGTAAGAATGAAAGTAGTCAATCTGACGAGCATCTTTGAGTAAGGAATATATGTATATAATAGGCTAATAGCATAAATGTGTATAAAGCATGCATGTGACACCATTGAAATAGGCATTTTACTATGACCATTAATTACATCCATTACACCAGTCCAAACCTTTACCAGAGACCCAACTTGTGGTACTCTCTATAGTTCATGTATCATCAAGTTTGTATTGGTGCTGACCGATGCTCCTCATTTGGAGCCCTGGTGAAGTGGGGGTAAATTCAAATGGGTGAGAAAGGAACTTCCTCCGGGATACGAGACAAAATCTAGAGCGCTCAAGTTTGTTTTGTAAGGCCAGGTCTTTTCAGCAATTTCAGCTCTCTATTCTTCCCCTTCGGCTTACGTGTTTACAGAAGGAATGTTTTCCCTAAATTTCAAAATAACCAATGGGACCAGACAGGAATGCCCCCTATCCCCAATAATTTTTGCATTAGTCATGGAACCTCTGGCAGAGAAGATCAGATCCAACCCAAACATAAAGGGTATACCCTCCCAAAGCTCCAGACATGTCATCTCTCTGTTTGCAGATAATGTAATACTTTCAATTACAGATCCGGCCAATTCTCCACCAGAGATCCACAAAACTTTGCAATAATTTAGCAACATAGCTTATTACAAAATCAACGCTTTACAAATTCCACATACTGAGTATAGCCATTAACCCTAAAATGAAACTAGACCTTTCCCGAAAATTCCCTTACTGTTGGTCAGATAACCCCCTGACCTACCTAGGCATCAAATTAACATTCCCGGTCAAAAACGTATACAGGGAAAACTTTGAGCCTCTAATTTCAGAATTGCAAAACGAAGCGACTAGAGTGAAATCCCACTATTTGTCATGGTCAGCAGCATATAAAATGCACTTACTGCCAAAAAATATTATACAAATTTAGAACACTCCCTATTCCACTACCTACTGCTTTTTTCACCGCAATGCAAAAAATCTTGTCCCAATTTGTTTGGGCAGGTAAAAGAGCCAGATATCCCTCACACATACAGAGGAAACATAAATCAGTAGGAGGCCTGGGCCTTCCAGACGTGATGGATTATTACATAGTTACAGTATTTGATCAATTAAAGTCATGGTTCAATGATACTTCCCCTAAGCCCTGGTGTCAACTGGAAAAAGCTTGGATGAAAAACAAATCTCCAAGTTCGTTTCTCCTGTCTATTGCTCTCAACCCTCTAAACAAAAATCTAGACTATTTTACCAGTGCAGCCTCGGCCCAGGCTTGGGCTCTCCTTTCTAGCAAACGTGAACAGGAAGGCCCAGTTGTAAAAATCCCGATTCCCTTGGAGGCTATAGAATGGTGCATCCCAGATATAGACTTAGAACAATGGAAAAGTAGGGGTTTAAAAAGTTTACAGAAAATATGTGATAGAGGTAAACTTAGACCCTTTCAGGAATTGTCTAGCAGATTTGACTTGCCTAAATCCGAACTATTTTCCTACTTGAGGATTGCATCATTTCTACGACCTTTGGAAATAGGGGAATGTGTACTGCCAGAGCCCATCAGGAGGTTTTGGCATTCTACAGACTCCGAAGTAAAAGGTATATCGTTAAAATACAACTTCCTCAATGCAAAATCTAAATTTGACAAACCTTCCCCCTTGTTTAAATGGGAAGAGGAATTGGGCAGGAGCTATTCTGATAGACAGTGGCTGAATGCAATTAAACACAGCCATCAATACTCCCGATGCATAAACTACCGAGAACTTACCATAAAATTTTTAATGAGATGGCATTATACTCCTTACATAGCGACCAAGTTCTCTGACACCAACACAAATCTATGCTGGAGAGGCTGCGGACAAGTTGGCACATTACTTCATATGGTATGGTCGTGCAAACATCTTCGCAGTTTCTGGTCTGAAATTTTTTAACTAATTTCCAAGGTCACGGGCAATATCATAAAACCAAACATAACAAACAATTCTAGGCATCAACATTTCCCATATTCACGCTACTTTGAGACCAATATCCATGCACATAATTATGGCAGCACGCTCAATAATAATGTGGAATGGAAGTCGAATGATATACCAAATGTCAGTGAAGTCCTCAGGATAGTTAATGATATAGCAATAACGGAAAAAAATTGGCTTACAAGGAGGGGAATGTAGACAGGTACCATCTTAACTGGTCACTAAGGGCTGATATCCTATTACAGAAGTTGGTGTTTAATCTGGGAGTCATGGTATCATTCAATTATGGGGTGCGTTCTGATTTATTGTTCATTCTCTTTGCTCATTATTGGTTATTGTCCTACCCCTCTTTGATGCTTTAAAATATTGACATAATTGATGTTTCATGGTTATGTTCCATTGGAGGCTGACTGCGGCCGTTCTGCTCCTTTGCCCACAGTTTGATCCCTATGGGGTGGGCGGGAGAGTAGTACGAGACCATAACAGGTTTCTAGTGAGCGTCCAAAGTGGAACTTGTTATACAATTTATAATTTGTGAATTTTGAACAATGAAGAGGCTGACATAGGGCAATAAGACAAGATATAATAATGTTACTCTATTACTCTGTACAAATGGAAATTTATATTTTTGTCATACATTGTACAAACTTTTCAAATTCAATAAAAAATATTTGAAATAAAATCTAGAGCGCTCAAATGCCTTCGTGTCTAAAAGCCAAAAGTGTGACCCAGGAGACTGGGACCTGCTGCCTCCCATGTGAGTGTGTGTTAATACAGGCCTGTCTCTGGAACGCTGGCGATCCCTTCATTGGCGTTGGGGCAATTGCGTGGCCCAGATCGGTGAGGGACGAGGGGTTGGAGGCCTGTTCGGAGTGGCAGGGGGATCCATGAGACCCAATTTCACCATTAAATTTTTGCCTTCGGGAATCATGGTGACCACATAGGTTTTTCAGGGGGAGGCTTAGGCCTTAGGGCCCTATGCATCCTGTCGCATGTGAATGCGGACACCGGGGTTTATGGCAGAAATGAGAGGAACAATTTTTCCATAGCTGGCTGTAGGTCAGTCATGGTCTCTGGGAGCCCTCGAACCCTGATATTGTTCCTCCTATTCCTGTTATTGAGGTCCTTGATTTGGTTTTGCAGGAGGAGAACTGTATCTGGGAGGGCTTTGTGATCTTTCTGCAAGTAAACATATGCCAGGTGCAGCTCGTCATGCTTGAGTTCCAGCCGATCCGTTTGGCCCTTAACGAAGCGATCTCCTGGGTGAGGGTGCTCTTAGATTTCTGGAGCTCCGACTGGAACTTGCGAGCCAGCCTGTCACACATAGCGGACAGGCTATTTTACAGGTCTGCCTTCGTCAGGTGTTCCTGGTTCGATCTCTGGTCTAGCGAAGGTGGAGGAGAAGGCTCTGAGACTGGCCCGCTCATCGTGCCATGAGGCTGCTGGGCGCCATTTTGAGACATCCCTGTCTGCTTGTGGACCCGCAGTAGATAGTTGGTAAGAGACCACTGGGCTTTTTTTTTCTTGCTCCTTTTTCGCTGAAGACATGCAGCAACTGGTTCCCCAGGGGTGCGGGCATGTTCCGGGTTGAAAATCTCACAATCTCTGGCCCTGGGAATATCTTAAATGTCTCGTTCCCCGGGAGCTCTCTCCTAGTTTCTGTCCAGCTCAGCGCCATGCATGAGCCCCCCCTTTACACCTTGTTTTTGTGCTAATACTTACCTGAGCCCCCTCTCTATCCAGCAATGTCCATGAGTCCCTCTGCTGTCTGAGACACAGCAGTGGCACCATTGGCTCTTGCTGCTGTCAAAATCAGTTAGCCAGGAGAGAGGTGGAGGGGCCAAACTGCAGCACCATGCCTGAATGGACTCATGGAACTGCAGCTCGGCTCAGGTGGCCCCATAACAAATACCACTACAAAAAGATTGTCAAGATACTACCTATTAAAAAAATTGTGTATATATATATATATATATATATATATATATATATATATATATATATATACACTTTAATAACTTGTTAACATGTTTTGAAGACAAAGAGAGAGATTCGGGGGATGGGAGCTATCAGTAAAGTGATCATTTCAAAACTATTATTTTAAAACCTAATTTGGCTCAACCATTATCCTTTTATATTATAATATGATTATATGTAAATGTAAGTATTTGTCAACATGCCGAATCAATTAAGATCAAATTAATTAATCAAACATTTAAACATTTAAACTGGTACCACAGACAAAACCACACTTAGAATAAAAATAACTCTCCATCCACCTCACTGCCCCAAATATCTGCAGCTATGCTGTGTATTGATAGATTTCATCCATGTATATCCATGGTCTGCAAAGCATTATATGGTTATTTGAATGGAAGGTCAAAACAAAAAGACAGCAGTCAAGAAGAGGTACACCTCCAGGCTTTTTATATAAAAATCCATTTGGGGTTACATTAGTGATTATAGTTCCCAATTATTGAGCCTAGGAACCTCCCTTACACTGCCAAGTTGAATCTAAGCTAGTAGCCTGACAGTAATGGCCTAACTAGGGATTAGCCGAACACCCCCCGGTTCGGTTCTCACCAGAACATGCGAACAGGTAAAAAATTAGTGCAAACATGGGGCGTGGCTTGGCCGGAGACCGTGATGACTGCAGTGTAGGACAGCTCCGACACCCACCACCTCCACACAGCGATCTTTTGCGGGTTAACAGCTCATAAAACATCAGCGAGATGGCGAGACGTGCCCCGACACCCTCCAGACCCCAGGAGATACCTTCCACCCAGCTGAGCAGAACAATTCCTGCAATGTTCCGCTCTCAGCAGCCAGAGGCCCTGTCAGCCACGCAAACCGGGGACTGTAGTAGCTCCGCTCCGCCCGATTCACTGGACGGTCCCTCCACGACAACCGCAGGTACACCCCTGCAGCTTCCCCCCCCGCTCTAACCATCAATGACCTGCAGTTAGTCGCCCTCGACATAAAGAACACGTTTTCCGCAGCAATCTCGGACTTACCAGCGGACCTCAGAATGATCGCAGGCCGGCTGGAAAATGTGGAGGCGGCCGTCACGAATCACGGGGCCGCCATACAGCAACTGCAACATTCCTCCAGTGTCCAAGCCCAACATATCTTCAACATCCATAGACACCTGGAGGACCTGGAAAATCGCGGGAGGCGCCATAACATAAGAATAAGGGGGCTCCCCGAGACCATTGAGGGCCCCCAAATGCAAGCTGCGATCTGGGCCATATTTAACTCTTTGCTAGGGAGACCTTTGGACGCACCAGTTGACATGGAAAGGTGCCACCATGCCCTCTGCCCCCAGGGTCGTGATAATGAGCCCCCACGGGACATTATTTGTTGCCTGACTAATTTTATACAAAAAGAAGACATCTTAAAAGCCGCACGCAATCATGAACACCTGCGACATGAGGGAGCTCAAATCCAGCTCTACCAAGATCTCTCGCCCATTACACTTCAACATAGAAGAGAGCTGTGGCCCCTCCTCCAGGTGCTACGTGAGAGACACATAAAATACAAATGGAAATTTCCGTTTTGTTTTCAGGCAACCTCGGGTAACCGAACAGCATCCCTGACAATACCTGCTGACTAGTGTTGAGCGAACCCGGACTGTAACGTTCGGGTCCGTACCGAACTTTCGGGTGTCCGTGGCACGGACCCGGACCCGGACATTTCAAAAATCGTTCGGGTTCGGTCCGGGGTTCTGCTATTTTACTCCATGTGTTGAGAAGCTGCAGGGCAGCCAATCAACAAGCGTTTCACTGGTTTGCCCTTAGAAGCCATCACAGCCATGCCTACTAATGGCATGGCTGTGATTGGCCAGTGCATCATGTGACCCAGCCTCTTTATAAGCTGGAGTCACAGTGCTGCAGTCACATGCTCCTTGGGTTAGTGTAGGGAAAGGTAGCTGACTGCGTGAGGGACAGATTTGAGACATTTTAAGACCTGATCCTGCATCCTGAGATAGATTACTTTACTACTGCTGTCTGTGCTGTTGCTCTGAGGACAGATA
>BLSH010078506.1:750956-762448 GCA_018402905.1 Glandirana rugosa | reverse complement strand
ACACACACTTTGATGTCGTATCTCTTCTTGTCCCTATACCAAAGCGAGACTATAGCAGAGCGAAACCATATCCCTGTTCTTCTCTATGCTGTAGTTTCACACACAGCTTCCAGATGTTTGCAGAACACTGATATCATATCACTGTTCTGCAAACATCTGGAAACTGTGTGTGAAACTATAGCAGAGCGAAACCATATCCCTGTTCTTCTCTATGCTGTAGTTTCACACACAGTTTCCAGATGTTTGCAGAACAGTGATATGGGTTCGCCCCGGTTTTTGTTAAAGTGACACACAGACTTTCGAGATGTTTGCAGAACATTAGTTCAGTTAGTCCCGGTTTCATTTAAAGTGACACACAGACTTTCGAGATGTTTGCAGAACAGTAGTTCAGTTAGTCCCGGTTTCATTTAAAGTGACAGACAGACTTTCCAGATGTTTGCAGAACAGTAGTTCAATTAGTCCCGGTTTCATTTAAAGTGACACACAGACATTCCAGATGTTTGCAGAACAGTAGTTCAGTTAGTCCCAGTTTCATTTAAAGTGACACACAGACATTCCAGATGTTTGCAGAACAGTAGTTCAGTTAGTCCCGGTTTTATTTAAAGTGACACACAGACATTCCAGATGTTTGCAGAACAGTAGTTCAGTTAGTCCCGGTTTCATTCAAAGTGACACACAGACTTTCCAGATGTTTGCAGAACAGTAGTTCAGTTAGTCCCGGTTTCATTTAAAGTGACACACAGACTTTCCAGATGTTTGCAGATCAGTAGTTCAGTTAGTCCCGGTTTCATTTAAAGTGACACACAGTTTCCAGATGTTTGCAGAACAGTAGTTCAGTTAGTCCCGTTTCATTTAAAGTGACACACACAGTTTCCAGATGTTTGCAGAACAGTGATATGGGTTCTCCCGGCTTATTTATACTTTTTTGACACAGTTTGAAGATGATTTTAGAACAATTATATGGCTTCTACCGTTAATTAATACTTTTCAGACCCAGTTTGAAGATGGTCCACATCCACCTCCATTTTTGCTTTTTTTAGGTTTTTATTTTTTTAAAAATGCTTTTAGTTATTTCCCTTTCCCTGTCTTTGTAGGGCACTTGTCCCACCCTTACCCCCATTTCCTTCCTTTTGCAGACCTCTAGGACTTTCCAGGACTATTTTACAGCCATTTTTGTGCCTAAAAGTTCGGGTCCCCATTGATTTCAATGGGGTTCGGGGTCCGGGACAAAGTTTGGGTTCTGTCCGGACCCGAACCCGGACTTTGTCCCGAAGTTCAGCTGAACCAGCAGAACCCAGACTTCTAGAAGTCCGCTCAACTCTAGTTACGAGTTACCGCCCAATCTCACTCCTGAATGTGGATGTAAAGCTCTTCTCAAAAATTTTAGCGACAAGCCTTAACACACACTTGCCAAACTGGATAAACTTAGATCAAGTGGGGTTTGTTCCTGGCAGGGAGGCTAGGGACAACACCATTAAAGCAATCAACATCCAGCATTGGCTGACCTCCACCCGGAGAGAAGGTTTTTTTTATCTATGGACGTGGAGAAGGCGTTCAATAGAGTGGCTTGGGACTACATGATGGCAACGCTGCGGGCGCTGGGGTTGGGAAACAGGATTTTGGCTTTTATCCGATTTCTCTTAGCTACACATCTAGCGAGGATAGTAGATTGGAATGTCCACTACCACTACAAAAAATGGGTTCAAATTGAGCAGTTGCTTTCCAAACCCAATTTAGGCAGTATCCCGTGGCTTCCCAGAAAACATATCCCTACAGAGCTCCTCTCCCACCCTCTCATAGGTTCGACTTTACGCACCTTCTATGCAGCTTGTAAACGCCATGCTGTTTCCAGCATAAACAGCCCTGTCACCCCTCTAAGAGGGAACCCAGACTTCTTACCAGGTCTTTCAGGGAATATCCTTAAAGATGAATGGCCCCACGACCAATTACAAGCCAGGCACTTTTTCCACAAAGGGAAGTTCATTCAACTCCAAGAGTTGGAAAAAAGTCTAACACTTCCAAATTCCCGCTCTGGCTGTAACTCCAGATCAAACATTTCCTAAACCACCCAACATGCCGCAAGAAATATTTCCAACCCCCGACACCATTTGAAGCACTCTGCACAAACTCCTCTCCACAGAGTCATGTCATCTCCGCAATCTACTCAGGCCTTTTTGGAAACTCTGAGTCTATTATGCACTCCACTCACAAATACTGGGAAGACAAACTCCTGAAAGAGCTTGATGTAACAACCTGGGAGCGGGTCCACCTACTGATTCACAAAAGCTCATTAAATGTGAACATACAGGAGAACAGCTATAAAATATTTACCAGGTGGTACAAAACACCTGAAGCGCTACACACCCTTATGCCGTCGATCCCCGACACGTGTTGGAGATGCAAAAAAGAGGTAGGCTCTCCCCTCCATATCTGGTGGTCTTGCCCTGCCATTCAGCCATTCTGGCAAAAGGTCCACGCCTTAACAAGCGAAATTTCTTCTCTACCCCTGGAATGTTCCCCTTCTCAATACCTTCTGTACTTGTGTGACATACCGAGGAAAAAATACGATAAATCTATAGCAGTTCATATGATCAATGACACGCGCCTCTGTATACCCAAACATTGGAAGTCCACAGAATCTCCATCCTTGAAGGAATGGATATCAAAACTCAATCACATAAATGAACTTGAGGAACTGATTCATATATCAAATGATCACTCACAGGCATACGCCAAGATCTGGGAACCTTGGCTGAAATATACTCAATCCCAATCCTATCAGGACCTCGCTTCGACCATCTCGCCCAATGCATAATCGTGGAGGTTGCAACATTTTTATAACTGCTCTATTGCTCTAATCTTGCTCATGTATATCCACTTTTTCTTTTACACCCCCTTTTAACCACCCCCCCTCTTTCCCACCTTTTCCTCCTCACCCCTCCTCCTCCTTTTTTTTTTCTCTCCTTCTCCCCCCTTCTCTATCTTCTTCCCCCCTCATAAATCCATTATGCTTTATTGGGTCCTTGGGGAAAGAGGCTGGGAACGAGATACTGGGCGCGAGCCACATCTCCCCCCCAAGCCCTCGGACCCTAAACAAACCCATGTCCCTATCAGCAATTATTCCTCACATACAATTCTTGAAAGCACCCATCATACCTACTCCACAAAGATAGAGGTCACACTTACTATATAGTATTGCCTTAGATCATAGACCTAAAGCAAAAGTAGAACCCTAAGAGAGTGCCCGGGCTGCCTATTTGCTGATAAACCCCAACTAGACGAACCATTCCTGTAAACTCTTAGTGAGCCATTGATCCTTCTTTGCTTTCAGATGCTCGACACTTCCGCTTTGTTCTTGCTATGCCCCAAATGCACATACACTCACTACCTAGCACACCTTGGCCGACATTGCTAAGAATCATACTTCTATTGTATTTACCCCATGATGTTACACTCTAGATCGCACATTTAAGTACTATGTTTCCTGTTGTAATTTGTATTCTGTATCTTTGAAATTTCTTCAATAAATTTCTTTGAAAAAAAAAAAATTAGTGCGAACATTCGAACACCATTAAAGTCTATGGGACCCGAACATGAAACATCAAAAGTGCTAATTTTAAAGGTTTATATGCAAGTTATTGTCCTAAAAAGTGTATGGGGACCCAAGTCCTGCCCTAGGGGACATGTATTAATGCAAAGAAAAGTTTTTAAATTGATCGTTTTTTCAGGAGCAGGGATTTTAATAATGCCTAAAGTGAAACAATAAAAATATAATATTCCTTTAAATAATGTGTCGGGGGGGGGGGGGTCCCTTAGTATGCCTGTAAAATCACCTCTGTGATGTTTAGAACAGTGCCAGAGCAAAATGACATCTGTGAAGGAAAAATTGTCACTTATTATCGCGGCTGTAATGTATTTCCAGCTGCCGGCAATATACATAAAAGTCTCTGAAAACAATTGTGTGGGCCCCTCCCCCTTCGGGTCTGGTTTGGATTTTATAGGGGAACCCGTGCCAAATTAAAAAAAAATTGAGGCGGGGACCCTCTAAAATCCAAACCAGACCTTTATCCCAGCATGCAACCGGGCCACCAGGATAGGGGAGGGGACGAGCGAGCGCCCCACCCCCTCCTGAACTGTACCAGGCTACATGCCCGCAACATGGGGAGTATGGGTGCTTTGGGGCAGGGGGGCACTCTGGGCTGTGGTTGTGGGGGTGCGCGGGTGGGGGGCTTATCAGAATCTGGAAGCCCCCTTTATTAAGGGGGCCCCCAAATCCCGCCCCCTTATGTGAATTAGTATCGGGTACATCGTACCCCTACTACTTCACCAAAAGTGTCAAAAAAAGGAAAGACCACAAGAGACAATTAGGGACAAGTCCTTTATTAAAAAATAAAAATAAGTGTCCCCCGTTGTAATCCATCGTCAATGGGACGACGGACCCGTAAAAAAACCCCAAAAAAACAATAGCTCCTCCTCCATGGGAGGGCTCCCGCCAACTGAGCTCTTTTTGTTTTGACGTTTTATTTATAGTGAAGGACGGGGCCACCCAGTGACGTAATTGAGTGTCCCGTCCCTCTGCCGTCACATGATGTCAGAAGGGGCGGGGTCACCCGTACGTCACCCGGTGGCCTGCCCTGCACCATAAATAAAACATCAACACAAAGCCAGCGCAGACGGCGGCAGCCCTCCCATGGAGGAGGAGCTGTACGCGTCATCTGCGAACGCCCCACAATGTTCTTAATTTAATGAACGGGCGAATGCCCGATGTTCGAGTCGAACTTACGTTCGACTCGAACCGTGGGCCTATCCCTAGACCTAACCATTAAGTCCATGCGCAACATGAAAATGGTGAAAAATATATACATAGTTCCTTACAGAAACATGTGTTCCAAACCCAAAGATTATAAATCCATGGGCATAGTATTCTTATCGGATTTTGCTGTCCATGGAACAATCCTCAGTCCATATATAACTCACTCAATATGAGGTTTTCCCATCTTATAGAAATCCTGGGTGGGTCAGGAGATGGAGGTGGATGGATAAGATCCATGCCTGACCAGTTTCGCTGGTCTCTGATCTCATTCTATGCTAAGCCTCTGAAGCAGCCGACAGAGACAGGCAAAACTGGTCAGGCATGGATCTTATCCATCTACCTGCATCTCCTGACCCACCCAGGGTTTCCATAAGAGGGATCCGAGAAGAGGAGGATCCAGCTTGCCACGAGCAGGTAAGTATAGCACGTTAATGTCAGGGCTGGGATCAGCTCTCTCTTCTCAGAGCAAGCTGCTCAGCTGAGGTTTGATTGCCAGTCTCAGCTTCCACTCTGCCTCACCTGATGATCATATCCTGCCTAGTTAAGCCATCTCTGCTGCTATATAAACTGCCTGGATCAGATTGCAGATGCCTTGCCTTGGTCGACATCTCTGGAGAAACCTCTGCTGTGTTTTCCTGTGAAAGACTTTGCCTGTTTGATGTTCCCTTATGATCCCTGGATTCAAGACCCTGCTTGACTGACTCTCCTCCTGGCTCCTGACTCTGCATGCCATATGTTTGACCTCGCTGATCTCTGGACTCCTGTTTCACTGGCTTGCTCTGACTGTCTGTTCTGGTTACAGAACCCTGGCTATGTTTTGACCACGTTTACTTTGTTTATATCATTTTACCTTTTTATTAAAAAGTGTGATTTTACTGCACTTCTGTCTTGGTCTGATTCATGGTTCCTGACAGTGAACCATGAATTCAGAAGATGCAGACAATTTTTTTGCTGGTAATAATTTTTCCAAATTGGATGAGCAGGATCATCACATGGATTAATTTGCCATAGCGTTACAGATGCTCCTGAATTGCACTGTTCACCTGGTTCCTCCTACGGTGGCCGTTCCGGCACAACCTGTGTTGCAGGCCGCTCCTGTTGATGCTCAAGTCTATGTGCAGGCATCCTCCTCAAAAATTACCTCTAAAAGGGGTATGTTTGGTTCCACTCCACTTCCTCAGCCATTTGTGGGCGATCCAGTTCAATGCAGAGGGTTTCTAAACCAGGTTGGGATATACTTTGAGATTCTGCCCCAGGCGTTTCCCACGGACAGAAGCAAAGTAGGCTTCATGATTTCTTTGCTTTCTGACAGAGCCTTGGCCTGGGCAAACCCTATATGGGAGAAGCAAAAACCTGTTGTCCAGAGTTACCCAGAGTTTGTGGCCTCCTTTAAAAAGGTATTTGATGTTCCCGCACACTCCACTACCACTGCCAAAAGCCTCATGTCCATCAAGCAGGCTACGAGAACAGTTGCTGATTACGCCATTGAATTCCGTACTCTGGCAGCAAAGGTTGCTTGAAACAATGAGGCTCTCATGGCTGCTTTTTCTCATGATCTCTTAGATAACATCAAAGATGAGATAGCAGACATACCTACTGAGCCGGAGAGGTTGATCACGTTTGCCATTCTCATTGACTCCAGACTCTGAGAGACCTTCCTTTAAGGAGCACTTGCAGAAGCTTCCTGCACGCTTGGCTCCTCACCTCCCATACCGCCTGTTCTGAGCCTGTCAGTGAAGTAGAACCCATGCGGTTGGGCTACACATGTCTCTCTGTGGATGGGAGAGCCTTTAGGAGGAGGGAGAGATTGTGACTTTATTGTGGCCAGGCAAGTCACTTTTTGAAGTCTTGTCCTACCCGTCCAGGAAACGCTTGCACCTGAGGCCCTGTAGGGGACAGACCTTAGATACATCGAGATACAGGCTCTAATCGACTCTGGTGCTGCAGGCCTGTTCATAGATAGTGCCTTTGTGTCTAAGCACTTGATCCCGCTGCAGCTTCAGGCTACTCCATTGCCATTGAGGCTATTGATGGGAGACCTCTACAGCCTGCCCAGGTGACTCATGAGACTGCTCCATTGAATATGGCCGTAGGGGCTCTTCACCATGAGATAATCCAATTCCAAGTAATTTCCTCTCCTCATTTTCCAGTGGTTATTGGTTATCTTTGGTTACAGAGGCAAAACCCCTCTTTTGATTGGCTTCGTGCTGAGGTTCTTTCCTGGTCACCGCAATGCAGTAAGACATGTTTTCATAAGCTGGCTAAGGTCTTGTGTACCTCTTCACTTTCCTCCCTGCCGGAGGAATACCGCAAATTTAGCGATGTCTTTGATAAAGGTCAAACCGGTAGTTTGTCTCCATGCCGGTCGTATGATTGCACAAATGACCTTCAACCTGGTGCCATACCCCCTAATGGCTGGGTTTGCCCTTTGTCTGTCTCGGAGGAAAAAGCCAAGGAGGAGTATGCCACAGACGCACTTTATAGAGGGTTCATCCACAAATCCTCATCTCCTGCTGGTGCTGGCTTCTTCTTTGTGAAAAAGAAGAGTGGCAAACTGAGACCTTGCATTGATTATCGGGGTCTCAATCATTTCACGATTAAGAATGTTATTTGACCTCCTCAAGGGAGCAACGGTTTTCACAAAGCTTGATCTGGGAGGGGCATAAAATCTCATGAGGTTCAAGGAGGGCGATGAGTGAGAAACTGTGTTTAATACCAGGGCAGGCCATTACGAATACCTCGTAATGCCGTTTGGTCTTTGCAATGCTCCGGCAGTTTTCCAGGATTTCATCAACGATGTCCTTCGCGACTTGTTGCAGCAATGTGTGGTGGTTTATCTCGATGATATCCTCATATATTTCAAGTCCCTAGAGGGCCACCACACAGATGTCTGCCATGTGCTTCAGAGGCTGAGAGATAATATCCTGTATTGTAAGTGGAGAAGTGCAAGTTCCAGTGTGAATAGGTTAAATTTCTGGGTTATGTCATTTCCACTGCTGGTTTTTCGATGGACCCAGAGAAGCTATCTGCAGTTCTATAGTGGCCCCGACCCATGAGATTATGTCCACTACAACATTTTCTTGGCTTTGCTATTTATTATCGGAAGTTTATTTGTAACATCTCTGGTTAAGCCCCTGACTGAAAGAACGGTAACCCACAGAATTGGCATTTGAAAGTCTCAATACCGTTGTTTCTGCTCCTGTGTTGGCAGATTCTACGTTACCCTTCATCCTTGAGGTTGATACATCCGAGACTGGAGTTGGTGCCCTTCTGTCCCAATGTCCCACCTCCAAGAGCGCTATGCATCCTTGTGGCTACTTTTCAAAAAAGTTTTCTCCTGCAGAATGCAATGATGAGATTGGGGACAGAGAGTTGTTAGCAATCATTTTAGCCCTTAAAGAATGGAGGCATCTCCACGAGGGTACCACTGTTCTGGTTCTCAATTTGACTGACCACAAGAATCTCACATTCTTGTTTGAGGCTAAATGCCTCTCCCCCAGGAGGGCACGAAGGGCTCTGTTTTTGTCAAGCTTCAATTTCATAGTCTCATTCTTACCCAGTATTAAGAACGAAAGGACTGATGCATTGTCGCAACAGTTTTCCTCTGCTTCCAAAATGGAGTCGGTTCCTGTTCCTGTGATACTTCCTGATCATATTCTGGCTACGAGTTATACCAGTCTCACTTCCCCTTTGGGTGACAAGATCCTTGCTGCACAGATCCATGCTCCTCCTGAGAAACCTTGTGACCGCTGCTTTGTCCCAGAGAGTCTCCATACTGCTGTGCTCCAGACTTACCATTCTCCCAAGGCTGCTGGTCACCCAAGGAAGAATCAACTCATTTGGGATTTTACCCAACAGTTTTGGTGGCCTAGTCACCATGCTGATGTGGCCACATGTTCAGTGTGTGCTCAGAACAAAACACCATGACATCTTCCAGTAGGTCTTCTACCACCCATACCCAATGAACAGTGGCCTTGGACCCACCTGTCTATGGATTTTATTGTGGAGTTACCTAACTCTCAGGGTAACACACTTATCCTTATGGTAGTTGCCCGATTCTCAAAGATTTCACATTGTATTCCAATTAAGAAGTTGCCCATGTCCAAGGAACTGGCATCCATATTTGTTCAGGAGATCTTTCCCTTACATGGGCTTCCCAAGGTTATTGTCTCAGACAGGGGTAGCCAGTTTGTGTCTAGGTTTTGGCGAGCCTTTTGTGCACAGTTGGGAATTCATCTTTCCTTCTCTTCTGCGTATCACACAGTTCAATGGGGCACAGAACAAGCCAACCAGTCCTTGTAACAGTTTTTACGTTGCTATACTTCTGACCACCATAACAACCGGTCAGACCAGTTACCTTGGGTAGCGTTTGCTCACAATAGTGCCGTCAGTACCGCTTGTTGTCTCTGTTTATGGCAAATTAAAGTTTCCAACCAGCCATGTTGCCAGACTCATTTGTTCCTCAGGGAATTCCTGCATTGGAGGAGCATCTCTGTGGTCTTTGTTCCACTTGGGTACAGGTCCAGGAGTCTTTGCGACGTGCCAATGATAGGTGCAGACGCCATGCTGACCACAGACGCCTACTTGCACCTTCTTACCAAGTTGGGAAGAGGGTCTGGCTGTCTTCTCGCAACCTCAGACTCAGTGTTCCCTCACTGAAGCTGGCACCATGGTTTATTGGGCCTTTCCGCATTCTCCACAAGATCAACCCAGTGGCTTATGCTTTAGACCTGCCTTTTAGTATGCAAATTTTTAATGTATTCCATGTCTCCATGTTAATACCTTTGATATGCAACCGCATCACCACCTCGGTACCACGTCCTCATCCTGTTCAGGTTGAGAACAAAGAGGAGTATGAGATACAATCTATCATTGACTCCCAGAGGTTCTGTGGGCATGTACAGTACCTGGTTCATTGGAAGAGGTACAGTCCGGAGGAGCATTCTTGGGTCTCATACTCGAACGTACATGCTCCTGTCCTCCTCCATGCTTTCCATAGATGTTTTCCCCTCAAACCTGGTGGCCCCCTGAGGGGGGGTTGTTGAGGAATGGGTACTGTCAGGGCTGGTATCAGCTCTCCCTTCTCAGAGCAAGCTGCTCAGCTGAGGGTTAATTGCCAGTCTCAGCTTCCACTCTGTCTCACCTGATGATCATATCCTGCCTCATTAATCCAGCTCTGCTGCTATATAAACTTCCTGAATTAGATTGCAGATGCCTTCACCTTGGTCAACATCTCTGGAGAAATCTCTTCTGTGTTTTCCTGTGAAAGACCTTGCCTGTTTGACGTTCCCTTATGATTCCTGGATTCAAGGCCCTGCTTGGCTGACTCTCCTCCTGGCTCCTGACCCTGCATTACATTTGTTTGACCTCGCTGATTTTTGGACTCCTGTTTCACTGGCTTGCTCTGACTATCCGCTCTGGTTACCGAACCCTGGCTATGTTTTGACCACGTTTACTCTGTTTATATAATTTTACCTTTTTATTAAAAAGTGTGATTTTACTGCACTTCTTTCTTGGGCTGATTCATGGCTCCTGACAGTTTTTTATTTAAAAGACAAAAAAACAAGACTTTACAATCACTTTAAAGTAGTTCCCTGACTTAAAGAGCCTTACGGTGTGCAGTAAATGTGCAGAATTCCTCTGAAAAATGACTTGTCTCATGTCACTAAACACTGCAACTTGTATGTTTGCATTAGGAGGGACATGCTGAACCTGCGCCCACTCCACTAGTCCAGTGTATTTCTGTCACCTCCCTCCCAGTAAAAGAATGTGGTCCTACCGAGCACCAAGCGCAGGCCCATGCGCACTCTCACTTAACTTCTTCACTTCCCATACCTTGTGACTAAGCCATAGATCTCTGTAATGCGTGTTCAGATCCACTTGTTATTGGATACTGACTGCTAAGGAGGGAACCAGAATATTGACCCCCTCACTACCAGAGGGCCTGTCACCCTACCTTACCAGTCACCTTACCAGGTTCCATGCCTAACGACTGTTTGCTTGCTGAACTTGTATTTGGTTACTCATACCAATGCTCATAACGCACATAACGGTTAATGTAACTTTATTGGGGAGATGCAACATAACAGTTCAATATGAACAATATCCTTTCCCTAATCCTAACTAGAATAGTGTATAGGCCTAAGCATACCTCAATGAGGCGAGAGTCCATAACAGCATTGTCCATGGCTTGGCTGTCTTCCAAAAACCCCAGTTTCTTAAGTAGCGCCAATAATTGCTCTGGAACTCGCTGAACCCTCCACAACTCACCTTTTTAGTTACAGCACAGAGGAGGGGGCAGAGGTTTA
Source organism: Glandirana rugosa (assembly GCA_018402905.1). NCBI lineage: Eukaryota > Metazoa > Chordata > Amphibia > Anura > Ranidae > Glandirana > Glandirana rugosa. The sequence goes on along the minus strand of BLSH010078506.1, from coordinate 751,327 downwards.
ACCCCTTCCCACCCTGGGCAGCCTGTCTAACTTGCTAACAGAAAATCTTCCCTGTGTAGGCAACCTGCCTACATACTGAGTGCTGGATGTAAAATTTAAAAGGAAACAAAGTGTCACGTACCTGATGGAGGAGTCTGACTTATGCAGGGGATCACCTCTCTTGCGTCCCTGGTTCAAGAACCCCTGGTAGTGCAGACAGGGAGTACTGGAGCACAAGGGGGCACAAGGGTTGGACTGGGTCACTTGTGGTATGTGAGGATCCACTGAAGCTCATGCTTGGCAGAAGAATGGTGGTGCAATCCGGGTCGGTAACAGGCTGGCAGTGTAGTACAGATGGAGCAGGCAGGTGGGTAGTCAGGTACAAGCAAGGT
>BLSH010078506.1:711853-740936 GCA_018402905.1 Glandirana rugosa | reverse complement strand
TCGGTATAGGGACAAGAATCTTGTAGACGTTTGACACACACTTTTGATAGTAAATCGCCCCTCTTCGGTATAGTGACAAGACCGAAGAGGGCCGATTAAATATGAAAATAGTGTGTCAAAATTCTAACTATCAATTAGTGGGGAGAAGCCAGATCACTGTTCTAAGAACAGTGATATATCCTATCGCTGTTCTTAGGACAGTGATCTGGCTTTTCCCCACTAATTGATAGGTTTCACACACAGTTAGAAGATAATTGTAGAACAGGGATATGGCTTCTCCCGGCTAATGTATACTTTTCTCACAGAGTTTTAAGATGATTGTAGAATGTACAATCATCTTAAAACTGTGTGATAAAAGTATAAATTAGCCGGGAGAAGCCAGAACAGTGATATGGCTTCTCCCCGCTAAATGATAGTTTTCACACACAGTTTGCAGATGTTCTAAGAACAGGGATATGGCTTCTCCCAGCTAATGTATACTTTTCTCACAGAGTTTTAAGATGATTGTAGAATGTACAATCATCTTAAAACTGTGTGATAAAAGTATAAATTAGCCGGGAGAAGCCAGAACAGTGATATGGCTTCTCCCCGCTAAATGATAGTTTTCACACACAGTTTGCAGATGTTCTAAGAACAGGGATATGGCTTCTCCCAGCTAATGTATACTTTTCTCACAGAGTTTTAAGATGATTGTAAAATGTCCAATCATCTTAAAACTGTGTGATAAAAGTATAAATCAGCTGGGAGAAGCCATATCACTGTTCTTAGAACAGTTTGCAGATGTTCTAAGAACAGGGATATGGCTTCTCCCAGCTAATTTATACTTTTCTCACACAGTTTTAAGATAGTCCACATCCACCTCCATTTTTGATTTTTTTATGTTATTTTTTTTAAATTATTTTAAGTTATTTCCCTATCCCCATTTCTTTGTAGGGCACTTGTCCGACCCTTACCCCCATTTTCCTTCCTTTTGCAGACCTCTAGGACTTTCTTACAGCCATTTTTGTGCCTAAAAGTTCGGGTCCCCATTGATTTCAATGGGGTTCAGGGTCCGGGTCAAAGTTCGGGTTCTGTCCGGTCCAGAACCCGGACTTTGTCCCGAAGTTCGGCCGAACCAGCAGAACCCGAACTTCCAGAGGTTCGATCAACTCTAGTTATGAACACTGAATAAATTAATTTGAGGGAAAAACCTAAGAATTCATGCTTTGCCAATTTTTTATAAGCAACACAAGTTTTTTGTGGTGCTTAGGAAAGCATGGTATGGAGGCCATTTCTCCCTCGGGTTGGTTCCCCCTCTCCACAGGTGTTTAGAAGTTTGAAAGCTATACTTCAATGGCTTTCACGCATTGGGCCATATTTCCCAGTTCTTGGCAAATTTTTTGTAAGATAGGGAATTGATTGCTAGTGCTTTTTTATAAGCTCTATTCATGTTTTTCTTTTCAAAACCTTCCGAAAGATTTGGGGCTATTGGGGATTTCCATTTGCTAAGAATGGTGGATCTGGCTGCAAGCAATATGTGGGTAACCACTTGTTGGAATTCTCGCGGAAAGTTTCCAATTCCTATATGCAGAATTGCGAGTGCTGGGCTTGGTTGTGTGAAGATGTTAGTTCTTCTGGATATCAGGTGAAATACCTGTGCCCAGAAGCTTGTTAAATCTTAGCACCCCCACATTACATGCAGCAGACTCCCCACTTGGCCGCAGTTGCACCAGCATTGATCCGTTTGCGCTGAGGAGAATTTTGCTACTCTGTAGGGAGTGTAGTACCACCTGTTGGTCATTTTTAGGGTAATCTCCCAGTGTGTGTTGCATTTGGATGATTTGGAGATGACACTAAACGCATTCTTCAATGTGTACCCTAGTTCTTTCTCCCATTTCTTGATGGGGTTGGATTTCTGAAAGTTGGAGGTTTCTTGGAGAGTTGTGTAAAAGAAGAGTATCCCCTTGGATTTGGGTGAGGTTCGTTGTAGTATTCCCATGCTTTGGAGTGTGTGAGCAATCCCTGATATGTATTTTTCTATAACAAATGTAGATTTCTTAGCGCTGTAAATGGAGTTTGGGGGTTGAGATTATATTCCCTTTGAACACTGATTGCTGTTTTTAGTTCGCCCTTGCTATAGAAATCTTTAATCTCTATAAGACCTGCTTTGCCGAGGAGGCTGGTGTCTAACATATCTATCATGTGTTCTAATATGTTAATGGATAATTTGACTGTCTGATCTATATTTTAGGTGGAATGTTTTTTTGAAAGATGTCTCCATGCCTTAAGGGAAGCTTGTGTGGCGATCGGTAGTTGTGTAAGATCCCATTTTTTTCCAAAGGTCGCTTACTTATAACATTACTAGGCTTTTTGTTGGGGATCGGTCAGTTTCAAATTCTACCCATAGTGGGGCATCCTTTTTTCCTACCCAGTGTTTGGTCTAGTTGTGCTGCCCAATAGTAATTGTGTATGTCTGGTAGTCCTGCTCCTCCCTGTTGTTTGCTGCTAGTGAGTGAGGAGTGGGCACATCATGCCCTCTTTCCACCCCATATGCATTTGTGTAGTAGCTTCTTAAGGGAGTCTATTTGGTATTTTGGGATTGGGATTCCCAAGTTCTGAAAGATGTATGTGATTTGTGGCAGTATGGTCATTTTAAATGCCGCTAGTTTTCCAAGGAAATGGTACCTGGGAGATAAGAAACTGTTTATCCCTTGGTTTTATGCCCAAATCAAGTACCTCTGATTTAGTGGTGTTCATTTTGTAATATGAGATTTTCCCAAAGTGTCAGAGCATGTCATAAGCTGCTGGGAGTGACCTTACTGGATCTGTCTGTATTAGGGTGATGTCACCCACAAATAGATTGATTTTGTGACACAATGTTTGGAGATTGAGGCCTTTAATGTCTGGGGAGTTTCTAATGGACTCCGCCAAGGGTTCTATAATTAAATTGAATATCGTGGGTGATAGTGGACACCCCTGGCGAGTTCCATTTTTTATTCGAAATGCCTTTGACAGAGTGCCCGAGGTATCACCTGGGCTGAGGGTTCTGAATAGAGTGACAGTATAGCGGATTGGATAAAGCCTGTGAAGTCAAATTTTGTTAATACTTGATCCATGTATTGCCAGTGTACCCTATCGAATGCCTTCTCCGCGTCCGCTTTTGTTCGCATAGTCAATTACATTTATTATAGGTCTCACTGCATCTGATGTTTGTCTCCCTTCTACAAATTCTGTTTGGTCCTTTTTAATAAGTCTTGGAAGTATTTTCATAATTCTCTTAGCGAGCACTTTGGCCAAAATTTTTGTGTCTGAATTTAGTAGGGAAATTGGACGGAAGTTGGCAAGGGTTGTTGGATCCTTCCCTGGTTTGGGTAGGGTGACCACATATGCTCTCAGCATTTCTTGGGGTAAGGAGGTTTTTTTCTGCTACTTTAGTGAACACCTTTATTAGCTGGGATACCAATTCATGTTGGTATAATTTATAATATTCATTAGGGAACCCATCAGGTCCTGGGGATTTACATGTTGGGAGATTTTTTACTATGTCCGTTAACTCTTTTATGCTCAGAGGTGCGTTGAGTTCAGATAATTGTAAGTCAGTTATTGTCATGTAGGTTTATTTTACTCAAAAATGCTTGTATGCTTACCAAAGTGGGTTGAGGGGTGTTGGGTATTTCAGATTATATAAGGCACTATAGTAATTCGCAAATTTGTCTGCTATGGCTTGGGGATGAGTTATTTTATGCTTTGTTGTTGGATTGATTAGGTGTGGTATTCTGGCTTTTGCTTGCTTTACCTTGATTCTATTAGACAAGTATTTAACTGCCTTATTGGTTTGCGCGTAAGAGGTGAGTTTTAGCCTTCTTAGGTGGGAGTCATGCTTTTCGGACATAATATTCCTAAGTTTGGTACGCAATGCAGCCAATGATTTGGCTGCTGATTGCATAGGGTTTTGTTTATTTTGTATCTCAAGGGTATGAATTTCTGATAAGATTTCTTTTAGTTTGGCATGCCTTTTTGGCCCTGGAGCTCTGTTGTATGCAAATGCCCCTCATAATGGCTTTATGCGCATTGCACAAAGTCCACACATCCTCTACAGAATGCTGATTTGTATGGAAATTGGTGTTTAGTTATTGTATTTTCATATTCTGGTATTTGTAGTATCTTAACATTGCACCTCCATACCTGTGCCATCTCCTTTGGAGCTCCATCCTCCAGAGACATCAGAATGGCCGCGTGATCCGACCAGGTGATGTCTTTAATAGTGGAGGATGAGGCTCTCTGAAGAAGCCCCGAGTCAGTTACATACATGTCTAGACTTGAGAGAACCTGGAATGTAAAGTTCGGGTCCGTACCGGACTTAAGGGTGTCCGTGTCCCAAACCTGAACCCGGACATTTGAGAAAAAGTTTGGGTTCGGGTATGTTTTCGCGCCTTTTGAATAGCTGCAGGGCAGCCGATCAACCATCGTTTCACTCGTTTGCCCTTAAAAGCAATCACAGCCATGCCTACTAATGGCATGGCTGTGATTGGCCAGTACATCATGTGACTCAGCCTCGATATGAGCTGGAGTCATGTAGCGCTGCATGTCACATGCTCTCAGGCTAGTGTAGGAGGATGCTGCTGCCACTGTGAGGGATAGATTAGCATTAAAAAATCATCTCATACTAGTGTAGTGAGAGTTTACTGCTGCTGCTGTGAGGGACAGATTACGGTTATAAAATCATCTCATACTGGTATAGGGAGAGGTTCCTGCCACTGATGTGCGGGATAGATTAGTGTTATAAAATCATCTCATACTAGTATAGGGAGAGGTTCCTGCTGCAGCTGTGAGGGACAGATTACTGTTATAAAATCATCTCATACTAGTATAGTGAGAGGTTCCGTCTGCTGCTGTTAAGGACAGATTACCGTTATAAAATCATCTTATACTAGTATAGGGAGCAGTTCCTGCTGCTGGTGTGAGGGACAGATTAGCGTTCTAAAATCATCTCATACTGGTGTAGGGAGAGGTTCCTGGTGGTGCTGTGAGGGACAGATTAGCGTTCTAAAATCATCTCATACTGGTGTAGGGAGAGGTTCCTGGTGCTGCTGTGAGGGACATATTATCGTTCTAAAATCATCTACTGGAGTAGGGAGAGGTTCCTGGCGGTGCTGTGAGGGACAGATTAGCGTTCTAAAATCATCTCATACTGGTGTAGGGAGAGGTTCCTGCTGCTGCTGTGAGGGACAGATTATCGTACTAAAATCATTGCATACTAGAGTACGGAGAGGTTCCTGACGGTGCTGTGAGGGACAGATTAGTGTTCTAAAATTATCTCATAATGGAGGAGGGAGAGGTTCCTGGCGGTGATGTGAGGGACAGATTATCGTTCTAAAATCATCTCATACTTGTTAGAGAAGATCCGGCAAGAAGAACATTGTTTTCTGACCTTTTGAGCTCTCCCGCACGCGCCCGTGTCGGAAACGGCGACAAACGGCTCTATTTATGCTCTGCAAGCCCTGCAGCAATTGCTGTCTGATCTACAGCTTGTGACGCGTCTCTCCTGAGCAACCTGAACCTGTTATCTGTTCCTGTGACCCGGCTTGCCCCGACCTTGTCTGAACTCTGCCTGTATCGACCCTTGGCTTGCCTACGACCACCTGATTGCCTGATCCTTCTGTACTTCTGCCGTCAGCCTGTTAACGAACTCTGCTTGAACCCAACCACTCTCCTGCCTGAACCCTTGTACCGCACCGCCAGCCAATTGCCGACCCAGCCCGCACGACCACTCTCCAACTGCATGAGTGCTCCAATGGACCATCTACCATCACCAGTGACCCAGTCCGACCCTCGTGCTCTACTGCACTCCCGAGCCACCTGTCTGCTCTACCAGGGGTTCCCGAGTCAGGTTAGTAAGGGAGTTGCCTACTGCATAAGTTAGACTCGCCTACCAGGTACGTGACAATATTGGTGTAGGGAGTGGTTCCTGCTACTGCTGTGAGGCACAGATTATCATTCTAAAATCACCTCATACTAGAGTAGGGAGAGTATCCTGCTGCTGCTGTGAAGAACAAATTATGGTTATAAAATCATCTCATACTGGTATAGGGAGAGGTTCCTGCCGCTGGTGTGAGGGATAGATTAGCGTTATAAAATCATTTCATACTAGTATAGGGATAGGTTCCTGCCGCTGGTGTGAGGGATAGATTAGCGTTATAAAATCATCTCATTCTAGTATAGGGAGAGGTTCCTGCCGCTGGTGTGAGGGATAGATTAGTTTTATAAAATCATCTCATACTAGTATAGGGAGAGGTTCCTGCTGCTGATGTGAAGAACAATTTACTGTTATAAAATCATCTCATACAAGTATAGGGAGAGGTTCCTGCTGCTGCTGTGAGGGACAGATTACTGTTATAAATTCATCTCATACTAGTATAGGGAGCGCTTCCTGCTGCTGGTGTGAGGGACAGATTAGCGTTATAAAATTATCTCATACTGGTGTAGGGAGAGGTTCCTGGTGCTGCTGTGAGGGACAGATTACCATTATAAAATCATCGCATACTAGTATAGGGAGCGGTTCCTGCTGCTGGTGTGAGGGACAGATTAGCGTTATAACATTATCTCATACTGGTATAGGGAGAGGTTCCTGCTGCTGGTGTGAGGGACAGATTAGCGTTCTAAAATCATCTCATAATGGTGTAGGGAGAGATTCCTGCTGCTGCTGTGAGGGACAGATTAGCGTTCTAAAATCATCTCATATTGGTGTAGGGAGAGGTTCCTGGTGCTGCTGTGAGGGACAGATTATCATTCTAAAATCAGCTACTAGAGTAGGGAGAGGTTCCTGGAGGTGCTGTGAGGGATAGATTAGGGGTTATAAAATCATCTCATACTGGTGTAGGGAGAGGTTCCTGGTGCTGCTGTGAGGGACAGAATATTGTTCTAAAATCATCTCATACTAGAGTAGGGAAAGGTTCCTGGCGGTGCTGTGAGGGACAGATTATCATTCTAAAATCATTTCATACTGCTGTAGGGAGAGGTTCCTGCTGCTGCTGTGAGGGACAGACTATCATTCTAAAATCATCTCATACTGGAGTTGGGAGAGGTTCCTGGTAGCACTGTGAGGGACAGATTATGGTTCTAAAATTATCTCATTTTGGTGTAGGAAGAGGTTCCTGCTTCTGCTGTGAGGGACAGATTATCGTTCTAAAATCATCTCATACTGGAGTGGGGAGAGGTTCCTGGCGGTGCTGTGAGGGACAGATTAGTGTTCTAAAAGCATCTTATACTGGAGTAGGGAGAGGTTCCTGGCGGTGCTGTGAGGGACAGATTATCATTCTAAAATCATCTCACACTGGTGTAGGGAGAGGTTCCTGGTGCTGCTGTGAGGGACAGATTAACGTTCTAAAATCATCTCATACTGGAGTAGGGAGAGGTTCCTGGCGGTGCTGTGAGAGACCGATTAACGTTCTAAAATCCTCTCATACTGGTGTAGGAAGAGGTTCCTGGTGCTGCTGTGAGAAACAGATTATCGTTCTAAAATCATCTCATACAACAGTAGTGAGAGGTTCCTGGCGGTGCTGTGAGGGACAGATTAGCGTTCTAAAATCATCTCCTGCTGGTGTAGGAAGAGGTTCCTGCTGCTGATGTGAGGGACAGATTATCGTTCTAAAATCATCTCATACTGGAGTAGGGAGAGGTTCCTGGCGGTGCTGTGAGAGACAGATTAGTGTTCTAATATCATTGCATACTTGAGTAGGGAGTGGTTCCTGGTGGTGCTGTGAGGGACAGATTAGCGTTCTAAAATCATCTCATACTGGTGTAGGGAGAAGTTCCTGGTGTTGCTGTGAGGGACAGATTAGCGTTCTAAAATCATCTCATACTGGAGTAGGGAGAGGTCCCTGGCGCTGCTGTGAGGGACCGATTAGCGTTCTAAAATCATCTCACACTGGTGTAGGGAGAGGTACCTGGTGCTGCTGTGAGGGACCAATTAGCGTTCTAAAATCACCTCATGCTGGTGTAGGAAGAGGTTCCTGCTGCTGATGTGAGGGACAGATTATCGTTCTAAAATCATCTCATACTGGAGTAGGGAGAGGTTCCTGGCGGTGCTGTGAGAGACAGATTAGTGTTCTAATATCATTGCATACTTGAGTAGGGAGTGGTTCCTGGTGGTGCTGTGAGGGACAGATTAGCGTTCTAAAATCATCTCATACTGGTGTAGGGAGAGGTTCCTGGCGGTGCTGTGAGGGACAGATTAGCGTTCTAAAATCATCTCATACTGGAGTAGGGAGAGGTTCCTGCTGCTGATGTGAGGGACAAATTATCGTTCTAAAATCATCTTATACTGGAGTAGGGAGAGGTTCCTGGTGGTGCTGTGAGGGACAGATGAGTGTTCTAATATCATTGCATACTGGAGTATGGAGAGGTTCCTGGTGGTGCTGTGAGGGACAGATTATCATTCTAAAATCATTTCATACTGGTGTAGGGAGAGGTTCCTGGTGCTGCTGTGAGGGACAGATTAGCATTCTAAAATCATATCATACTGGAGTAGGGAGAAGTTCCTGGCGGTACTGTGAGGGACAGATTAGCGTCCTAAAATCATCTCATACTGGTATAGGGAGAGGTTCCTGCTGCTGGTGTGAGGGACAGATTATCGTTCTAAAATCATCTCATACTTGAGTAGGGAGAGGTTCCTGGTGCTGCTGTGAGGGACAGATTAGCGTTCTAAAATCATCTCATACTGGAGTAGGGAGAGGTTCCTGGCGGTGCTGTGAGGGACAGATTAGCGTTCTAAAATCATCTCATACTGGTGTAGGGAGAGGTTCCTGGTGCTTCTGTGAGGGACAGATTAGCGTTCTAAAATCATCTCATACTGGAGTAGGGAGAGGTTCCTGGCGGTGCTGTGAGGGACAGATTAGCATTCAAAAATCATCTCATACTGGTGTAGGGAACGGTTCCTGCTGCTGCTACGAGGGACAGATTATCTTTCTAAAATCAACTCATACTGGAGAAGAGAGAGGTTCCTGCTGGTGCTGTGAGGGACAGATTAGTGTTCTAAAATGATCTCACACTGGAGTAAGGAGAGATTCCTGGCGGTGCTGTGAGGGACAGATTAGCATTCTAAAATCATCTCATCCTGGAGTTGGGAGAGGTTCCTGGCTGTGCTATAAGGGACAGATTGGTGTTCTAAAATCATCTCATACTGGAGTAGGGAGAGGTTCCTGGCAGTACTGTGAGGGACAGATTATAATTCTAAAATCATCTCATACTGGTGTAGGGAGATTTTCCTGGTGCTGCTGTGAGGGACAGATTAGCGTTCTAAAATCATTTCATACTGGAGTAGGGAGAGGTTCCTTTCGGTGCTCTGAGGTACAGATTAGCGTTCTAAAATCATCTCATACTGGTGTAGGGAGAGGTTCCTGGTGCTGCTGTGAGGGACAGATTATCATTCTAAAATCATCTCATACTGGAGTAGTGAGAGGTTCCTGGCCGTGCTGTGAGGGACAGATTAGCGTTCTAAAATCATCTCATACTGGTGTAGGGAGAGGTTCCTACTGCTGTTATGAGGGACAGATTATCATTCTAAAATCATCTCATACTGGAGTAGGGAGAGGTTCCTGGCAGTGCTGTGAGGGACAGAGTATAGTTCTAAAATCATCTCATACTGGTGTAGAGAGAGATTCCTGGTGCTGCTGTGAGGGACAGATTATCATTCTAAAATCATCTCATACTGGAGTAGGGAGAGGTTCCTGCTGCTGCTGTGAGGGGTGCATTTCTTGCACAAAAATAAAAAGTGCGTCTACATTGCTGGTTTAAAAAAAATAAATAATAATTTATTATTATTTTTTTTTATTATTATTAATACATAGTGCTACATAGTACATTTGCACCTTGCTGTGCATTTCTTGCACAAAATTAAAAAGTGTGTCTACATTGCTGGTTTAACAAATAATTGAAATTTGTGCTAAATAGTACATTTGCATCCAGCATGAGGAAGCGTCAAATAAGGGACATGGTCGTGGTGCTGCTGGTGCTGCTGGTGTTGGTGGTGTTGGTGAAGCTCCTGTTGCAAGGAGATGATGTGGTCGATCTGTGCCAGCTACACGCACAAGTGAAACACCTTCCTCAGGTGCGAGTAGCCGACAGAACCTTCAACGTTATATGGTAGGCCCGAATGCGGCTCAAAGAATGGTGAGGCCAGAACAAGTACAGGCGATAGTAGATTTTGGCGGCTGACAATGCCTCCAATTCCTTCACATTGTCTCCCACCCGGTCCCTTGCTGAAAGCTCAGAGTTGGCACCTGAACCCCATGGCCATCTGTCTTGCACCTCAGCCCCTTGTAAATCAGCTAAGAAGTCTGAGCCCCAAGTCATGCAGCAGTCTCTTCTGCTTTTTGATTACTCTGCTGGTGTGCTTTCTGTGGGCCATCCACATAGCCCTGCCCCAGAAGTGGAAGACATTGAGTGCACCGATGCCTAACCACTTCTGGATCAGGATGAGGACATGGAAACACCACTGCAGCACTTCTCTGATGATGACAGGTGCCAACGGCTGCAGCTTTCCGCAGTGTGCAGACTGACAAGGAGGGCAGTGGTGAAGAGTGGGTGGAAGAAGATGTGGAGGATGGTGAGGTCCTAGGCCCCACATGGAATGAAGGTCATGCGAGTGAGGTGTGCAATTTAGAGGAGGAGGTGGTGGTCGCACAGAGGCACCAGCACAGCAAAAGAGGAAGCAGGTTGCAAAAGCGGAGCGACCTTCCCCTAGACAGTACGCCTGCTACTACCCACGGCACCCAGGGACCTAGCACACCAAAGGCAGCTCAAAGGAGTTCCCCGGCGTGGCAGTTCTTCAGACAATGTGCTGACGACAAGACACGAGTGGTTTGCATGCTGTGCAATCAGAGCCTGAAGCGAAGCATAAATGTTCTAAACCTGAGCACAACCTGCATGACCAGGCATCTACATGCAAACCATGAGCTGCAGTGGAATAAGCACCTCAAAATCCAAGAAAGGTCTCGGCCTCCTCCTGCTTCCTTCTGCGGCTGCCTCCACCTCTACAGTGCCAGTGTCACCTGCCACCCAGCAAACAGACGATGTGACAGCAACGCCACCATGTTCGCCACTGTCCCCAAGCATTTCCACACCATGGTCCCATGGAAGCTTACAGCTGTCCATCTCCCAAACACTGGAGAGAAAGAGGAAGTACCCCCCTACCCACCCGCGATCCCTGGCCCTGAATGCCAGCATTTCAAAATTCCTGGCCTTTGAAATGCTGTCATTCCGTCTGGGGACACGGACAGTTTTAAAGACCTGATGGCGGTGGCTGTCCCACAGTATGTGGTTCCCAGCTGCCACTGCTTTTCCAGGTGAGCCATCCCTTCCCTGCACAAACAAGTCGGGGACAAGATCAAGTGTGCACTGTGCAACGCCATCTGTGGCAAGGTCCACATAACCACTGATACGTGGACCAGTAAGCATGGGCAGGGACGCTATATCTCGCTAACTTCACACTGGGCAAATGTAGTGGCGGATGGGCCTGAGGCAGATAACAGTTTGGTGCATGTCCTTCCGCCACCGGGGATTGCAGGGCATTTATCTTTGCCTCCTGTTGCCTCCTCCTACTCTGCTTCCTCCTCCTCTACCACCTCTTCATCTGGTCAGCGTAACACCTTCACCACCAACTTCAGCACATCCAGGGGGAAATGACAGCATTCTGTTTTAAAACTGATATGTTTGGAGGATAAACCCCACACTGCGCAGCAGCTGTGGATGGGCATTGAACAACAGACCAATGAGTGGTTGTTGCCACTGAGCCTCAAGCTCGGCCTGGTGGTGTGCGATAATGGGTGAAATCTCGTAGCAGCTCTTGGCATAGCCGGTTTGATGTACATACCTTGCCTTGGCGCATGTGCTGAATTTGGTGGTGCAGAAATTTCTAAAAAACTACCCGGATATGTCAGAGCTGCTGCAGAAAGTGCAGGCCGTCTGTGCGCGCTTTCGGCGTTCTCACCCTGCTGCTGATTACCTGTCTGCGCTGCAGTGGAACTTTGGCCTTCCCGCTCACCGCCTCCTATACGACGTGCCCACAAGGTGGAACTCCACCTTGCACATGCTGGAGAGATTGTGCGAGCAGCAGCAGGCAATAGTGGAGTTTCAGCTCCAGCACGCAGAGGTCAGTCGCTCTGCGGAACAGCACCATTTCACCATCAACGAGTGGGCCTCCATGTGGACCTGTGTACCATATTGCAGTGTTTTGAGTAATCCACCAACATGGCCAGTGCCAATGATGCTGTTCTCAGCGTTACTATCCCACTTCTATGTCTCCTTGAAAAAACACTTCGGGCGATGATGGAAGAGGATGTGGCACAGGAGGAGGAGGAAGAGGGGTCATTTCCACGGTTATCAGGCCAGTCATTCACAAGTGGCTCGGAGGGTGGGTTCCTGCACAAGCATAGGCCAGGTAAAAAATGTTCAAGCCAGGGCACAATTCTGGAGGATGAGGATGATGAGGAGGAGGAGGAACCATGTTCACAGCAGGGTGGCACCCAACGCAGATCGTGGGCATCACTGGAGCATGGCTGAGGGGATACAGAGGACACAGATGATACACCTCCCACAGAGGACAGCTTGTCTTTGCCTCTGGGCAGCCTGGCACACATGAACGACTACATGCTGCAGTGCCTGCTCAACGACAGCCGAGTTGCCCACATTGTAACTTGTGCTGATTACTGGGTGGCCACCCTGCTGGATCCCCGTTACAAGGACAATGTGCCATCCTTAATTCCCTCACTGCAGTGTGAGAGGAAGATGCGTGACTACCAGCGCACGCTGGTAAACGCGCTGCTGAGGGCATTCCCAAATGACACCAGGGGCTCAGTGGAAGAACAAGGAGAAGGCAGAGGAGGAGGAAGAGGTCGCCAACGCAGCTGTGGCACCGCAAGCACCTCAGAAGGCAGGGCTAGCATGGCCAAAATGTGGAAAAGCTTTGTCAGCAGCACGCCACAACAAACAGCACCACCAGCTCATAGGCAACATCTTAGCAGGAGACAGCATTTCAGCAACATGGTGGAACAGTATGTGTGCAAACGCCTACACGTACTGACTGATGGGTCTGCCCCATTCAACTTCTGGGTCTCCAAATTGGGCACATGGCCTGAGCTTGCCCTTTAGGCCTTGGAGGTGCTGGCCTGCCCTGCAGCCAGTGTATTGTCTGAACGTGTGTTTAGCACAGCAGGGGGCGTTATCACAGAAAAGCACAGCCACCTGTCCGCAGCCAACTTGGACAAGCTAACCTTTATTAAAATGAACCAGGCATGGATCCCACAAGACTTGTCTGTACCTTGTGCAGAATAGCCATTTAGACTGGCCTCACACAGCCATTGGTATACTTTTTATTTTAATATGTCTCAATATTTTGGGGGCTACCCCAATTAGAAAAAAACCCCAAACAAACAAAAAACAGTGCTGGCTACCTCCTCCTCCTGCACCGAAACTTCAACCTACACCGCCACGGTCACCGCCTCCTCAACCTCTAGGCTCCTACTCCACATCCACCTCCTCCTCCTCCATTTTTTTTCTATGTGATTTTAAGTTATTTCCCTATCCACATTTGTTTGCAGGGCACTTGTCCTACTCTTACCCCCATTTTGCTTCCTTTTGCAGCCCTCTAGCCCTTTCCAGGACTTTTTTAGAGCCATTTTTGTGCCCAAAAGTTCGGATCACCATTGACTTCAATGGGTTTAGGGGTCCGGGGTCAAGTTGGGGTCAAGTTCGGGGCCGAATTCAAACTTTTTCACGAAGTTTGGCCGAACCCGCCGAAACCGAACATCCAGGTGTCCTCTCAACTCTATACATGTCAATACGAGAGTATGACTGATGCCTGGAAGAATAAAAGGTGTAATCCCTTTCTGAATCATGCATGCATCTCCAGACATCATACATACCCTCCCCGTGAAACACATGGCTAAGAGATATTGTCCTTTTTCTAGTCCTTGGGGATGTATCCATTAAGGGGTTCCTTGTTGCATTAAAATCACCACACATCAACAAGTGTCCATACCTATTCGCTGGGAGCCTCTTGAATATTCTGCGAACGAAGCGGATTTGGTGTGAGTTGGGCTCATATACAGTCACTAGGATAAGTGGGGTTTCATTTATATCGCATTCTAGTATTATGTACCTTCCTTCTGTGTCTAGGGTGGAAGTCTTTAGCTGAAGGGTAACTGAGTTGCGTATCGCCATTATCACTCCTCTTCTTTTTTGTTGTGCGCAGGCCAGGAAAATATGCGGATAGTCTTTATGTGTGCCGCTGGGTTTACTTTCTGTTTGAAAGTGGGTCTCCTGCATGCACAGGACATCTGCTTTTGATGATTTTGTCTCTTTCCAGAGTGAAAATCGTTTGGCCGGGTGGTTGAGGCCATTAGCGTTTATTGATAAGAACTTAATAGGCATATTGGTTAGGTCAGATAGTCATTATGATCTTGCTGTGGAGACAACGGAATACCAAGGTCCGTTGGGCTCGTCCATGAGGACAGCTGTTTTTGTGTTCCATTGGAGAGTGAATGTGAACTGGGGTACCACTGCTGTAGAACTTGGAGCTGATAACTTGAAACTTGTAAAAATAGAACCACTCATGTGGCTCAGGCACAGAAATGGCTGTGAACTTGATATCAGGGGCCATAGGAATAAAGATTGTGTCCTTGGCCTAGGACTGTGTAGTTGGGTTCTTCATAGTTCTCAATTCAGGTACCTCCTGTGATAGGTTTTTTCTTTGCTGACCGCTTTCTGGAGACAACTTGCCAGTCCCTCTCCAGGGTGGCAGGAGCTGGTGGTAGTGGAGCTGAGGGCAGTGGTTGGTCTTCAGACAATATTCCCCATCTTTATAGTGTCTTGATGCCTTCTTCCAGGGTCAACACCGATGTTGTGGACCCCCTGTAGGTAATTAATAGCTTTGCAAAATATTTCCACTTGTGAGGCATGGAATGATTCCTAAGAGCCTTTGTAATTGTTGCTAAGTTTTTGCGTCTTAGCAGGATATACCTACAGAGGTCTGGTAACATTTGTAATTTGTCATACGCATCTGGGCACGCATCTGTTCTCTTGAATGCGAAGATAATTGCCTCCTTTGATTGGTAATAGTGGACCTTCAGAAGTATATCTCGTGGGGGTGTCTGTATCCAGGAAGGCAGGCTTAGGTAATCTGTGGATCCTGTCAATAACCAGGTCAGACGTAGAAAGTGACAGTGCCCATTTTGAAAATAGGTCTGTGACATATTGCTGTAACTGGTTCTGTTGTACTGTTTCAGGGATCCCCCTTAGTTTGATGTTACACGTTCTCGATCTGTCTTCTAGGTTGGCGACCTTTGCTTTAAGCCATTCAATGTCTTCTTAATGTCCATCATGGGCATCTACCATTGTGTTGAATGATGTAACATATTTCTCCATGTTATCTTCCATGGCTGTAACTCTGTCCCCCAGCTCATGAATGTCTCTTCTAAACTGTGTTACACAATCTTTAAGATCCATTTGTAAGGAAGATCGTAGTGACAGTAACATGTTTTTGAGGGTGCTATCTGATATAGGCTGCCCTGTGGTTGGGAATGCGGCGATGGGGTCTGCTGCCACCTGCTCTGTACTTGAGGTGGAGGCCTGTGTGGGGCCTAGCTCCATCTCCACCTCCTGCTCCATTGAGAGCTCCCTGCATGGCTTCGTTTTGACTGGGCTCTTCGTGGACGGTGAGGAGGACCCTGACGAGTTTCTGCTGTCAGGGTTTCCTACCTGCTCTGCTGGGAAGGCTTGCGGGTTGTGGTGCTGGGCTCCGTTCGGTCCTGTGCACATGTTTTGCGGCCGGGAGCTGCTGACATTTTGCTGGAGCCTCCTGCCCACCGGCTGGAAGAAGCTTGCTAGTTTTTGTACGTGGGCTTGATGTTTCCTCCGGCGGGTCATCTCCCTGCCTCTCTGATGTCCTCTGTGACAGTCGGGGCCTGTGTCAGGATCGGAGGTGCCCGTTCTGTGGGCTAGTCCCGGGTGGCCATGCGGAGCGCCTGCTTCATGCGGCCATCTACATCGCTGGTTGCCATGCCCCCCCTCCACTACTGCACTTGATATTGAAATGTATACTAATTTGTTTTGATTTTGATGTCTCAATGATATGTGGTGTTAAAATGTTAAATATTTACATGCAACAAACATTCACCTCTGGGCACTCAGTATGCACAATTGTCATTTCCCTTAAAGGAGCTGTAAAGGCAGAAGGTTTTTCATCTTAATGCATTCTATGCATTAAGATAAAAAAACCTTCTGTGTGTAGCAGCTCCCCCAGCACCCCCTAGTTACTTATCTGAGCCCTATTTCTATCCAGTGATGTCCACAAATATCTTAGCTGTCCAGGACTCTCCTCATGATTGGCTAAGACACAGCAGCTGTGCTATTGGCTCCCACGGCTGTCAAGTCAGTTAGCCAATCAGGGGAGAGAGGGGGCGGGCCGTGTCAGTCTTCCGTGTCTGAATGGACACATGGAGCTGTGACTCAGCTCGGGTGCCGCATAGAAAGCTGCTGGCTGTGGGGGTATTAGATAGGAGGGAGGGGCCAGGAGAGCAGAAGAGGGAACCGAGAAGAGGAGTTTCCAGGCTGTTCTGTGCAAAACCAACTGAACAGAGGAGGTAGGTATAACATGTTTGTTATTTAAAAAAAAAACAATACTTTACAATCATCATAAGTAGCTGTTTTATTAATGTTACAATCTCAACGTTATAAATATGCAAAGAAAGCTATTTCACAGTCAAGTGTGGCCTAACACGATCAATTACGCACTGATGCTACAACTTTGAAACACATGCAGGTGGAACATACCTTAAAACAGCCACACTCTTATATTATGTTTCTCTTTAATGATGGTTCTGAAAATCACATGTGCATCATATGTGCCTTGTACATTAGGGAAAGGGACCCTTGACTGGCTTGAAGCATGGCAGGCGGTGGTACAGAGATTCCCTTTAAATGGGGTCATGGTTGGACCAGGTAAACTAAAATAAAAGGGTCAGCAGGAAGGTGCACAGCCTCTTTGTTCTCCTGGCTCCGGCATGACAAGGTAGCTTGTATTAGGCAGCCGATAGAAAGGGGAGATGATGCATGACATATTCTCCTGATCACACCCCATCTGTCATCAATCCTCCTTTGCCTATGTCACAAACTACGTTCCATGACCCCCCCACCCCCACATCCCGCCATGCACAGCCATCTACCTCATATAGAAGTAGAAGGCGTGAGGATCCTGGGACTTCTGGACCTCAGGGTGCAAGTTTCACTTCTATTCCTCCCCATTGTCTACATCAGAATTGGCATTAAGATCAGACAAAGATGACTGATTCTGCCTGCCCACCGAAAGGAGTTCTTGGAGCCTGAGTGAGGACCACTCCTTTGCCTCTTTCATAAGCCAATGTCCTAAATTCAGCTGTTCCCTGTATGTCACGTACCTGGCGGATGAGTCTGACTTATGCAGGGGATCACCTCTCTTGCGGCCCTGGTTCAAGAACCCCTGGTAGTGCAGACAGGGAGCTCAGGAGCACGGGGGGGGGGGGGGGGGCACGAGGGCTGGACTGGGTCACTTGGTGGTATGTGCAAGTCCACTGGAGCTTGTGCATGTAGAAGAGTAGTCATACAGTCCGCGTTGGCAACAGACTGGCTTATGCAGTACAGGAGGAGCAGGCAGGCGGGTAGACAGGTGCAGGCAGGGTCGCAATGTGCGGGCAGCAAAGGTACAGCAGGACTAGGCAGAAGAGTAATTGTAGACAGGCCAGGGTCAGGGCAGGCGGATAGCAACAAAGTCCAAAGGAAGCTGGGGTCACAGGAACATAAAGTAACTCAGGAGTAGACGCTGGGGTCACAGATGCAGGAAAGTCTCTGAAAGCAGATACAGGGGTCACTGGAATGCTGTAGAATGGTTTTGCTGCAGGGTGTTTCTGGCTTAAATGGCTGTTTTAGCACCATTGGCATGCACAGGCGCACGCACGCATGCACCATGGCCCCAATTAGTGTCCATTTCCTAACATTGCCCCCCCAAGGGGCAGCCTCCAGATGCCCAAATGGGCCCTCTTGGTTGGGTGTCTTCTCCAGAAGGCTCTGATCAGCTCCTTTGCATGTAGGTTCTCCTCTGGCTCCCAGGAGTTCTCCTCGGGTCCAGAGCCTTTCCACTTGACCAGGAATTGGGTGCTGCCTCCTCTTTTCCTACAATCAAGGATGGTCTCCACCTCGAATTCCTCCTCTCCATCCACCAAGACCAGTTCTGGAGGTGCTGAGCTATGTCCTGGGAAGACGTCTTTCACTGCTGTTTTAAGTAAATTAACATGGAAAACTGGATGGATGTGTAAAGATGGTGGTAGGTTTAGCTCATAAGCCACTCTGTTAATTTTCTTTTTGATAGGGAATGGTCCTATGTACCCGGGCCCCAGTTTTTTAGAAGGGCAGGAGAGTTTTAGATTTTTTGTAGACAGCCAGACCTGCTGGCCAATTTGTAGATCCTTGGGAGAGGGTCTCCTGGAGGAGCTTGTTATTTCTCTCAAAGAACTGGGTCATTTCCAGGGCCGCGGGTACGGTGCTTTCCATAGCCATATTGGGTAGGAAGGACGGGTGATAGCCGAGGTTTGCCCAGAAGAGTGACTGCTTGGTGGCAGAGTGGACTGAGTTATTGTATGCAAACTCGGCTACTGGTAGAAGCGAGACCCAGTCATCCTGGGAGTAGGAGGAATAGCACCGTAAGTATAGTTCGAGAGTCTGATTGGTCCTCTCCGTCTGACCATTGGACTGTGGGTGGTAGGCCAAGGAGAAGGTCAACTTGACTCCCAAAGTGGTGCACAGGGACTTCCAAAAGTGAGAAGTGAATTGTACCCCATGGTCCGACACGATATTGGTGGGAATCCCGTGTAAGCGGACCACTTCTCTTATAAAGACTTCTGCAGTTTCGGCCACTGAAGGGGTACATTTCATCGGTATAAAATGTGCCATCTTTGTAAGAAGGTCCACCACCACCAGAATGGTGTTGCATCCTGCCAATGATGGTAGTTCGACTATGCATTGCAATTTGAGTGCATTGTCGTTCCGGAATGGGCAATGGGTTAAGTAGTCCCCAGACTTCGGATTTCTCTGTCTTGTTCCTGGCACAGATAGGGCAAGTAGCCACATAGCTCTGGCAGTCTTCCTTCAGCCGAGGCCACCAGAATGAGAGGGTGAGTAACTCCGTTGTTTTACAGCCACCAAAGTGACCTGCCATCTTGGTATCATGACAGAGTCCGAGGATTACTGGGCGGAGTTCCTATGGAATATATAGTCTGTTTTCAAGCCACCACAACCCATCTTTCAACGTGAGTTGGGGATCCGGGGGTTCGGTGAGACTGGTGTAGGATCTTCTGATTTGGGACAGAAGGTCTTCCTGGGTGAACAGGAAACTGTGGGCCGGAAGGATGGTATTTGGTGGGGATGTGTCCTCCAGGACATGGACGTGATAATGCATCTGGCTTGACATTCTTAGCTCCGGGTCTATAAGTAATGTGCAGCTGGAACAGGGAGAAGAATGGTGCCCACCTGGCCTGCCGGGGTCTTAGTCTCTTGGCGGTTCGCAGGTACTCCAGGTTCTTGTGATCGGTAAAGACCAGAACAGGGTGTGAAGCTCCCTCCGGAAGGTACCGCCATTCTTACAGAGCTGACTTGATCGCCAGTAGTTCCCTATCGCCTATGACGTAATTCCTCTCCGGAGGGGAACGTTTTCTGGAACAGAAGGCAATGGGATGTAGCGAAGCCTTTGGGCCTCGTCTCTGTGAGATAACTGCTCCCACTGCTGTCTCGGAAGCGTCCACCTCTAAGATGTATGGCAACGCTGGGTCCGGGTGTTTGAGGATGGGAGCAGACATGAATAGTTTTTTGAGTTGGACGAAGGTTTCTTGGGCCTCGAGAGTCCAGCGAAAAATGTGAGTCCTGCTTTGTGAGGTGGGTTATTGGGGTGATGACTGCTGAGAACCCCTTGATGAACTTCCGGTAGAAATTCGCAAACCCAACGAATCGCTGGACCCCCTTTTTGTCAACGGGAGCTGGCTAATTCAGGATGGCCGAGACCTACTGTGGGTCCATGGTAATTCCGGCCATTGAGATGTTGAATCCCAAGAAAGAAATGTTGGCGCACTCGAAGACGCATTTCTCTGCCTTGGCATAGAGACCGTGTAGTCTGAGGCGGGTGAGCACACTTTTTACATGCTTGTGATGCTCCTTGGGTCGAAGGGGTATCTAGCGGTGAGCTGAAAAGGAGGTGTCAATGAAGCAGCTGCATGCACCGGAGTCAAGGATGGCCTGCACTGGAATAGTCCCACTGGGCCGCTGTAGGGAGACAGAGAGCACAAGATGAGCCTTATCATTAGACAAATACAGGAGTCTGTCCGAGTTACTGGTGGGGCGCTTGCTGGCCTTGATGGGACAGTCTCTCACCAGATGTCCGGAACCTCCACAATATAGGCACAGGTTCTGCGACAAGCGCCTCTGGCGTTCCTCAGGGGTTAAAGACGGGTGAAGTAGACCAATATGCATGGGTTACTGGATGTCTGGTGGAGTGGAGGAGGAGGCAGCTGGACTGGGAGCCCTGGACATCCTCCAGGGTAGACGTGCTGGTCCAGCGAATCTCTCGGCCCTGCGTTCCTGCAGTTGGCGATCGATCTGGATGGTCAGATCAATCAGGGCGTCTAGGGTATGTGAGACCCCGACGCGAGCCAGCACATCTTTGAGTGGCTCGAGAGACCCAGCCGTAACTGATAGCTAAGGGCCGCACCATTCCAGGCAGTATCAGCACTCCATCGCCGGAATTCGGACATGGAGGGCTGCCTCCGCTGTGGCTGCCTGGTGGGGATCTTCATACAATATGGCCATCGTCTGGAAGAATCAGTCCAAGTTGGTGATCTCAGGTGCCGTTTGCTCCAGAAGGCAGTGTGCCCAGGCTTGGGGTTCCTCTAGGAGGAGAGAGATCACAAGCCCCACTTTAGTGGCTTCCAGCGAAAAGGTCCGGGGCTGGAGAATGAAGTATAGTTTGCAGGAGTTGCGGAAAGCCCGGAACTTCCTGCGGTCTCCTGCAAACCACTTGGGCATGGGCACCTTGGGCTCGTTGGGTACGGCCACTACAGTGCATGAAGCCGATTGGCCGGGACTGGCTGGTGCTGGGCTGGAGAGTTCCTGCATTCTCCCTTCCAGGCAGTTGTATCCCTCCTGCAAGTTCTTTACAACTTGGGTGAGACCCGTAAGGTGTGCACACAGCTCGTCCATAGGAAAGGTCCCCTGCGCAGACTCAGGCATGGCTGTCCGTTGATGTCACGTACCTGGCGGATGAGTCTGACTTATGCAGGGGATCACCTCTTCCTGGCCCGAGAACCCCTGGTAGTACAGACAGGAAGCTCAGGAGCACAGGGGGGCACGAAGGCTGGATTGGGTCACTTGGTGGTATGTGCAAGTCCACTGGAGCTCGTGCATGTAGAAGAGTAGTCATATAGTCTGAGTTGGCAACAGGCTGGCTTATGCGGTACAGGAGGAGCAGGCAGGTGGGTAGTCAGGTGCAGGCAGGGTCGGCAACGTGCGGGCAGCAAAGGTACAGAAGGACTATACAGAAGAGTAATCGTAGACAGGCCAGGGTCAGGGCAGGTGGATAGTAACAAAGTCCAAAGGAAGCTGGGGTCACAGGGACAGGAAGTAACTCCGGAGCAGATGCTGGGGTCACAGATGCAGGAAAGTCTCTGAAAGCAGACACAGGGGTCATTGGAATGCTGTAGAACGGGCAGCATCCACTGCAGGGTCTTGTTGGCTTAAATGGCCATTTTGGCGCCATTGGCGCATAGGCGCGCACACACACGCACCATGGCCCCAATTAGTATCCATTTCCTAACACTGCATCTCTAGCCCTGTCATTCCCTTACCTTTAGATTTTACAGCAACATAGCTCATGTCAGCATTCCTGCTTCTGCAGTTTAAGTGGATAGCACTTTCTCTTCGTGCAGACTTACAGGGGTCTTCTGTTCATCGACAGCGACAAAACCTCCATCACAGAATCATTTAAGAATGGTGCCAACATTTGCTCTGCACATGAAGAATCTGCTCAGCCTGTGCCTGAACTGCAATCTACAGTCAACATCAGTGAGTATGATTGTCAGGAGGTATAGTGTAGAAGGGCATATGCATCATCACTTGATGTGTCAGATGACAGATTATTGAATGCAATTAACATCTGTGAGTGGCGTAGTGCCAAGAACTATTGAAATTAGCCAACTGTGGTCAATTTCAAATTTAGATTTGTCTCACCAGAAGTTAAAGTAATATTAAAATGTCTATTTTACTGTTAAAATAATAAACATGTTATACTTACCTGCTCTGTGTAATAGTTTTGCACAGAGCAGCCCTGACCCTCCTCTTCTCAGGTTCTTCACCACCACTCCTGGCCCCTCCTTTTTGGCAAGTGCCCCCATAGAAAGCCACCCCGTCCACCACTCCCTTATCACAGGAATTGATTGACAGTGGGAGTCAGGTAGGTATAAGAAGGGGGGGGGGGTTCTGTTTTAGAATGTATTAGGGTAAAAAACCTTTAGGCTTTAGAACCACTTTAAAGATAAAATATGGAAACTCAAATATACAGTTTCGTTGTCATTAATACAACATGATAAAGGAACTATCAACAAAACCAGATGAATTGTTGTGCAGATCCAAAGTGACAAAATTAAGCAGCTTCCGAAATTAAGCAGCTTTTGAGGACATTTGAAAACTTGCTGCAAGGTTTCCTCCTCCTCTTTCAATATTTTTTTTATTAAGAGTTACAGTGTTACAGAATAAAAAAAAAAACATGCTCAGTACAAATAACACACAGATGTTCCGTCTGGTAACAATAGAATGAAGCAATGCTATTTCCCAATGAACCATCCTGGGTGAATGAATAGATATATCAAACAACTTGATGGGCATAGCCGTTAATGCAAACTTTTAGAATAGTACCAAACGGGGGAGGGGGGAAGGGTATGTGGGGGGGGGGGGTACCAGTGTTCCAGTGTATCAGTAAGTGAATTCCAGGGAGTTAGGCTTTGATGGTGCACTTCGGATGGGAAAGCCAAGGCTCCCAGGTAGATAGGAATTTAGGTAGTGACAGGTTTTTTCCTTGCTAGCATTTTTTCCATTTCACACTGCAGATTTAGGTCTGCAATAGTTGCTTGGAAGGAGGGAGGATCAGGGGATTTCCACTTCCTGGTAATATTTAATTTGGCGGCCAGTAGTATGTGTATTATGACTGTCCTATATTTCCCAGGGAGGTTGTCTAAGTTTAGGTGCAGGATTGCAAGTTCAGGGTTAGGGAGTAGTGGATTTCGTGTGATAGAGGAAATCAGGGCAAAGCTTTGTTTCCAGAATGTGGTTAGCGTTTTACAGGAACAGAGGATGTGGGAAAGGGATCCAATGGAGCCACATTCTCTCCAACATGTGTTAGGGGAGTTTGGGTATATTTTAGAGAGCCTGTAAGGAGTGAGATACCACCTATGAGTAGTTTTATGAAATAGTTCCCAATGATTACTGCAATGGGAAGCTTTGTAGGTGTATAAGTATGATTTGTTCCATTGTTCTATGGTTCTGTTCAGTTCTATATCCCATTTCAGTTGTGAGGGAGGTTGCTGTTGTGAGTGCTTCTCTAGGAGGAAGTTATAGATTGTGGAGATGCTGTGTTTTGGGTGGGTTGGTTGGGATATAAATAAGTGGATCGGTGCTGGGATGGACCTCGAGGGCGGAAGGTTCAAGGTTTGCATGAGGTGGGCAATTCTGGAGTAGTTGTACTGTTCTGAGTGTGGTAGGTTAAATTGCTCATGTAGAGTCGTAAATGGTTTAAGGGACATATTTGGTTTTATGTCTTTTATGTGATGTATACCCAGGGAAGACCATCTCCTCAGTGAGATATCTGGGATTAAGGTTTCTATGGCCGAGAGTGGGATGAGATATTTTTGGAGGGGATGCCTGGGAGACTCAGATGACGAAAGGCTTTGCCAAGCTTGAAAAGACGCTTTTAGAGTAGGGGGAAGCATCGATTGTGGCAATTTTATACCAGCTGACATGAGTAGGAGAGAGTTTGTTAATTTATTGGTAGAAGGGCCTTTGGTCTCCAACAGAGACCAGGGTTTGTTGCGGTTTCCTCTTCCTATGAGAGTGTTTTATGTGAGTACTTCTGAGAAATAATTATTTTTCTACCTAGATTTATTTGGGGGGCTTGCACAGTATACGGGTGTCAATACTGGTAAAATTATGATCTACAATTCAGACTAAAAATGTTAGTACAAAAGAATTAAGGTTCTATTGTCAAGAAGTTGTATCGTCATGAACCTACACCTTTTCAACTCATTGATGGTGTTTCTGCAAGAGCGTTAGCAATTCCCAAAAAGGAGAATGCTGACTTTTTATTGAAAGCCACTGTAGATGGTACACATCTTGATGATTTAAAAACAAATATTCCAGCTGCAGAGGCCCACACCCAACCATTCAATCTGTAAAAAAGATAAAAATAAATAGTCTTTGCCAAAATCAACTTAAAAAGTGAACAAGCTAAATCAAAGGACACCAGTGCATATGTTAAAGATGGAATCATGGCTAGACCAATATTCACTTAGATGGGAAGATAGTAGTGTTGAAGGAGGGCTTTAAAAAGTTTCTGGATCCCTTTTGATCCCTTTTACTCCTTCTGATGGAAATCTCAAATCAAATAATTTTAAATTCATTGAACTGCATGAGCCTATAGTAGCTGAAACAATTAAAAAAAGGGCTAGAATTAAGCTGTATAGCAGGACCTTTTTCCTACTCTCTCTACCACAATATTAAAATTTCATCATTGTGTATTATTCCTAAAAAAAAAAAAAACATCATTTATCCCACCTCAGTGCCTCATCTGAAACAAATTGATAAGGAGGAATCTAGGATCCAATACGCACCATTCGACAAAGCCTTGTCAATATTGGCCAAGACCAATATTGAATCAGCTTTTTATCTCCTCCCAGTCTGCCTAAAATGCTTTCATCTTTTAGGTTTCAAATTCCACTAGGATATTTACTTTGATATGGGCTGGGGATATATCTTGCTACTTTTCTGAGATGTTTAGCACATTTCTCAAATGGGTAGTTCGGTAGTGAGCAGGTTCAGTATTTACTGTATGTTGCGTTATCTTGATTAATTTTTCTTCAGGGGTCATGGTGATAATTTATTTTGTCAGTGTTTATTATTTCTTTTTCAATCAGTATGTTCAGAATTCTCAGTTCCTTCAGAAGCAGACAAAATAGAGGGCCCCACTCAAATATTATCAATCCTGATATTGAAATAAACACGGTTTCCATGTTTTTTTATTTACCTCAGGTAAATTGTTTAACCTACAATCATTGCTTAGGAAAGCAAGAGTTTTTAAAAATCTCAAACTTAATCAAATCTAATCATTACTCACCATTTGGTGTTTGCAATTGTTTTTAACATAGATAAATAAATAATAATAAAAGATATAGTACATAGGAAAAAGACATAAGAATCACATTGCATCAATAACAATAACAACAGCATAGTAATCTGACCATGCTGTGGGTGGAAGACTTCTTCAAGAATGGCCAGAGCTTTTAGACAAAACACAGTAATGTAAAATAAAAAAAATACACACACACTGGCATAAATATCATATATTGCATCTAAAGTAGTAAACAATGACATTAAGGTTCCTTGGAAGCTTAGAATATATACTTTAGTCGTAATGGTTCTGAAGAAAGAGATGGAAACAGGTGTGAAAGGTGCGATAAAATTAGGTGACTGGACTGCTCCTGTTGTTGCCAGCCATAAGGTGTATTGGTCATGGCATTTAAAAGCTTTGAAATGGTATTTAGCATTCAAGAATTACAGCAGGAGGTGGTAATTAAGAATATGAATAACATCTTGTAGTTAAGGTGGTTGTGCAGTTTTCTATCATCTCGCAACAGCTAGTTTGGCAGC
This sequence comes from Glandirana rugosa, assembly GCA_018402905.1. NCBI lineage: Eukaryota > Metazoa > Chordata > Amphibia > Anura > Ranidae > Glandirana > Glandirana rugosa. The sequence goes on along the minus strand of BLSH010078506.1, from coordinate 714,968 downwards.
AATGAAGATATGAGTTGTGAATGATTGCATTTGATGAGGCAAGGCCTGTAAGCCTATTCCTAGGATAGCTATGTGCAGCGTAAGAGTCATCGGTGTGCAAGTTATTGATTGGAGAAAAGTGTTGAATGCTGCCCAGAACCTAACAATAACAGGGCAGGACCACCATATTTAGAGTAGAGTTCTTGGATGATTACAGTTGTACCTGAATTTCTCCGAGTGATCTGTGAATATGGGGGCGAGCTTGTAGGGAGTATATTACCATTAATGAAATAACTTTTGCAAGGATTCCCAGTGTGAGAGGCATTTAGAGAATTTTACCAGGGCTCTGAGCCTAAAGTGCCACAAAGAGGTAGGGATGGCTAAGGAAGTTCTCTCAGTAGGTCATGGATAGTGATTTATTTTGTAGGTCAGGTTGGAGGAGTAGACAGCAAATGAATGAGATTCCCTTGGTTTTAGAGTCAGATTTTTCATAGTGGGGAAGCACGTCCCAACATAAAGAAGCACTGGACCAGTGAATTATGGATAGGATATTGTTTACCCTGTGCTATTTAAATAGATCTGGACTGGGAAGGTTGTAGTTAGAACAGAGATCTGAGAAAGCGATGAGTTTGTCTCCTGTAAAAAGGTCTCCTGTATCTTGGATACCTGCCTTGACCCAATTGAGTTCCAGTGGAGCAAATGGAAATATTAAAAGAAGACATTTCAGGATGCCTCTGAAAATTTGTGGGATGGCAAGCCAGACTTTTATAGTTGCTGTAATAGAACTGAGATATGAGCACTTAGATTCAGGACACAGGAGTAGAGCAGAGAGTAATAGCCACAGTGATTTTGGGAGCACCTGATATTCAGTTTGCAACCAGGAGAGTGCTATTTCCACGGGTCACCAAAATTTAGCTTGATCGAGGATTATGGCTCTGTAGTAGATTAGGATGTTACGTGCATCCAATCCTGCTTATTTGGTTGGGATGCAAGACAAGGAGCCAGGGGTGTTTTTCGTCCCAGTTGAAGGAGTTCGACATGGATTGAAGTTTACAGATATGAACAGGCAGAAAATAAAGTGGGAGAGTACGGAAAACATACAAGATGTGGAGGAGTAGGAACATTTTTAACAGTGCTACACGGCCAGCCCAAAATACTCTAGTAGAGGGAAGCTAATGGGACATGGGTTATAGTTTCTCTAATAGTGCATTATAATTAATGTGAAGTAAATTAGAATGGGGTGAGACCAGTCTTATACCTAAATAAGTTTGTGCCCAAGAGAAAGAGGAGATATTGGAGAGGCGTGATCTAGCAGCAAGATCTAAACCAAGGTTAAGCATGAATGACTTGGAAAAGTTGACTTTATATAAGGGGACTAAAGTTAGGTACACAGTAACAACCCATGGGGTTGCATAATAAAAAACTGACGAACCCCCCTCCGGAGCACTCCGATCAGCGCTCTCTGACAGTGCTAGTTTTTCAGCATGCACATCCAACAGAAACCGTATGGCTGACTACTGGCGGACAGACTGACATACACATGGGCAGAATGTCGGCCATTTTTTTTGACCGACAAATGTCTACCGACATTCTACCCATGTGTACGGGGCTTTAGTTATTTTAGTAATTTTTTACTTTTTTAGGATTGAAGAGCCCCGAGAGAGGTGATAGAAATCAAAACAAAACATCATTGGCATACAGTCCGATTCTATGTTCTTGGTTACCGATAAGGATTCCTGAAATTAGAGGACAAGAGCAAAATGATTGCACCAGGGGTTCCATAGCAAGGGTAAAAATTATAGCTGATTAGGTAAGAATGATGCTGCTCTGCTAAATTAACAAACTGAATAACCTCTAGAGGTGCAAGCACACATTAGTGAGCGAAGCCCTCCATAAACTGGAAAGTGTAAACACAATAAGTGTGAAAACAATGAATCACTCTCCATATACCCAAATGCAAGATATCAATGAGATGTAAAGATTAACGAATCAAAAGCTAGATTTATATAGCCCAATACAGATAAGAAAGTTTGACTGAAACACAATAAGATTAATAAAATCAATAATAGCTAATAATCAATAAGAATCAAGAATCAAGCTAATAATCAACGAGAGAATGAGTGCTAGAAAACAAATGTAAGCACCCACTAGAGGCAAAAACACCTAGTGCAATAATATAGCAATGTCAATATGTATAAAATTTATACAGTATATAGTGCATACACATTGACAGTATGCCGTGAAAAACTGAATGAATCATCTTAAGGTGACTAAACAATTAATATGGAACAATTCAAAAGTACATGAATTATATAAAACGTTCAATAGAAATTCATATATGCCAATTATATGTGAAAAGCCTTGAGAAGATGACACCCATGACTCTTCAAATTGGATAACTGTGATAATAATCACGCAGCCAGCATGCACACTCACCTTCAAGAAAGACCTATAAATAGATCAAATAGCTTCTGTTAAGAAGCTTTATGTTGTCTGCGGTGGTCTTAATGTTTGCCCCTGGGAGAGAAATTACTCAGCAACACTCATCAGATATATGAGGTCAAAAGAAAGCGAGAAAGGTCTTCCATAGTGAAGCAACTTTTATTAAAACAACAATGAGTACATCAATAGCCATTCACAATAACTCTAACCACATTAGACTCAATGGGAAACCTTGGGTGTATCAAGATGGCTGACTTCCAGTTTGTGCAGGAAGTGACATCACACAGCTTCCGACCCAAGGCGTTGCATCACAGCATATGTGACTTCATCAGGGATAGCATTTAAATAACATCAAGAAAGGATACAAGAAGCACAGTGTATCAAATGACTTTCTGTTAAGTCATAATACGGAACCCAGCCTTCGACACACTACAGTGAAGGACGTGTTTGACCTTCAGTCGGTAGAACTATGTGGGTTCCAAAGGGTAACTCAGATTACACCAATCTCAATAACACTTACCGATAACTACATGAGTAACAACAAAATTATTTTCAACGAAGTGATACCTTCTGGAAAGAGCGAAAGAAAACTGGAGTATATAGACTACTCACAACGACTCATTAAAGAGAGGGTCCCCGTTTGTAATTCTGGTGGCGTCTGTTGTATTTCGAAGAATTGTCTTCGATAAACTAG
>BLSH010078506.1:692823-711843 GCA_018402905.1 Glandirana rugosa | reverse complement strand
GACAGTTACACATACGTGATATATGACATATATGACATATTTAAAATACCCCCGCACAGGCCTGCTCGACTCCTCGTCTGCGAACGGCGACATCGAGGCGGCTAGGCTGGTGTTAGATGTCCTTAGGAGGACAATGTCTGTCGCCACTCTCGTAAGTCATGGGATCGGTGTGAGGGGTCTGACGGTCGATGTTTTGCTCGGCCCAGAGCTCGCCTAGCCAGCGCGGCACGGCGTGGCCGGGTTTTAACTCCGGCGCCGAAACTCCGGATGAGCCAGGCCTGGCTCGTTGCCCTTTTAGCCTCGAGGGTGCGTGGTAGGCGAGGAAAGGGTGTGTGTTAGGTGTGGACCCCGGGTGATGTGTTCTGTAGGCCTCAAAGCCGCGGCCTCAATTTTGGGCCGGTGCGGCACGGCGCGACCGATCCGCTCGAGACCCGGCTCGTTTTGTAGCTGGCAGTCTGGGGAGTGTGGCTAGGGTACTGAATGCTCTCACCGCTGTCTGTAACAGGAGGATTCCTGTAGATTGTGGTCGGATCGGCGGAGCTACAGCGGCAAGCGTCTGCTCCTCAGCTCGTCCGGACACGCCCCCATAAAATTTATACAGTATATACAGTATATAGTGCATACACATTGACAGTATTCCGTGAAAAACTGAATGAATCATCTTAAAGTGACTAGACAATTAATATGGAACAATTCAAAAGTGCATGAATTATATAAAAAGTTCAATAAAAATTTATATATGCCAATTACATGTGAAAAGCCTTGAGAAGATGACACCCATGACTCTTCAAATTGGATAACTGTGATAATAATCACGCAGACAGCATGCACACTCACCTTCAAGAAAGACCTATAAATAGATCAAATAGCTTCTGTTAAGAAGCTTTATGTTGTCTGCGGTGGTCTTAATGTTTGCCCCTGGGAGAGAAATTACTCATCAGATATATGAAGTCAAAAGAAAGCGAGAAAGGTCTTCCATAGTGAAGCAACTTTTATTAAAACAACAATGAGTACATCAACAGCCATTCACAATAACTCTAACCACATTAGACTCAATGGGAAACCTTGGGTGTATCAAGATGGCTGACTTCCAGTTTGTGCAGGAAGTGACATCACACAGCTTCCGACCCAAGGCGTTGCATCACAGCATATGTGACTTCATCAGGGATAGCATTTAAATAACATCAAGAAAGGATACAAGAAGCACAGGGTATCAAATGACTTTCTGTTAAGTCATAATAAAGATCCTTCATTACTTAGCTTCTATGGTATAGATAGAGTCCATAGGTATTGGAGAGGGAGTAACCTTAAAAAACACATTTCCCAGAATGAAACCAAATGAATTCATGAGCTGGACACTTTAAATCCCAGTGGTCTAAATACAGAACTAGGCCTCAATTGTTTCCTCACATATTACTAATATGTAGGAGCCTCTATAGACAATCATTAATATATAAATTAGCTATGGGCATTTGTTCTAAAATATGCCTGTGATATTTAAAAATGCTTTTAGGGTTGGAAAATTTAGTTATATAGACCTTAAGAGTTTGTAATTATTTTTAAATGTATAGTATTTAAATATTTCGTACTTAGTCACATATTGAAGTATTGGAGTATTGATCCTGTTGGCCAATGGAACCTTGATGGGCTGATACAGAGTTAAAATTAAATGGATTGAGGAGGTGGAGTTTTTTCATTGATTCTCACCCTATCAGAGAGTGGTGTATACTACTGTATATAATACACATATACAAGGTAAAGCCATAATGTGCTAATATGCATCCCATAGTAGCACATTATGTAAAACTTACCTTAGAACAAAGCATTTCTAGAGGCAAGATGTCATTGCTGACAAGGCTTCCATCTTAGTCCATCTTCCTTTCGGAACCTGTTAGAATGGCTGGAGCCGCAATGATGTCACTCCCACGCATGCACGCAAGAGCCGCCATTTATGGCACAGGACTCTGAAAGAACAACCCGAGTGGAGCCTGTTCCTCCCAAGAGTATCAATCTATATGACCCATACCAATGAAGAGGCTATGTGTCCCTGCAAAGCCTGGGGATGGCGGAAGGGCCCCACACCTGGGGAAAAGCTGAGGACTGTGGTGTGGGGTCTCCCCGCACCCCTGGGATTCACTACTAAAGTGGATGATCAGGGTTAAAAACCCTCAGTGTGCCATGTCTTGATACACTTATATTTGAGCATAAGCTGCAACCAAAAAAGTATAAAATTAAGTAAAATAAAGATAAACAGGTAAAAGACATAAACAGGTAAGCTGGTCACATCCAACATAACAAAGTACATTGCAGTGGCGGCCCAACCATAGAGGGTGCATGGGCGCTGCCCCACAAGCTATTCCGAAAAAAAAAGGTTACTTTAAAAGTGTCTGGGGCAACGGACTGTGCTGGAATTGGTGCCTAGTAGTACACAGCCCAAAGTCACCAAGCTGCAGAACTCCCCACGGACCCTGCCCCATAGGGGGAGACAGGACCAGCATTGTCCTGCCAGCTAACGGTCAGTCCAGTGCTGGAAAGCTACACAAGGAGGTTGCTCATGACCTAACAGGTATAATAAGGGGGGCATCGCTGCTGAGAGGAGTAGCAGCAGCTGCATCACTACTCTTGTCTGTCAATGACAAACTGCCTAATGCCGGTAGCAGGGCTGGAAAGGAGGGGTCCATTGGGAGCAGGCAGGAGCGACACTAGGTGGGTACTGAATCAACACCCCCAGAATTTCTCCTACCACCCCCAGCTGTATCCCATAAATGACAAGTAATGCTGGAGTGTGTGGAGCAGCTCTCTTGTGTTCCTTGTCTTGCGGGTTGTCTGCTGCTTTCCATGTCCTCGGCACAGCCACGCCCACTCCCTGTGTAGCAGAGAATGCCCGGAGCTTGCAGTAAAATTTAGAAGGTCTGTTGTCTTGAGTTGTAATACAGAAGCCTAAACGTGAAGGGGGTAAGGGATGGCTGAAAAGAGTTGGCTGGGGAAGCTGATATTGTGATATTGTGTCTGCATGAAGGAAAACACTACTATTGTATGACAATGTCAACCCTTACATGGCCAGCTGTGTGTCAGCAAAGAGCAGATAGATCTTATGGGGGGATCCGAGGGCTGCTTGTCACTGAACTTTATTTCAAGCAAGGACTTTTGTCCCAACTGACTCCAAACCTCAAGTGTTGCACACAGCCTGTAAGCATGCAATCTTTTGTAAATGAGAATCCCTCCTGTTAAAGATGCATATCATTTCAGCCACTAACACCATCATTACTACTACCACCACCATCATCATCACTATTACTACTACCACCATCATCATCACTACTACTAATACCACTATCATCACTACTACCACCACCACCATCATCATCACTACTACTAATGCCACCATCATCACTACTACTACCACCACCACCATAATCATCACAACTACTACCACCATCATCACTATTACTACCACCATCATCACTATTACTACCACCACCACCAGCACTACTACCACAACCATCATCATCACTAATACTGCTACCATCATCACTACTAACAATAATCATAATAATGATTATGATGATGGGGCAAGAGGATGATGGGTGATGGGGAGTCTCTCACACTCAGATATGATACTGTCTCTTCATTATTATTATCATTAGTAGTAATATATAATATAATGTATTCTTATTATAGACTATCTCTGACATAGGCCATATCCATGTACACAGTCTAATTATTATTGCTATTATTGATGTGGGTAGTAGTATTATTATATTATTTGTATATTCTAATGATGAAATATGTAATTATCGAAGGCCATTTGATTATTACTGTCATTATTGATGGTGGTGGTAGTAATAATGGTGGAAGTAGTGAGGATGGTAGTGGTAGTAGTGATGATGGTGGAGGTATTAGTATAAGTGATGATGGTAGTTGTAGTAATAATGGTGGTGATAGTAGTAGTATTACTATATACCCTGATCTGTGAGGCTGAGCTATATACCCTGATCTGTAAGGCTGAGCTGTATATTCTGTCCTGCGATGCTGGGGCTGTATACTCCTGTTCTGTGATGCTGAGGCTGTATACTCTGTCCTGTGATGCTGAGCTGTATATTCTGTCTTGTGATGCTGGACCTGTATACTCCTGTTCTGTGATTCTGGGGCTGTATACTCTGTCCTGTGATGCTGGGTCTGTATACTCCTGTTCTGTCATCCTGGGGCTGTATACCCTGTTCTTTGATGCTGGGGCTGTGGGGCTGTATACTCTGTACTGTGATGCTGGGGCTGTATACGCCTGTACTGTGGTGCTGGGGCTGTATACTCCTGACACTATGGGTGGAAGCAAGTGAAATACAGGGGATGGAGTGGGTGGATTCTATAAGGGGTGGGGCTTGTGAGAAGTGGGTGAGGTCAAAAAGGAAGCGCCGGGTCTGGCTCCCCCCCATTCTAACAATTAACCAGTCGCCACTGGTACATTGGGGATTTATCAGGGAAATGGCCGTAGGAATGCTGATTTTGCCAGTAACAGAAATGGACGGCATGGGTGAATATCGGCGTGCATGCGCACGGGTACGTGCAGTCACGCAAATTGGCGGATGCAGGTGCGCGCTAGCGCAAACCGGCGCATGTGTGTGCATGTGGCTTAAATGAGGAAGCTCTACCCGGCCTATAAAAAAGTCTGTGGCTGCCTAACCCAAATTGCTGGATGGTTGTCAGCTTCCTGAAAACCTTGAACCTTGCATCTGCATCTGATTACCCTTTGTGCCAGACCTGTGACCTTCTCTCCTGGCTTATCCCTGGCTTGTTCCTTTGACTCTCCATTTGCCTCTGCTTGATCCTATGTGCATGACCCCAGCTTGTTACAAGGACTTTGCTTCTGCCTAATCTTCTGTGTATGACCCCGGCTTTTTACAAGGACTTTGCCCAGACTGATACTCTGTGCATGACCTCTGCCTGTTATCCGGACTTTGCCTTTGCCTACTGCCAAGCAGTAGGTCTTGCTGCCTACTAGGACTTGTTGCTTAACTGTGTTTAAAGTGCAAAGAAAATACAGCGCTAGTGCCAAAGAATAATAATAATCAGCTGCAGCCAAAAACTAACAACAAGGCACAATCAGATAAATTCTAAAAGGCTGCTCTACTAAGAAAGTGATAAAATCTTAAATGGAATATACAAAACAGTAATTAAATGTTGTAAATAGTGTAATCCACATGAATGGACATATGAAAAATGAGACTAGGCACACAGTAGTTTTACATCTATTTCTTTTTACTTTCAAAAGATTTTTATTTCAGACATAACAAAAATAGATACAGTACGTTAGTGCATAGAAAAGCTAACAAGGATACAATATACAAGCGAGGTTAGCAATTGGGTGACAGAGCTCCCGAAAACTATACGCAATAAAATTAAGTTGATCTTGGGTAGGAAGAGCCACCACAACAGCAATCTTACTAGGCCGTGGTGGAAAACTTAACCCCCATATTCCAGGCACCCCAAAGCAGGAACAAGCTGTGCGTGGAGAGGGGAGTTTTGCTTCACTAAGCGGGCATGGGAAAGTAGCTAACCTCCTGCCCCAACAGTTGTACCCTTGATAGGGAAGGGGGTGATAGCTCTGAGAAAAATCTGTCACATTCCCAATGGTATCGAGACAACTATAAACCAGCATTACCATAAAAAAAAAAAACTGAATACCGGGAGAAGAGAGAAGGAAAGAGCAGAACGAGAGAGAAAGAGGATAGAAGCACCTAGAGTTAGTTCAGATCTGTCGTATTTAGGGACCCGTTGTGTCCCGGTATGAAGGAGGCACCTATGTAGGTAGCCCAAGGTTCCCAGATCTCCTCAAACCCCTTAGTGGTGTCTGAGAGGATGCTGGATAACTTCTCCTGAGACATGATCCAGGAGATTTTCTGTACTGTAGCTGCAAAGGACACCTTTGGTTTTTTCCAAGACTTCACTATAGTGAGCTTGGCTCTGATCAGAATAAACTGCACTAATTTCCTGTTAGGTTTAGACAGGTTCGGAATGTGTGCATTAAGTAGGACAATCTCGGGGGGGACCTGGGGACCCGGGAATTGATCAACTTCTCTATGAGGTTGAGGATTTTCTTCCAGAAAGGTCTTATCCTTGGGCATTCCCACCAGATATGTGGCATTGAACCCAAAAGGGAGCAGCCTCTAAAACACTGTGGGTTTGCCGAGGGATAAATGCGGGCAAATTTGGTTGGGGTGAAGTACCACCTAGTGATAACCTTAATATTTGCCTCCATGAGGACAGTGTTTAGGATGCCTCACGTCAGCGAGAGCTCCGTGCCAGTTCTCTAAGTCCCATGAGAACTGAAAGTCCTCCTCCTATTGCTTCATGTAGGGGGCTTTCGTCGTTGGCAAGGCTAAGGCCGTGTAAACTATCGAGATACCTCCCCTCCTCTCCGTGGCTTGGCCGCACCAGGTTTCATAAGCCATGATTTTTGGGGGAAGTGACTTCTCTTTCCAGATATGCCTTAGAAAATGGGAAATTTGCTGGAATCTGAACGTTTCTGAATCTGGAAGGTCCAGTTTGCTCATGCAATGGCCAAGAGACATGGGACCCGAAGGAGTAAAGAAATGCCCTATATGGTACAGCCCCTTGTCCAGCCACCACCTGAATGCTTTGGTGTCTAGCCCTAGAGGGAAGTCTGGATTATGGAATATATGCGCTAGCGGATTCAGGTACGAGATTCATTTTGGGCGGTTATGCAGAGAGTCCCAGAGAGCAAATGAGTGGGATAAGGTAGGAGCTAATATAGGAGGTCCTTTTTTTGGATGAGTCCAAAGGAGGTAGTCTATTGTGTAACTCGGTATTGCTTGCCTCTCAATCTGGATCCAGTCTGGTTTCTCATACCTCGTGTAAACCAAAGAGAGTTGTGCCAGTCTAGCTGCTTGATAATATTTGAGGAGGGAAGGTAACCCCAACCCCCCTCTCCTCTTGTGACAGTATAGAGTATTTTGGGGGAACCTGTATCCTGAGCTTCCCCAGACAAATCTTAGCATTTTTCTCTGGAAGTCCTCAAGTTTTTGGTATATGGGGGGAAAATTATTAGCATATAAGTCCTCTATCTTGGCCGTCAGATTGATGGCTAAATATTTAATTGACGTCAAACTCCATTTAAACGCAAAGGAGTGTTGCAGGGAGGTGTCCTGCAATAGGGAAATATGCATTGCCTGGGATTTGAAATAGTTCACTTTTAGCCCCGAGTGTTCCGCAAAAGAGTCTAGTAAATGACTCAAATTGGGGAGAGAGGCGTGGGGGGATGTAATGAACAAGAGAATGTCATCTACAAAGAGACCACATTTATGACTCTGCAGACTGCAGGCGACCCCTTTGATATCCGGATTTAGGCGAATAGCAATCACCAAGGTTTCAATAGCTATAGCAAAGATGAGCGGCAAGAGGGGGCAGCCCTGTCTCGTCCCCTTAGCTATATCTATAGGTTTTGAAAGGTACCCCTGGAGCCTTATCCGGGCAGTAGGGCGGGAGTAAAGGGCCCTAATGATCCCCATGAAGCACTGACCGAATCCCCATTTCTCTAGAATCGCAAATATGTAGTTCCAAGCTACAGAATCAAAGGCCGTCTGCAGGTCTAAAGATAAGACCATGCCTCATTGTTTAGAGCCCCCCTCCCAGTTAGATTGTAGGATGGAGATCATGTCAACAGCTCTGCGTATCTGGTCCGGTCCCTACCTTCCCGGGATAAATCTCACCTGGTCTTTATGTATGAGTTAATGAATGTAGCTTTCCTGTTTTCCAGGATTTTCGTTAAGATTTTTATGTCATTGTTGATCAAAGATATGGGTCTATAGTTACTTACCTCTTCAGGGTTCTTTTTGTATCACCGTTATAAAGGCAGAATTAAGCTGTGGGTCTAGAGGGAACCCTGTGTTTTGAAGTTAAAAATTTGTTTGTCAAGTGGGGGGTGAGTGACTCAGCAAAGGCCTTATAGTAAGGGACAGAAAGACCATCCGGAACTGGGGCAGACCCTTTTCTGAAGTCCTTGATGACCCCCAAGACCTCCTCCTCTGTGATATGGGCCTCCAAAATTTGTTTGTGCTCAGCTGTCAGAGAGGGGAGGGGGATGTCATCAAGAAACGTTGTAAAAGAATATGAGCGTCTCTGTTTGGGAGCGCCGTACAGGTCAGTATAAAACTTGTGGAAGGTATCCAAGATTTTTGTTGGGTTAGTGGTGAGGCCATGACCTGGGACTCTAATTTTGGGAAGGTAATATTGGCGACACCAGGGAGTCAGTCTTGCTGCTAACATCGAGCCTGGTTTATCGTTTTGCTTATAGAATTTCTGACCATTCCAACGGATTGATTTCTCTGCTTTGGCTGTTAGGGCCATATTAACTTCTAGTCTAACTTTATCCAGTTGGGCAGCTAGAGTTTTGGAGGGGTTAGTCTTATGCTTTGCCTACAGGGACTCATAAGATTTTTCCAGTCTGACCAGATCTGCAGATCTCTCTTTCTTTATTTGTGAAGAAATCTGGATGAGTTTGCCTCTAATGACAGCTTTGTGGGCAGACCAGAGGATTTCTGTGGATGTCCCTTCAGTATTGTTAAGAAGTAAGTATTCCTTGAGGGAGTTATTAATCTCCATGACTCTAATGGGATCAGCTAGCAGTGATTCATTTAGTCTCCACTGTGACTGTTTCAAGTATTGTGGGTTGGAGCGGATTTGCAGGAGGACTATGGAGTGATCGGAGAGTGATGTGTCGACTATTCGCGAGTTCATTACTGTCATGTGTGTCTGCACTAGCAGGTGGTCTATTCGTGCGTAAGAATTATGAGGGAAAGAATAGTGAGTATAATCTCTCTTGGTTGGGTTGAATTCCCTCCAGATATCTGACATGTTAAGCGTATGAAGCAATTTGGCTAATTTCAGGCTCGCTCTGGCCGAGGCACCCGGTAGTTTTTCAATATAAAAAGTTCATCTAGGTGAAACAGTTCATGAAGTATCTTTGAACACAAAGCACACCAAATATTCCTGAGATATAAATATAAAGTGCATCAACTGTAGAAGTCCATATAGGTGAAAAATCCCAGATGAGTAGGACACACCAAGTGATTCTATTAATAGGACAATCGTGAAAATCCTCCACCAAGTAATGAAGCAGCTTACCAAGTGTAAGCGCAAGGATCGCTTTGGCTTATCACCCAGCCCAGGGTCCCAGTTAGGGGTATGTAGGACTCCTTTCCAAATACCCCACAAAGGCAACCTAGCATTGTCCTAAGGACCATCCAGTGTAGGAACGATCACAGGTGTAAGGACAGGGAACACCTCAGTTTCTTGCTTAACCAGGACCCCACTACAGGGGTCCAAGTACACGTCATAAATGTAGAGGAAAAAAACTCCAATAGTGTAATATTGCTAAAAGATGGTTAAAAAACAGCATATTAGACAGTCTGCGCATAAAAAGCATCAAGCTAGCCGGCTCAGTGTATGTGTCTCCAAAGGCAGTGATGCCAGCGCATCCTCCCAACGCAAAATGGATGTTGTCATGGGGATAGGGCGTGCCGCCAACACACTGCCTCTTATAGGAAGCTTGCCCCTGAAATTTGAATGCCAGAAAAACGGTCGCCCACCATTTTAGAAAGGGGAAAACTGCCCACAATATAATAACAGAGTTATTTGGTATTTGCAGCATTAAAATGGTAAACCAAACACTAAAAATTGAAAACAGACACATAGCAACACTAGAGTCATAAGCCGCTCCTTAGAATAATGTTAAACCGAACCACAAAATAGAAACCGGATGGCTAAAAAACGATATAAGATTATAATATAAAAATACATTTAAAAATAAAATATCATAATAGATAGATGGCAATGAAGCCCAAAGTCTCACCAACTACATGAATATGTGAACACTATATATGCATTATATAAAAAGGATTTGTATGTAATCTATACCCACAGAGACATGAATAAATTACACCATAGCCCTTCAAAAGGAACAAATAAAATGAAATCAAACTTGAAGCTAATATACTCTAATGGGAATTGTGTCCCAAGTACCTGATCATATCCTAAATCTACAAGTAAGCGTGAAGAGTACTATGGACCACTAATCCAGATAAACAAATGTAGCTCAGTCCAAGCTATTGTGTTCCAAGATGGGATAGTTATATCCAAACGTAAGGGGCATTACTAGGTAACAACCCAGGGTGCCCCAAAGATAAACGTACCAAAGCTACCATCTCTACCCTATAAATAGACAGAGACTCTTAGGGCAAATTATGAATTAAAGAATGACATCTTATAGCTCAAAGAGAGTAGCCTCTTAGACCAAGGCATAAACAAACTAGGAAAGGAATAAGAACAAAGGGAAGGGATTACAATGGTAATCCAAGGTAAGGAAGATGAAAAGGGAGGAACCATCATGAAAGTTAGGTAGTATAAATAAAGTACGAAAGAAGGAGGAAGCCAATATATTATTGTGCCAACCTTTCCACCTGAAAAGGAGGGAATATGCATACAATATTATGGGACAAATAGGCAGGTGTCTGCTTATTCTGGCATCCGGAAAATATGACAGACCAGAAAAAATATAAACATCATGGGTATAAACAGATATCAAGAGTTATCTATAAACTCATTGACATCTAAGTCAATATTAAGACCAAAAGGAGCATAACATTTAATCCTGTGTATCCATGACATTTCGAGTCTCGAGATCTCTCTAACGAAGGAACTACCCCTCCAATGGGGTTCAAAGGTATCAATCCCTATAAAAAGAGTATTAGAGGGGTCTCTACCATGTATTTCACGATAGTGTTTTGATACTGAATGGTTTTTGAACCCTGTGAGAATGTTAGTGATATGCTCATTAAGTCTGAATTGTAATGGGCGTTTGGTCCTCTCTACATACTGCAGCCCACTGATCTTAAATTCTTGTGAGGTACTGGCTGACCATACCGCAATGAGGGGAATGTGGATGGTTACTGCGGATGTCACATCGTTTTACACCATTATTCCACATTCCCTAGGTATAGGTGCTGGAGGTATTATCTAGAGTGGGACTCGGGGTTACCTTGTGAAGAAGTGGCATTCATCATAGCTACATTTGTTTATCTGGATTAATGGTCCATAGTACTATTCACTCTTACTTGTAGATTTAGGATATGATCAGGTACACAATTCCCATTAGAGTATAATAGTATATTTAATTGTATGTTCCTTTTGAAGGGTTATTGGTGTAATTTATTCATGTCTCTGTGGGTATAGAGTACATACACATCCTTTTATATAATGCATAATGCATATGTAGTGTTCACATATTCATGTAGTTAGTGAGACTTTGGGCTTCATTGCCATCTATCTATTTTGATATTTTATTTTTAAATTTATTTTTATATTATATTCTTGTATCATTTTTTTCTGTTTTGTGGTTCAGTTTAACATTATTCTAAGGAGCTGGTTATGACTCTAGTGTTGCTATGATATTTCAAACACATAGCATGTATATAGCAAAAATAACCCCACAAAAATATATTCTGCTACTTGTCCCGAGTATGGCAATATCACATGTGTGAGACTTTTACACAGCCTGGCCACATAGAGAGGCCCAACATGCAGAGAGAACCGTCAGGCGTTCTAGGAGCATAAATTACACATAAAATTTCATTCATGCCTATCACACTTCTGAAGGTCCTGGAGCACCAGGACAGTGGAATTACCCACAAAATGACCCCATTTTGGAAAGCAAACACATAAGGTATATTCTATAAAGGAATGGGCTGCAGATAGATACTCGGGTACTCTGATGGGCTGCAGATAGGTACTCAGGTATTCTGATGGCCTGCAGATAGGTACTCAGGTACTCTGATGGACTGGAGACAGGTACTCAGGTAATCTGATGGACTGGTAAAAGGTACTTGGGTACTCTGATGGGCTGCAGATAGGTACTCAGTTACTCAGATGGGTTGGTGACAGGCACTCGGGTAATCTGATGAGCAGGTGACAGGTGCTCGGGTACTCAGATGGGCAGGTGACAGGTACGCTGATGGGCTGGTGACAGGTACTCGGGTACTCAGATGGGCAGGTGACAGGTACTCTGGTAAGCTGGTGATTTGACAACAGGTACTCGGGTACTCTCATGGGCAGGTGGCAGGTACTCGGGTAGTCTGATGGGCAGGTGACAGGTACTTGGGTACTTTGATGGGTTAGTGATAGGTACTCAGATACTCTGATGGGCTGGTGATAGGTACTCGGGTACTCTGATGGGCTGGTGATAGGTACTCGGGTACTCTGATGGGCTGGTGACAGGTACTCTGGTACTCTGATGGGTTGGTGACAGGTACTCGGGTACTCAGGTGGGTTGGTAACAGGTACTCGGGTACTTTGATGGGTTGGTGACAGGTACTCAGGTACTCTGATGGGCAGGTGACAGGTACTCTGATGGGCTGGTGACAGGTACTCGGGTACTTTGATGGGTTGGTGACAGGTACTCGGGTACATTGATGGGTTGGTGACAGGTACTCGGGTACTCTGATGGGTTGACAGGTACTCGGGTACTTTAATGGATTGGTGACAGGTACTCGTGTACTTGATGGGTTGGTACACAGGTACTCGGGTACTCTGATAGGCTGGTGACAGGTACTCGGGTACTCAGATGGGCAGGTGACAGGTACACTGATGGGCTGGTGACAGGTACTCTGGTACTCAGATGGGCAGGTGACAGGTATTCGGGTACTCAGCTGGGCTGGTGACAGGTACTCGGGTACTCTGATGGGTTGGTGACAAGTACTCGGATACTTTGATGGGCAGGCGACAGGTACTTGAGTACTTTGATGGGCAGGTGACAGGTACTCGGTACTTTGATGGGCAGATGACAGGTACTTTGATGGGCAGGTTACAGGTACTCTGATGGGCTGTGACAGGTACTTTGATGGGGTGGTGACAGGTACTTTGATGGGGTAGTGAAAGTACTTTGATGGGGTGGTGACAGGTCCTCTATTACTAGGAGGCAATCAGTGTGCTTGGTGTGTACACTAAGAGGTAACAAGCTGTTATCACAATCTCCCACTCACACATGATCGTTGTGTGAGAGGGAGAACCCGGTAACAGCTCATTACCACGGTTTGTTTACATCATGTGACTGGCTGTGATTGGACACAGCCAGTCATGTGGTAAAGAGCCAATTTCATTGGCTCTTTACCCTGATTGGGGCTGGGCTTTGTCCAAGGGACTGTGAATTGACACAGCCGGTCACGTGGTAACAGCTTTTCATTGGCTCTTTACCCTGATCGGTGAGGGGCTATGTCCCGAGGGACATGCCTGATCCCTGATCGCCGCGCTGCAGGCCCCTGGGGACCCGCAGTAGCGGCGAGAAGCAGCGGACGTCATATGACGTCTGCCCAGATCGACGGATTGTCCCTGCTGACATCATTTTATTATGGCTCGGTAGGGAAGTGATTAACATTATTCTAAGGAGCCGGTTATAACTGTATTGACTTTCACTGTACACCAATAGGCCCTTGTTTCTTCCTAAACAGTGTTGCTATGTGTCCGTTTTCAATTTTTAATGTTTGATTTCCCCTTTTAACACTGTGAATACCAAATAACTCTGTTATTATGTTGTGGGCAGTTTTCCCCTTTCTAAGATGGCGGGTGACCGATTTTCTGGCATTTGAATTTCAGAGGCAAGCTTCCTACAAGAGGCAGTGTGTCGGCGGCGCACTCTATCCCTGTGACGACGTCCATTTAGTGACGAAACGTACATCAGGAGGACGCGCTGACATCACTGCCTTTGGAGACACATACACTGAGCCGGCCGGCTTTATGCTTTGTATGTGCACACTGTCTAATACGCTGTAATTGCATTTTTTTTATAATTAAACCAGCTTCTAGCAATATTACACTATTGGAGGGTTTTTTTTTCTACATTTATGATGTGTACTTGGACAGAGTCTGCCCTTTCTAGCTGTCTGGGTGAAATATGTTGTGCCCTATAGTGGGGTCCTGCTTAAGTGAGAAATTGAGGTGTTCCCTGTTCTTCCAACTGTGATCGTTCCTACACTGGATGATCCTTGGGACAAAGCTAGGTTTCCTTTGTGGGGTATTTGGAGAGGAGTCCTACATACCCCTAACAGGGAAGGATGTCTTCAACATTTGACAGTTTCTCCTGCTGAAACCAACCCTTCAACTTCCAGTATGGCATCATTAGCCTCTGCACTTGAGTGTTCCACTGCTTCTCCTTCTTCCTCTACCCGAGCCTTGTGTACCTACACCCGAAAGATTTCTGATTTCGGAGGCTTTTAAAAATGCCTGCACGCTATATCTGGCCTTCCAGCCTAGGACTTTCTTTACAGAGACTATAAAGGTTTGGATTTGTAATTTCCTTATTGTCAGAGGAACTCCAAGCCTGGGCCCACAACTTGCTGGAAGAGAAAGATCCTGTACTTAATTCTGTGGACTCTTTCTTTGAAGCTATGAGCCAACTATATGATGACCCTCAACGTGCCACCACTGCAGAGTCCGTCCTACACACCTTAACCCAAGGTAAACGCACTATACTGTAGATTTCTGCAGATGGTCGGCTGCTACGTACTGGAATAATGCGGCCCTTAAGTACCAGTATCGTCTAGGACTGTCCGAAACTCTTAAGGATGAACTGGCCAGGGTCAAAACCCCAGCTACTTCGGAGGGCCTCATACAACTGACCATTAAACTTGACCGCCGCCTGCAGGAGCTACGTTCGCAGTGATTCCAGCCCCCCCCCGTCCTGCCTGGATGATGCCCAGGGTGCCACCTGCTTCTGCTCCTCCACCAACACCGCTCCCAACCTCTACTACAGAAGGGCAACCCATGCAATTGGGTCTGGTCCGGACCTATCTCACCCCAGAGAAGAAGTTACGTCACCAGAGAGACAACCTCTGCCTTTACTGTGGAGCAATGGAACACTTCCTGCACAGCTGCCCAGTGAAACCCAGTAAGTCGTCTCCCCGATGAGCTATGAAATTTCAGGTATCCGGATCTTCTCTCTCTCACTTTGTTCTCCCTGTTTCCCTACAGGGGGCAGAAGGGGAGGTCCGACTCTTCTCTTGCCCAAAGATTTTGTATCCCTCTAAACAACAAGGAAAAGGGAATGAAAGATCATCTGGCAGACAGGTCCCTGTCTAGTTCTGAACTTGTTACTCTGGAAACCCAACCCATTTTGACTATTACACACTCCGGCCACCAAGAATTCATCTGTTTTGATGTGCTATGCTCCCCCCTGTTTCCTGTGATTCTGGGACTTCCCTGGCTGCAAGCCCATAATCCCCATATTGATTGGATCAAGAAAGAGATCTCCTTCTCCTCTGCTTACTGCTTGCAGCATTGCTTTGTTCCTGACTCCAGTCATCCTTCAAAGTGTCTGACCATTCAACCCACACCTAATGTGCTCCAAAATGTTCCAGCCACCTATCAGGAATTTTCTGAGGTTTTTGACAAGGGTAAGGCTGACGCTCTTCCATCTCATCGGCCGTACGATTGTCCTATAGACTTACTTCCTGGGGCAGAAATTCCATTTGGGCGCATTTTCCCATTATCAGAAGTGGAACTAGAGGCTCTCTGAGTCTACATCGATGAAAACCTGGAAAAAGGCTTCATCCGCCCCTCATCCTCTCCTGCCGGAGCTGGCATATTTTTTGTTGAAAAAAAAAGGATGGCTCACTGAGACCCTGTGTGGATTATAGGGAGCTGAACAAAGTCACTATTAAAAACAGATACCCTCTCCCCCTCATTCCTGAGCTGTTCCAGAGGTTATGAACTGCGCAGGTCTTCACTAAATTGGATCTGTGGGATGCTTATAACATTGTCCGAATCCGACCTGACGATGAGTGGAAAACAGCATTAAGAAGCCGATTCGGACATTTTGAGTACCTTGTTATGCCATTTGGTCTTTGCAATGCCCCAGCCACACACCAACACCTGGTGAATGACATCTTCTGAGATTTCCTGGATCACTTTGTTATAGTGTATCTTGATGACATTCTAATCTTCTCTGCAACCCTGCAACCCTATATATATTCTTGCACTGCCTAAACGGACGCTATATACTATATACACTGAATTAGTTGTATATCGTCTACTACACTAAAGGCATTGAATATATGCCTATGTATATATATATATATATATATATATATATATATATATATATATATATATATATACGCACACTAGGGAAATATATATATATATTCTTGCAGTAGTGAGTGTACAGCTTGTATAGCAGTGTAAATTTTCTGTCCCCTCAAAATAACTCAACACACAGCCATTAATGTCTAAACCACTGGCAACAAAAGTGAGTACACCCCTAAGTAAAAGTGTCCAAATTGGGCCCAAAGTGTTAATATTTTGTGTGGCCACCATTATTTTTCAGTACTGCCTTAGCCCTCTTGGGCATGGAGTTCATCAGAGCTTCACAGGTTGCCACTAGAGTCCTCTTCCACTCCTCCATTATGACATCACAGAGCTGGTGGATGTTAGAGACCTTGCGCTCCTCCACCTTCATTTTGAGGATGCCCCACAGATGCTCAGAAGGGTTTAGGTCTGGAAACATGCTTGGCCAGTCCATCACCTTTACCCTTAGCTTCTTTAGTAGGGTAGTGGCCATCTTGGAGGTGTGTTTGGGGTCATTATCATGTTGGAATACTGCCCTGCGGTCCTGTCTCCGAAGGGAGGGGACCATGCTTTGCTTCAGTATGTCACAGTACATGTTGGCATTCATGGTTCCCTCAATGAACTGTAGCTCCCCAGTGTCGGCAGCCCTCATACAGCCCCAGACCATGACACTCCCACCACCATGCTTGACTGTAGGCAAGACACACTTGTCTTTGTACTCCTTACCTGGTTGCCGCCACACACACTTGACACCATCTGAACCAAATAATTTTATCTTAGACCACAGGACACTGGTCCAGTAATCCATGTCCTTAGTCTGCATGTCTTCAGTAAACTGTTTTTGAGCCTTCTTGTGCATCATCTTTAGAAGAGGCTTTCTTCTGGGATGACAGCCATGCAGACCAATATGATGCAGTGTGCGACATATGGTCTGAGCACTGACAGGCTGCCCCCCTACCCCTTCAACCTCTTCAGCAATGCTGGTAGCACTTATATGTCTATTTCCCAAAGACAAGCTCTGGATATGACGCTAAGCATGTGCACTCAACTTCTTAGGCCTGTTCTGAGTGCAACCTGTCCTGTTAAACCGATGTATGGATCTTGGCCACTGTGCTGCAGCTTAGTTTCAGGGTCTTGGCAATCTTCTTATAGCCTAGGCTATCTTTATGTAGAGCAACAATTCTTTTTTCCAGATCCTCAGAGAGATCTTTGCCATGAGGTGCCATGTTGAACTTCCAGTGACCAGTATGAGAGAGTGAGAGCGATAACACCAAACTTAACACCCCTGCTCCCTATTCACACCTGAGACCTTGTAACACTAACGAGTCACATGACAGCGGGGAGGGAAAATGGCTATTTGGGCCCAATTTGGACATTTTTACTTAGGGGTGTACTCATTTTGTTGCCAGTGGTTTAGACATTAATGGCTGTGCGTTGAATTATTTTGAGGGGACAGCAAATTTACACTGTTTTACAAGCTGTACACTCACTACTTTACATTGTAGCAAAGTGTAATTTTCTCAGTGTTGTCACATGAAAAGATATATTAAAACATTTACAAAAATGTGAAGGGTGTACTCACTTTTGTGAGATACTGTATATATATATATATATATATATATATATATATAAACATGTAGATAATAAGTTGATACTGCACTAGAGGTACATATATATGCATAATAACGCCAAGGATAAGAATGAAGAGGGGGTAAGCTGCAGCCCTATCTCACAACCGGGAGAAAAGTACAACATAAAAAAAAACATGAGCTGCGCTAAGTCCTATTCACTGTAGCGGGAATGGGTTAATACCCCTGCCTGCAATCATATAAATTGCACTGTACTCCACTGATATTGAAAGAGTCTATAAATAAACGTATTAGATATACATAGGACAAAATCACACAATGAAATGTTCTGTAACATATATCCTTGAATCCTTCATATGCTGAGCAACTGTATGCAGACTCGATGGACTACTCAGTCTTTTTCTGCCGTCACTTTTCTATGTTTCTATGTTTCTAGATGAAAATTGATAGTCTTTATAGGAGAAATTGGAAAAGTTCCTTAGTAGATATAGCGCCTCACCAGGCACAGAGTAGGGAGAGGAGGCACCAAACCTTTTAAACAGCAATGCACTCAAGTGTGAATCCTTCACCAGACAGCGTGTATGCTCACCAGATGCAGCTGGTTAAATCCCATTAGGCTGTTCACCCTGCCAGGGGTGAACAGCCTAATGCGATTTAACAAACTGCATATACTGTATATATATATATATATATCCCCCCTTAGGGGATGCAAAATCAGCCTAATGCGATTTAACCAGCTGCATATATATATATACAGTCCTGCTCACCATTATTGGCACCCATGAAGTTTATGTACATATTGTGGAATATCTACTGAAGGAAATGTATCAAATTAACCAACATATTACTACAGATAGCTTGTGTTTGACAAAAAACTGTAAATGATAAATAACATTTAAAAAGATAAACATTATGAGGAAAACAGAGAAAACCATAATGCTTGCCTTGTCAGTGGTATTGGCACCCTTTGCTGCAAATCAGTATGGAAACCCAATTTGGCTCACCTGTTGCAGATCTCAAATGAGGATCACCTGTGATGAATTGCCTCCACCCATGTGACCCAAATTAGCCAATAAATGAACATTTTGGTTTTATAAAAAGCCACCTGTTATTCCCTCTTCATGTGTGACAATGGTAAAGACAAAGGAGCTGTCTGACGACACCAGAAATGCTATTATTTGCAAGCACAAGACCTCCAAAGGGTATAAGGCCATCTCCAAAGACCTTGGCATCCCTGTTTCAACGGTGCGTAATGTTATTAAGAAGTTTTCCAGGCATGGAACTGTCAAGAACCTCCCTG
>BLSH010078506.1:674573-688121 GCA_018402905.1 Glandirana rugosa | reverse complement strand
GAAACTGAGACCGTGTGAGGAGGCACGCGGGGGATCAACGGTGAGGTGCTTAGCAGCAAATAAATGCCGCTAAGCACCCTGCACAGGTGTGACGGCGTCATTTATATAACGTGCGACACACCTTGGCCTATATCACATGTGAGTTATACGACGCACATATAGACCTATGTGATCTGACATATATAAGTTTCTGTTGTGCAGTTCATCACACGATATATGGCATGTGGGGTTTTACGTGACTATATATCACATGTGAGTTATTCGACACACACATATATATGTATGTGAACGTTAGTCTTTATAAGTTGGGGATTTCTCAAAATTCCTAAATATGGCGATCTTAACAAAATATACTGTTACACACAAATACTACATCATACATTTTCTGTGTTGATTTTATGTATCACTAAACTGAATAAGAAGCCATCCAAAGCAGAATCCTGACTTTGAAAAGATTTTTATTTATAAATCCTTAAAACTCTTTAGGGGTTGAATATTTCTGATTGCAAGTGTATGTATATATACACACACAGCTTATTGAGTGTACACTATATATCAGTGCATTTTGGGGTGTACGGTATATAGCACACTACTTGACGTGTTGTCTTTGAATATATACAGTCTAGTGTATCCAGATATACACGCAGCATATTGAGTGTACACTATATCCGGTTCCACACAGCGTGCAATATATTTACTGCGGCAGTGTGGACACGTCCCACGAATCGCCGTAAATAAACGACGATTCGTGGAGTGGCAACTAGGGGGCGCACGGAGGAGTGTGCCAGAGTCAAAGAGCGGGGAACCGCCGATGTAAACACGGCGGTTCCCTGCTCTGTCAGTGTGGACATAAGAGATCTACTGATCCCTGTCACTGGGATCAGTTAGATCTCTTATACCCATAACAGTCCAGCCCCCCCCCCCCACAGTAAGAACACGCCTAGGGAACACTGTTAACCCCTTCACTGCCCCCTGCAGGTTAACCCCTTCACTGCCAATGACATTTATACAGTAATCAGTGGACATTTAAATTTCTGATCGCTGTATAAATGTCATTGGTCCCAAAAAAGTGTCAAAAATTTCCGACATGTCCGCCCCAATATCGCAGTACCGCTAAAAATCTCAGATTGCCGCCATTACTAGTAAAAAATTTAAAAAAATAAAAACACCAGAATTTAATTCTCATCATTCGTAAACGCGTCAAATTTTGCGCAACCCAATCAATAAACGCTGATTTCGATTTTTTTTATCAAAAATATGAGGAAGAATATAAATTGGCCTAAACCAATGAAAAAAATGTTTTTTTATATTTTCTTCTTGGATTTGTATTGTAGCAAAAAGTAAGAAAAACCTTTTTTTTTTTTTTTGCAAAATTGTCGCTCTTTTGTTGTTTATAGCGGTGATCAGAAATGACGCAGAGCTGATCAAATACCACCTAAAGAAAGCTCTATTTGTGGGGAAAAAAGGACACAAATTTAGTTTGGGTACAATGTCGCACGACTGCGCAATTGTCAGTTAAAGCGATGCAGTGCCAAATCGCAAAAAGTGCTCTATACTGCAGCGTATTGAGTGTACACTATATATCATTGCATTCTGGGGTGTACGGTATACATTACACTACTTGACGTGTTGACTTCTAGAGTATCCAGATATACACGCAGCGTATTGAGTGTACAGTATATATCAGTGCATTTGGGACTGTACGGTTTATAGCACACTACTTGACGTGGTGTCTTCAAATATATACAGTCTAGTGTATCCAGATATACACGCAGCGTATTGAGTGTACACTATTTATCAGTGCATTTTGGGGTGTACGGTATATAGCACACTACTTGACGTGTTGTCTTCAAATATATAAAGTCTAGAGTATCCAGATATACACGCAGCGTATTGAGTGTACACTATATATCAGTGCATTCGGGGGTGTATGGTATATAGTACAGCATAGTGCGGTGTTAAAAAAAATACCCATCAATTCAGGAAGCCCACAAAGGAGAGGCAGACGCTCCCAGGCCACTAAAAGAGGGCAAGCAGCCTCTGTGTCTTCAGTGAAAAGTGGTGGTGGCGGACGTGGTGCATTCTCTGCAGGTGGGTCACGCTTGTCCTTTTTTTCTGCTGCTATTGAGCCAGAACATGCAGAAGAGTTGGTGGAGTGGATAACAAAGCCGTCCTCATCCCCCTCATCCTCTGTCACCCAGGCTCATACAAGTTTGCCTTCCAATGCATCTGGCAAAGTGGCCTATTCCACCGGATCCTTGTCCACAGTTACTCCTTCTGTAGCCCCACCATCATGCACGGAGGAGTCACCTGAGTTGTTCGACCATAGTGTCGGTTACATGCTCATGGAGGATGCGCAGCAGTTTGAAGGCTCCCATGTTGATTCCCAGGTTGAGAAGGGAGTAGCGTGAGCCTAGAGACGGGGAGCTGCAAAAGGACAAGAAACTAGCAGTCATGTTCCCCCAGCTGCAACATACTGCCAAGTTTACTCCAGTGACAAGGAGGGAGGGGATGATGAGGACATGGACTGTACTTGGGTGCCTGAGAGAAGAGAGGAGGAAAGTGAGGAGGAGGAGGCCCAACTAAAACAAGGCAGGATGTCATCCAAGGGCCAGATTAAGGGCAACCACCCAATTGCATCAGACCACAGAGCTCCACAGGTGCAGGGCGCTGCTGCCTCCCCTCCGACTTCCAAAATTTCTTTGGTGTGGGCATTTTTCAGCACATGTGCAGTAGATTGCATCGTTGCCATTTACAATCTATGTCTGAAGCAGGTCAAGCGCGGCCAGGACTCCAGCCGCTTGGGCACTACTGTCTTGACAAGACATATGACGACCAGCCATGCAGTCCATTGGCACCAGAGTACCTGAAGAACCCACACCAGAAAACAAGACGGACTCCTCCTTGCTCCTCATCTGGGATCTCAGCCTCTACTATACCTGCAGTCCTCTCCAAAACCTGCACTGAGAGGAATGAAGGTGTAGCAATGCATGCCACAGCTAGTACAGCCAATCTCCTAGCATTACACCACCAGGTGAATTCAGCAGGCAAATATTCAACAGCCATCCCCATGCTCAGCGTCTTAATGCTAGCTTGGCCAAATTGCTAACACTCCAACTGCTGCCTTTTCAGCTGGTAGACTCTGCCCCTTTCATGAATTTGTTGAATGCGCTGTCCCACAGTGGCAGTTTCCCAAAAGACATTTCTTCTCACGTAAGGTCCTTCCAGCTCTCTACTGTCATGTGGCAGGCAAAGTTTTGACCTCGTTGGACAGTGCGGTCAGCAGCAGGGTTCATATTACCGCTGACTCGTGGTCCAGCAGGCACAGTTAGGGACGTACCTTTCCTTCACGGCGCACTGGGTAACTCTTCTGGCAGCTAAGAAGGATGCAGGACAGGGTTCAGTTTTGGAAATAGTTCCGACACCATGCCTCAAAAAAGCTGGTGGTGATTTTGCCACATCCGCCTCCTCCACCCCCTCCTCTTCTTCTACCTCTGTGGCCTCTTCTGCAGAATTCTCCTCTGAACCTGCAGTGCTCTCTAAGCGTTCAAGGGGCTATGCAAGCAGTCAGGCTAAAAGATGCCATGCGGTGATTGAGTTAGTCTGTCTTGGGGACAGGAGTCACACTGGGGAAGAGATCCTTTCAGCTCTGAGAGGGCAGGCTCAGAGGTGGTTGATGCCATGGCAGCTTGAGCCAGGAGTGGTTGTATGCGACAATAGCACCAACCTCTCTGCCCTCCGACTGGGACAATTGACACATGTTCCATGCTTGGCACACGTCTTGAATTTGGTGGTGCAGCATTTCTTGACTTGGTACCCAGACTTACCAAATATCCTGAGGCAGGCCAGAAAAGTCTGTGGTGCTTTCCAGTGTTCATACAATGCCAGTGCCGGGCTGGCTGACACCCAGCGGGAATTCAACCTGCCCAACAACCGCCTCATTTGTGACATGCCGACCAGGTGGAACCCAATATTGGCAATGCTGCAGCGGCTGCGCGCACAGCAGAGGGCCATCAATGAGTAACTCTGTGAGCATAACACCAGGACAGGCTCAGGGGAGCTTGGCTTTTTTCGCCACATCTGTAGCTAGTGATCAAGGATGCATGCTCTGTCCTGTCACCATTTGAGGAGACCACAAGTATGGTGAGCAGCGACAATGCATGTATCTATGACACTGTCCCACTAATATTCCTTTGTGAAATCATGGACAGGTCACTTGAGGCAGAACAGAGGGAGGAAGAGGAGGACTTCCTTTCCTCTCAAGACCCCCTTTATGCAGAGAGCATTCCTGCAGAGTCACCAAACACTGGGAGAAGGAGGAGGAAGATTGTGTCAGCATGGATGTGGAGTATAATGCGCAGCAGTCTTAAAGGGATCATGGTTTTCAGGCCCCAGAAACCCAAGGAGTTGTACGTGGCTGGGAGGAGGTAGTTCCTGATAATGTCATCCTCAGTGACCCAGAGGACACTCATGCCTACTCAAACTTACACTGCATGGGTTTTCTGATTCTGAAAAGCCTGCGAAAAGAACCTAGGAGAGGAATCATTACTGGCTGGCAACCCTTCTTGATCCATGTTAGTAGGGTAAATTTGCAGAACTCATCCTGCCTGCACAGAGGGTTCAGAGGATGAAACATCTTCAGGATACCTTGAAGAAAAGTTTGTGCAATGCCTTTTCAGACCCTGGGAGGTTACCATGTCCTGCTGCTGGCCCTGGACAACGTGTTTCTGAAGCTTCGATCATTCAGAGGCAGAGTGGAGGAGAAGGTGGCCGGCTGAGCGATGCCTTTAAAAAATGTTTCAGTCCTCAGCACCCAGGCCTGATAGGTTCAAGCAACCATCGTCAGCGTCTGCGTTATACCTTGGAGACCTTTTCAACTGAGCATCCACTTAGTTACTGGGTCTTGAGGATGGTCCACTGGCCCGAAATTGCTGAATATGCAATTGAGCTACTGGCCTGTCCTGCATCCAGCATGCTTTCTGAATGGACATTCAGTGCTGCTGGGGGGGGTTCTTAACTGATCAATGAGCGTGCCTGTCCACAGACTCGGTTGATAGGCTCACATTTATAAAAATGAATCAGTCCTGGATCAGCAGCTATCAAGCCCCTGATGCAACTGATTAAATTTGTTAGGGATATGGGATCCCTTGAAGACTGCCACTGCTCCTTTTCCTCCTGTCCATAATCTAGAACAATATTTTGTATTTAGGGCACCAGCAACACCCAAGGCCCAATTTTTCTGCACCTGGTTTACAGGGGCACGCCATAACAATTTTTAAACTAATTTAAAATAGCAGGGCCAAACTTCCGGTTCCCGTGCCTTCATGTGAGGAAACACAAGATGGCTGCACCGGGCAGAACAGCTCACTAATCTGCCAGATCACAGCTCGCACCATCCTTCAGTGCCCAATTTGGACACAGCCCATCAGGGAGTCCCACCAGGCATGGACCGATGCACCATTCACGGACCCCAGCAGCCAGGACTCGGCCTTCACCAACCGTCTCCTCAGCAGGGCTGGTAAGCACTTTGATCGTTCTGCCTTCCACTATCGTTCCTTCCTCCACGATCGTTCCTGCCTCCACGATCGTGGAAGAGCAATACGCAGGCCTAGTACAGGCAGTGGCAGCCCTAATACTTCCAACCATAACGGCAGCGGAAAGCAAAGCAATGGCAAACGGGATCGCCCAGATACATAAGGAACTGGGGGAACATACAAAACGTCTGAAAGATCTTGAATCCCGCGTATCTGACATAGACGACGAAATGCAGAATGCACGGTCGTTTGAACAACAGACGCAGAATACACAACAATACATACTGGAAAAACTGGACGATCTCGAAAATCGTTTGAGACGTAACAATCTGAGAATTGTGGGACTGCCGGAATCATATAACACCGACTCACTACATGATCTCTACTCCAAGAGCATCCTCAGCGAACTAGGCATCGCTACCCCTTGCGTCATGGAAAGGGCACACCGTCAAACGACAGACAGTACGCCTCGGCCCATCATCATCCGATATCTGAGCTATATGGACAAGTCGCAGATCTTAAGCTCATACCGCAATTCCAAATCACTCCAGATAGAGAGACATTAGCTCCTAGTGTTTGTGGACTACTCACAAGAAGTCTCTCACCTCAGGAAAGCTTTTCAGCTGATCTGTCAGGCTCTTTATCAAAAACGGAGTCAAATTCTCCCTGTCATATCGAGCTATTCTCCTCTTCACGAACCAGCAAGGAGATCAAAAATCATTTTCCCATCCGGACGAAGCCTCACACTACCTGCAAGCCTGCAAGCCTACCTCCACATCCCAATGGAAACATCAGAGGCACCACCCTTACTTCGAGCACCAGCACCCCAGGAACAACGCAGCCCCAGGAAAGATCCCCCAAAGAGGTTCCGCTGCTCCAAACCACCGGGCTTGGACTGAACATTCTGACTGGCATGCTTAACAAGGTTGGTGACGATCTTCTCCCCCCAGTCCTCACATCTCCCATAGGGCATGGCATCTTTGATTTTACTTCTCCCTTACGCCCAGCAACTATGCCAACCCACAAAAGGAATCATCATTCCATTTCGCATATATTCCTGTGACAATCCTTTCTGACTACTTGAACCACCTTTGATTGCCCACTGCTGCTCGTCAAAGTTCACACTCGTTAATGATGTTACTAATGTTGTATCTGTTGTACTTACCGATATGTTACTGTTAGGCTGTTAACATCAACTTTACCACGAGGTTGATTTTTGGCTCGCTGAAGCCCCGTGAGGTTCCATTCTTTCTTCATATCACCGCGGAACTCCGTGGATGGAATATAAAGGCCACCACAGTGAGCAAACTTCCATACCTTTCGGTAACGCTGTCCTATGTTTGGAAAACTCACATGTGGAAAAAAGAGAAGTAGGGACTCCCAAAACTATGTTCTATCCTCTCTTCTTTCCCAGACCCCTGTTGGGTGAACCCTTCTCCGGTATACCCTAGTCCAAGATGCAAGACATTACCAGGCAAGTGTTCACCAATGAAGAGCAGCTCTTTACTATCCACAGGCCAGCACACTCCTCCTCACCTGAGCTGCACATCCCCACAAACTACATCTCTTTTTCACAAACCCATAACATGAAAGTAGTTTCATGGAATGTAAAAGGCCTACGCTCCCCCCAGAAACTAATGGCAGTCCTTAGACACCTCAAACGTCTAAAAACTGACATTGCAATACTGCACGAAACCCACCTAACATCTACAGATTTCCACCGTATGCGTAAATTGTGGGTGGGCCAAGCAGTAGGTTCACCAGCCATCAAGGGCAAGGCAGGAGTCTTACTTCTGACAAACACATCCTTTCCCTGTGAGCTAATTTCCTTTCACACAGACAAAGAATGCCGTATTCTTATAGCCAATTTGAAAACTGGTACACGCGAATGGGTCTTATGCAACATATACACACCCAACACGCCCTCCAAACTCTTCTTCCAGCACCTTACATCAACGATAGCCCCTTACCTCCATCTCCCCTTTCTGATGGGAGGTGACTTAAACCAGGCACTAGACCCCTTAGAAGACAAATCAAGCTGTAGGCGACCCTCACAATCGCCACCTTCCACAACCCCTGTTGCCACTTTCATAGAGAGTGTTAGGAAAAAGACCCTTTTGCCAGCATTCTGGGCGTTTCCGCGGTGGTGCGCGCACTCCCGTGCGCGTCCGCGCGCTCCCTATTTAAACCCAGGGACTCTTGCATTGAACTGCTGCTCGTTCTACAGCGTTCCAGACCTGTGTGCCTCAGCTCCCTACCTGTTCCTGTGTTTTTCCTGTTTCCATTTGACCCGGCTTGCCTTGACCTGTTGTCCGCTACCTGCATCGACCCCGGCTATCCACGACCATCCGCTTGTCTACTCCTCTGTACCTCCGCTGCCCGCCCGTTAACGAACCTTTGCCTGAACTTGACGATCCGCTTGCCTAACCCTTTTGTACCTCTCTGCCTGCACGTTGCCAACTCTGCTTGTACGACCATTCTCCTGCTTTGCACGACCCTCTGGAATCTCACTCCAAACATCTGTGACCATCCAGCCCTCGTGCCATCCTGCACTCTCGGGCCTCTGTCTACACTACCAGGGGTCCTTGAATCGGGTGCGCAAGAGCGGTTGTTCCCTGCACAAGACAGACTCCACCGTCAGGTACGTAACAGAGAGCCTAAATCTAATAGACTTAAGGAGACAGGCAAACCCGACTGGCAGAGAATTCACTTTCTTCTGCCCTCCACATAACACCCTGACCAGAATTGACTATATCTTTGCCAACTCAGAGATAGGCGATCACACAGCTGAGTCTGCAATCCAAGACATAGCAACCTCCGCTCATGCCCCCATATCAATAGAGATCCCAGGCCTCACTGTCCCAAACCCAATAAGAATATGGCGATTCCCCTCCTACCTCGTGCAAAACCAATCACTACACAAGACTCCCCAGCAAACATGGCACGAATATCTAGAGACCAACCAAGAACACGCTACCGACCCTAACTTACGTTGGGAAGCAGGCAAAGAGGTTCTTAGGGGGAAGATCATTTCCTATGCCTCTGCTCACAAAAAGAAAGTTAAAAAGGAATATGTTGCAGCTAGCTCTGCATTAAGAGCAGCCCAAGCACAACTGAATCTTCTAAACTCCCTGAAAACAGGACAAAATGGCACAAAGCCAAATCACAATTTGATTCATGGGCAGAGGAGCAGGAAAAACTTCATCACTCAATAGCAGATATGCGTTTCCATAAATTCAGGAACAAACCAGGGAAACTCCTGGCCCGTATTTGTAAGGGTAGTCACAACCCATTGCACATAGCCGCCCTTAAGGATGACTGTGGGGGGTTGATCTCATCACCCAAAGTCATCAACGCAATATTAGAAAGGTTCTATGCATTTCTCTACGGCCCAGACCCCATTGATGAGCAGACAGCTCTACAGTTCTTTGACCAAATCTCCCTTCCCTCTGTGACCGAATCGCAATTAGCTAGCCTAAACGCACAAATCACCCTGGCAGAAATCCCGATAGCAATCAAATCCCTATCCCCTGGTAAGGCCCAGATGGCTTTACATCCGAATTTTATGAATTGAATACAGATACCCTAGTCCCCACCATGGTCACGGTTTTTCAGCACATAATAGATGGCGCCCCTACCTTCCCTCTGGGTATCAGGCCCATATAAAACTGATTCCCAAAAAAGAAAAAAATCCCACAGTGCCCAGATCCGACCGCCCAATCTCCCTGCTAAATATAGATTCCAAACTGCTCTCCAAAATTATGGCTAGCAGATTGGCTGCCATCATGCCCTCCATTATTCATCAGGCACAGGTGGGCTTCACACAGGGCTGTTCTGCGGCCTCCAACTACAGGAAGGTGTTAACAGTGTTAGACCTGGTGAGGACCGGTCCAGCCTTGGAAAATGCCATAATAATGCTAGACGCTGAAAAAGTGTTTGACAGCGTCAGCTTCCGACGGCTGCGGCTGGTCCTCAAAAGGTTCGGCTTCACAGGCTCTTTCCTGCACCTCATCTTCACTATGTACGCAAATCCCTCTGCACAAGTCATAGCGGCTGGAATCATATCTAATAGGATCCCGCTCCACAAGGGCACAAGACAGGGGTGCCCCCTATCACCCTTGCTCTTCAATCTCGCCCTTGAACCCCTGTCCCGATACCTCCTTACCCACCCCAAGCTACACAGGATAAAAGTAGGCTCCACGGAAATCAGAACAGTGATGTTCGCTGACGATATCCTGTTTTTCACATCTGACTCCCAAATGGATATTCCATGCATTCAACAAATCTTCACACACTTTAAAAGGTGCTCTGGACTCAAAATAAATTTTGCGAAAAGCGAAGTCCTACCACTTCTTCAAGCCCACTCCCCATCATGGGCGATTAATTCACCTTTCCAAATTGCAAAAACACACATAACTTACTTAGGGATAAAAATAGGAAAAACTCCACATTCCCTTTATCACTTGAACTTCCCTTCCATAGTGACTAAAATAATAAACCAATTAGAAAACTGGGGGCGTGGCCGACTGCAGAGGAAGACGGACGCACATCTCCTTAGCTCCGTTCTTCAAGGGGGAATATAACATCTAAAATACCTCCAACTACAAAAAACTAACATCTATATACTACCCAGAGGGACTACTTAGAGATACCCCCACAACGATCGACACCAAGAAGGAGGAACCGTGTTCCTGACTAAAGCAGAGAAGGAGAGAGGAGCCGGCTGGAAAGGAGGAAGGGAGCGCCGTACAGTCCTGAAGCAATCCGACCTCTTCCGGACACCCAGTAGAGTGGAAAGCCTCAATACCACTAACATCTATACCTCCACACACCTGACCATCTACAAATCCAGCCAGTGAAAGACACAAACACCGGACTGTGAAGTGATTCAGCCCGGGATCAGGCCTCCACATCCGCGGTAGGCGCCATATTGGGGCCTAGCTCCAGCTCTTCTCCCAGCGCCCTCCATCGCCTATCCCTCACCTAAGGAGGAAAAATTTGACCCCCATAACCCCCAAGACCCCTCTCTATAACACTGTCCAGTGTTGCCTGTATCACCAAAATAAAAAAATCGGGGCGTAGAAACGACCATGAAGCCGGGGGCTAAATTTTGAGGCGGACCTCCACATTGCTACAGGGAGTGGAAACACTAAAATCCAGGTGTCCTTGCAACATATATGGTGCTAATTCACCCCAACCAGAGCCTATCTATCCTGCACTCCGACATAATATTCAGGATGGACTAGACATTTTAAAAATAAGTCATGCCCTCACTCCGTGATGGCTGCCTGAACTTAGCTCTCCTGTGATAAAGAGCTCCATAACCCTACAACAGGGCTTTACTACCCCTTAAAGACGATCACCAAGATGGGTAAAAACAAACAAAACACACAGCATTCTTGTAATCCTAAAGATTCCACTCCCCAGGTGGCGGGAAACATTCCAGCGATGTTCGGGATGGCGGGGGGAGAAGGCCGTACAGCCCCCGAGATGGAGTGTGAAAACACTGTGGGAACGAACACCCAAAATGGGACAAATCGCACTAACCCTCCCTCGTCAGGCATAGCAACTCAGCCACTTAATCTTGGTGACCTTCATGCTGTGGCAGCCAACATAAAAGCCACTCTCACAGCAGCGATATCAGATCTGAAGGCTGACATATATGTGGTCTCTATACGAATGGGAGCGGTAGAACAAACCTCAGCCTGCCACGCCGCCGCTATCAGGCAAGTACAAAGGACAACAGATCTAAATCTCTGTCATATCATAGACATACACAGACATCTCGAAGATCTGGACAATCCTGGCAGAAGCCACAATATACTGTACGTATTAGAGGAGTTCCCAAATTGATTGAACAACACCAAATAGAGCAGACAGTGACGGTTATCTTTAATGACCTGCTGGAGAGACCTGTGGATTCCCCTACAGAGATGGAGAGAATCCATAGGGCATTAAGACCAAGAGGCCGTGAAATCGATCCACCAAGGGACATCATTTACTGCCTGGTAAATTTTCCTCTAAAAGAAGCCATACTCAGAAAGGTACGAGATCGCAACAGAGTACAGTTAAATGGCATTGAAATCAAGCTCTTTCAAGATCCCTCCACCATTACATTAAATCACAGAAGAGCACTGAGACCCCTCCTAGAGCAATTATGTAGTAGAGGAATTCCCCATAGGTGGAAATTTCCTTTCTGCCTCTCAGCAACTTGGAGAGGCCAGTCCGCTCATCTTCGCACACCGGATGACCTACAAACATTCTGTGACACCCTCAACATACCACTTATCGAAGTGCCTGATTGGTACAGCTCGTTCTCAATTGCCGAAAATTGGATCGAAGTAGCCAACGACAGCACCCCAAGAGCTCAGAGGCATCGAGACAGAAGACGCAGAAACTCTTTGAACTCTCCACCACTGAACCCAAACCACAGAGATGATAACCGAAGAAGCCCAGGATCCCCCCCCCCCCGTAGAAGAGACCGCGTTGAGAGTTAAAGTAAATGTCCCCAGAGACAGCAGAATAGACTGCACTACCAAAGCCACCAGCTAGAGGGACGCCATAGACCTGAACTCCCAATGCAAAATATGGGAAATCACCTGAACTGACCCATTTCCCTTTTTCAGAAGGCGCCATTTGAAACATCTTGCTTTAAAACATTGCCTAAAGTTCCTGGTAAGCCTTTGATCACTATTTGCCACACGAAGTAAGAAGCACCCTTATGATCCTTACGTACTGATCTACTTTAAAAGGTCCAACACGTACGGGCAGGGCCTTCCTCTGCCCACAGAGAGTCAGTCTCTCTAACAGAACTTCCTACAATGGGTAATACTCCTCACTACCCATCAATACAGATCAGAGTATATGTAACTACTGTAGACTTATGATCATAAACTCTTCAGTGAAAACTAAGCTACTATATATAGAGTTGAGCGAACTTCTAGAAGTCCGGGTTCTGCTGGTTCAGCCGAACTTCGGGACAAAGTCCGGGTTCGGGTCCGGACAGAACCTGAACTTTGTCCCGGACCCCGAACCCCATTGAAAATTTTTAGGCACAAAAATGGCTGTAAGAAAGCCCTGGAAAGTCCTAGAGGTCTGCAAAAGGAAGGAAATGGGGGTAAGGGTGGGACAAGTGACCTACAAAGAAATGGGGACAGGGAAGTAACTAAAAGCATTTTTAAAAAAATAAAAACATAAAAAAATAAAAAATGGAGGTGGATGTGGACCATCTTCAAACTGGGTCTGAAAAGTATTAATTAACGGTAGAAGCCAAATAACTGTTCTAAAATCATCTTCAAACGGTGTCAAAAAAGTATAAATAAGCCGGGAGAACCCATATCACTGTTTTGCAAACATCTGGAAACTGTGTGTGTCACTTTAAATGAAACCGGGAATAACTGAACATCTGTTCTGCACACATCTGGAATGTCTGTGTGTCACTTTAAATGAAACCGGGAATAAATTAACATCTGTTCTGCAAACATCTTTAACCACCTCCCACCCGGCCACTGTACATATACGGCCGGATGGGAGCTTCCCCGTTCTGACAGGACGTATATATATATCCAGATGTGTGCAGAACAGATGTTCAGTTATTCCCGCTTTCTGTTAAAGTGACACACAGACTTTCCAGATGTGTGCAGAACAGATGTTCAGTTATTCCCGGTTTCTGTTAAAGTGACACACAGACTTTCCAGATGTGTGCAGAACAGATGTTCAGTTATTCCCGGTTTCATTTAAAGTGACACACAGACTTTCCAGATGTGTGCAGAACAGATGTTCACTTATTCCCGGTTTCTGTTAAAGTGACACACAGACTTTCCAGATGTGTGCAGAACAGATGTTCACTTATTCCCGGTTTCATTTAAAGTGACACACAGACTTTAAAGATGTGTGCAGAACAGATGTTCACTTATTCCCGGTTTTTGTTAAAGTGACACACAGACTTTCCAGATGTGTGCAGAACAGATGTTCACTTATTCCCGGTTTTTGTTAAAGTGACACACAGACTTTC
>BLSH010078506.1:648489-666201 GCA_018402905.1 Glandirana rugosa | reverse complement strand
CAGCTCTACAATACAAGGTTCCCCTGGGTTAGAAATTGTCTCGATACATATAAGGTTAGATGATACGCTCACTCCACACGTCGGTTCATCATGGTTGCGTCTAGCCCCTCTCGATAGGGTGGAAATACAAACCCCTCTTGTTCAGACATCACAAATTAAGAACCACCAAACGACGCGGTCTACTTACTACTTTTGCTGACCGCATGCCTAGACTTTTTACATGAACCCTATACCTAACCTTAACAAACGTCATCTATGTTTTTAGATCCATTTTAGCAGTAAAACTCTTACTTACTTACTTGAAAATAACGGTCCATACAAGTGTGTATGCTCCTTAAACAAAAGCACTGTCTTCGAGGTGTTTTTGTTCTGTCGCTGTCATTTTGTTGCACTGTGGAGCTTCTGTCACGAAAACAAATTCCTCGTATGTGTGAACATACCTGGCAATAAAAGTTCATTCATTCATTCTCAAAATGACGATTTTACCTAGATTTTTGTATCTACTGCAAACAATTCCAATCCATATCCCAAGTACATTTTTCAGATCCGTACGCCAGTCGTTTTCATCATTCATCTGGCGCAGCAAACCACCAAGAATTAAACACTACAGACTTGTTCTCCCCAAACATAAAGGTGGGATAGCTCT
This sequence comes from Glandirana rugosa, assembly GCA_018402905.1. NCBI lineage: Eukaryota > Metazoa > Chordata > Amphibia > Anura > Ranidae > Glandirana > Glandirana rugosa. Next base: position 665,555 of record BLSH010078506.1, on the reverse strand, counting down.
CCCCGATCTGCGTTGGTACTACTTGGCTGCACACCTCACTCGCATAGTAGATTGGAATATACATAGCTCTGTTAAAGATTGGGTCCCCTTGGAACATAACATCTCGACTCAAAATCTAAAGTCCTCCCTCTGGCTACACCCCCAACACATTTCTCTTGAGATCAAACTTTGTCCTCTAATTGGACCCACTATAGCCAGTTTCCACAATTCTTCTAGGAAAATCAACCTGACTCCTTGGCTCAGCCCCCTTGAGGAAAACCCAGACTTCGCCCCGGGCATGAACGACAATTTCTTAGCTAAAATTTGGCCCCATAAAGAAATACTTGCTCACCACTTTTTCCAAAATAAAACCTTCATCTCTTTTGATGACTTAAACATTACTCTCGCTCCCAACTTCATCTCCAAATGGCAATATATACAAATAAGGAGTTACTGAAATAGACCCGCTAATACACCCTACTGAACCAAAAACCTCTCCATTCTAGAGGAACTTTGCACTAAAAAATAAGACCAGAGACACTTAATCTCTGCCTTATACTCTTCTTTGTTTGTGGGCCAATCTGCATTCCCTGACCATACCTGCACAGCATGGGAGCAAGACCTAAACATACAATTCAAAGAAGAAGAGTGGGAAAATATCTGTTACTACACCCACAAAGGATCCCTGAATGTAGCTACGCAAGAATGCAGCTTTAAAATCTTATCACGGTGGTACAGAACACCTGAATTAATTCATAAATTCTCTCCATCCACCCCTAACAGATGTTGGCACTGTGAAATGGAAGATGGCTCATTCTTCCATCTATGGTGGTCATGCCCACGTATTAATGAATTTTGGCAAATGGTACACAGAGTGACTTCATCAGTCACAAAGGAAAACATTGTTTTTTCCCCTACAATATACTCACTCCACTTCACAACTCTACCAAAACCTTGCTACCTTAAGTCTCTGACTATGTTCATGATTAACGTGGCTAGACAATGCATCCCATCTCACTGGCTATCCCCTAATACTCCAACAAAAGAGGAATGGTTTTGCAGGCTAAACTACATTGAAAAAATCGAACTTATCAGCATTGCACACAAAACGCACCTCAAATTCTCAGCGACCTGGTATAGATGGCATCAATTCAAACTCACAAACACTTTGTTGTTGGACACTGGCTAAATCCGTCCATCTTACTTTCTGGGTCACTGCATCCGTTATAAATTAATTCCTTGCACAAAACAACATTCCCATTCCTGAACAATATCAGAACTAACTAGCCGCCAGACTGACCCACCTACTGGGGGCCCCGGGGATCAGGGGGGACACAGCTGGTCTGTTTCCTCTTCTTCTACCCCCCTCTTCTATCTTCCCCTTCTTCCCTCCCCATACCCCCAGTTCCACCCTTTCTTAACTTATCTCTCATTTTACTCCCAACCTTACTTCTTCTCCCCTACACACTTAATAGGTGTACCTCTCACAAAAGCCAAGTATCCTATAACAGACTGAATCCATGTATTCTTGTTAACCCTAACACAGCGCCATATGACAACTATTCCCACACAATGAATGCATCCTATAATACCAAAATAATACTTTTCTATCCCACCTCATCCTATCTTCCCATTCCCATAGGACGATATCCCCTTCTATTCGAATAAAGTGAAAGGTATTTGTTTATAATAACATCAGTATTTGCAACATGGAAGTAAGGTTCTACTACTTTATTAGTTATATATTACTTGGATTTTGTCTTGTAAGATCTCATATTGTTAAAATCTTACGCCATTTATTTGGCGTAATGTCAACTTTTCCTTCAATAAAACTTTATGGAAAGAAAAAAAAAAACGAAAACTGGTCTGGTATCCTTCCCAAAACTGCTGTATCCACTGCAAACCATCCCCCTCCTGCTGAAACATATTGACACCCAAAGGCTTCACAAGGCTCTATTTAAATTTATCTGGCACAATCGCAAACCTAGAATCTCGCTCCAAAAACTATTCCTCCCCAAACATGAGGGAGGGACAAATCTGCCAAACACCCGCCTATATAACTTGTCTTGCCTCTTGCGATCGGGCCTGGATTGGATTTCACACACTTCCCATTACTCCAACTTTGATCTGGAATCCCAAATGGTTGCCCCTTCGATCTCTCAGCCCTGCTCCACTGCGAGACTAAATCTCTCCCCACGTCTCTGAGACACAATTTGTTAATCAGGGACATAACCCTGGCATGGAGGGAAATAAAGAAAAAAATAGAGGTCCCGCCACAAGTTTCCAACTATCTCCCAATCAGGAGACACCCTCTATTCTCTAAAGTTAAACACCACCCGACCTTTGAAAACTGGGCTTCGAAAGGACTAACTCACTCCTTCCAATTGTACGATACTACTACGGGTTCCCCTCTACCGTTCACGACTCTTGCCAACAAATACAATCTGCCTCCCCACCACCATCTCTATGTCTGCCAAGCTCTATGTTTCCACAACAAGCTATGCCCCAGTAAAGAGATGCGCTTCAAAAACTCTCTTATAGACTCCTTTATCAAACTTCAAGCCTACAAAATCTCCCATTTATACAAACCGCTATCATCTTCCTCATCTAAACCATTGAAGGGCAACCTGCTAACGGCCTGGAACAAGGACCTACTTTCCTCAGATGCTTCCTCGCATATACTCAAGGGCTACACCACAACCAGGACATTTGTCACCAAAGAGTTCTGGCGAGAACAGCACAGTGCCTATGTTCCACACCAGAGACAAGGGATGGACCAACACCAACAGAATTGCCCATGGTGCAAATAGCACAGACCAACCCTGTTACAGAGACTCTGGTCCTGCCCCTACATCTCACGCTTCTGGGACAGCATTGAAAAATTGGCAGCTACAGTAACTGGCCTACGACCCCATAAAAACCTATACCTGCTGCTCTTTGGCCCCTACCACTCCCCTACGGGGATCCCCCCAACCCACCAACTGAAGATTATCCAGGAAAGCCTACCTTGGCTCACCACTTGCTACATGATAGCCAGGAGAGCTATTCTCAGACAGTGGGCCTCACCCACCCCCCCTACAATCAAGGCAGTTAAACAAGAACTACTAGCCCTGCTGAAAAAGGAAAGTCTGGACTTAACACTGATGCACAATGATCCTTCTCTCCTTTATCAACAATCCACATTTCGTTTCCACAGAAAGTGGAACCTATACATGGAAAATCTCCCCCCAGGAGAATCTACGGAGCTCACTGCCTCTACTGCACTTGACACCCATCAGTAAACCTTGGGGATAACAGGTCTTCCGATATGCCTCCAACGATTCCCTCATGACACCTCTTCAGCCGCCCTACTGAAGGCCGCTTGGTCCTTATAACGGGAGGATGCAGCAACTTTGTACACTTTGGACTTCCAATACCCTGAAGGATACTCTATCCTTCCCACCCTTCTTTGGATATGCAGGCCTCCACCCAAAAACTGAACTGCTCTATTCTTGGACATCCTTCTTCCCCTTACGCTCACCTTCCACCCTACCCATCTCAGGCTCGGTTTCTCCATCCAACAAGAGTAACTGCAAGGGGTTACAGTGTTCTGCCACCGCCAGCACTCAAGGCCCAATTTTTTGCCACCTGTTTGACTGGGGGCTTTCGTCACAATTTGTAAACTAATTTACAACATCAGGCCCAGTCCTCCGTCCAACAACAGTAACCGCAAGGGGTTACAGTGTTCTGGCACCGCCAGCACCCAAGGCCCAATTTTTCTGCACCTGGTTTACAGGGGCATGCCATAAAATTTTTTAAACTAATTTACAACATCAGGCCCTGTTCCTCCATCCATCAACACTAACTGCAAGGGGTTACAGTGTTCTGGTACCACCAGCACCCAAGGCCCAATTATTCGCCACCTGTTTGATTTGGGGCTTTTGTCACAATTTGTAAACTAATTTACAACATCAGGCCCAGTTCCTCCGTCCAACAAGAGTAACTGCAAGGGGTTACAGTGTTCTGGCACCTCCAAAACCCAAGGCCCAATTTTTTGCCACCTGTTTGACTGGGGGCTTTCGTCACAATTTGTAAACTAATTTACAACATCAGGCCTAGTTCCTCCATCCAACAAGAGTAACTGCAAGGGGTTACAGTGTTCTGGCCCCGCCAACACCCATGGCCCAATTTATCTGCACCTGGTTTACAGGGGCATGCCATAAAATTTTTTAAACTAATTTACAACATCAGGCCATGTTCCTCCGTCCAACAAGAGTAACTGCAAGGGGTTACAGTGTTCTGGCACCGCCAACACCCAAGGCACAATTTTTGGCCACCTGTTTGACTGGGGGCCTTCATCACAATTTTTTAACTAATTTGCAACATCAGGCCCAGTTCCTCCGTCCAACAAGAGTAACCGCAAGGGCTTACAGTGTTCTGGCACCACCAGCACCCAAGGCCCAATTTTTCTGCACCTGATTTACAGGGGTATGCCATAACAATTTTTAAACTAATTTAAAAAATCAGGCCCTGCTCCTCCGTCCAACAAGAGTAACAGCAAGTGGTTACAGTGTTCTAGCACCACCAGCACCCAAGGCCCAATTTTTTGCCACCTGTTTGACTGGGGGCTTTCGTCACAATTTGTAAACTAATTTACAACATCAGGCCCTGTTCCTCCATCCAACAAGCGTAACTGCAAGGGGTTACAGTGTTCTGCCACCGCCAGCACCCAAGGTCCAATTTTTCGCCACCTGTTTGACTGGGGGATTTCATCACAATTTTTAAACTAATTTACAACAGCAGGGCCTGTGCCAAAATTAAGAAAAAACAATGTGGGGTCCCCCCTAAATCCAAACCAGGCCCTTCAGGTCTGGTATGGATTTTAAGGGGAACCCCACACCGAATATTTTTAAAAAATGGCATGGGGTCCACCCAAAATCCAAACCAGACCCTTATCCAAGTACACAGCCCTGGCATGGCAGGAGGGGGTGGGGACGAGTGAACCAACCAAACCATACCAGGCCACATGCCCTCAACATGGGGAGGATGCTTTGAGGTCACCCCCAAAGCACCTTATCCCCATGTTGACGGGGAGAAGGGCCTCATCCCCACGACCCTGGCTGGTGGTTGTGGGGGTCTGCAGGCAGGGGGCTTATCAGAATCTGGAAGCCCCCTTTAATAAGGAGGCCACCAGATCCCGACCCCCCTATGTAAATAGGTATGGGGTACACTGTAAACCAAAAAAGGAGTGTAGTGGTAAAAAAAACAAGAGGCAGTTTTTGACAAAAAACTCTCCCGCTCTCCCCGCTACTGCAGCCTGGCCCCTGCGCGTCTCCCAGAATGGGCGGTCTGCACAATAACAGTTCTGCGTTTTCAGAGGGGGCGGGTCACCCATTTACGTCGCCAGTTGGCCCTGCCCCTCCTTATAAAAGAACTGTCATTGTGAAGACCGCCCATTCTGGGAGACACACAGGGGCCGGGCTTCAGCAGCGGGGCAGAGCGGCGGTGGTGAAAGAAGAAGAAGATGAAGATTGAAGATGAAGAGAGGAAGCAAGAAGACTGAAAGAAGAAGCAGAAGGCCAGAACAAGGACCGAGTAGATAAATCATATCCAAACCAATTATCAACGCCTTTGTTTGACAATGCAGGAAGTTCAGGAGAGCTACAAGAAGTTCTTTGATAAGGGAAAAAGAGAGAACCCCACGTTCAATGTTGGAGACAAAGTTTGGCTATCTGCTGCTAACCTTAAACTTTCATGCACCTCCTGGAAGTTGGGATCAAAGTTAATCGGGCCCTTTGAAATCAAAAGAATGGTTAACCCTGTAGCATTGGAACTGGCATTACCGGACTCCTACAGAATCCACCCGGTCTTCCACGTCTCACTCCTCAAACCAGCAGTTCCTAGCCCCTTCCCTGGGAGAGAAGATCTGCTGCCACCTCCAGTGTCAGTGGAAGGTGAAGTGGAGTTTGAAGTGGAGACCATCACGGATTGCAGAAGGAGAGGCAGGCAAGTCCAGTATCTAATTAAAAAGAAGGGGTATCCCCCAGAAGAAAATTCTTGGGAACCTTCCATTAATGTACATGCCCCAAGACTTTTGCAAGACTTCAAAAGAAGACACCCAGAGAAGATGGCCCGTTTGCGCATCCAGAGGCTGCCCCTTGGGGAGGGGAACTGTCAGGGAAATGGCCATAGGAATGCTGATTTCGCAAGTAACAGAAAAGGATACCATGGGCGAATACCGGCGCATATGCGCACGGGTACTAGCTGTCACGCAAATTGGCACACACGCCGGTGCAAACTGGTGCATGTGGCCTATAGAAGTCTGTGGCTGCTTAATCAAAATTGCTGGATTGTCGTCAGCTTTCTCAAAACCTCTGAACCTTGCAATTGCATCTGATTACCCGTTGTGATCCGGCTTGTTCCAGACCTGTGACCTTCTCTCCTGGCTTATCCCTGGCTTGTTCCTCTGACTCTCCATTTGCCTCTGCTTGATCCTGTGTGCATGACCCTGGCTTGTTACAAGACTTTTCTTCTGCCTGATCTTCTGTGTATGACCCTGGCTTGTTTAAAGGACTTTGCCCTGCCTGATACTCCATGCATGATCTCTGCCTGTTATTTGGACTTTGCCTACTGCCAAGCAGTAAGACTTGCTGCCTACAAGGACTTGTTGCTTAACTGTGTTTGCTTTCCAGTGTGTGTGACCCCCAGCCTGGTCTTTTTTGCTACACTTCAGAGCGCAAGCATCAAATCAGCCCAGCCGGAGTTCCTGACAGACCGCAGTAGACAACACTCATCACTGCCAGCGTCACCTCCTTCCTGCCAGACCCATCTGCATCCTGTCAGTGACCTATACCTTTTTAGGCCCTATACCTGCTGTTACACCTCCAGGGGTATAGGGCACTTAGCTGTAAGGGAAGCCTCTCACTACATTTGGCTTTGGATCAGGTACGTGAAAGCATCAGAGGTGCAGTGAAGAGACGTAAGTCCCCCATGCATCTCATAAACGCAATTGTACCTGATATAAGAGTAACAATGTGTGTCCCACAGAGACCGTGCTCCAATGGGGACAAAACAAAAAGTAACAGGGGGTTTAAATAATGCTGCAGCAGCCGAGGGAGCCAATCCTCAGGGCGGTGCTGACTGTCCGGGCAATGGCAGAGTGATATAGCTCACCCAGCCGAATGCCGAGCGCCTCCCCAACATGGGGCATGTGGCGTAACCCTGGCCAACAGGGCGGGATGACATCATGCCGCACAGGAAGAGGAGGCAGAGACAGGAGTTGCTCCAATATTGATGGGCATGGAGGCAGCTGGAAGCAAAATACCAAGTGCCAAACACCGGCCATCAACTGGAGCTTACACGCCGGGTGGTTTGCAGTGAGCCAGGATGCGCACCAGTGCCACACAGCGAGCGGCACAAGCACTGCACCCACTAGACTGGATGGATTGCTCTGCAAAAGGTGTAGATGTACGCCACAAGCGTGCTGGAGGCAGATAATACCATAAAAGAGGCTTCCTGTGTGGTGGGAATGCCCGTGTGTGGGAAGTGGGCATTCGGCGGTTGCCTGTCAATGTTGGAGCAACACCTGTCTCCGCTGCCTCTTCCTGTTTGGCGGGAACTCTCCCGCCGGCAACGTGTGGATGCATGACCTCATTCCGCCCTATTGGGAGGGGTTATGTTGCATGCCCACGTGTCGGGGAGGCCTTCGGCGCTCGGCTGGGTGAGCTGTATCGCTCTCCCATTGGCTGGACAGTCAGCACCGCCCCCCACCTGAGGTATGGCTCCCTCAGTGGCTGCAGCATTATTTAAACCCCCTGTTACTTTTTTGTTTTGTCCCCATTGGAGCACAGCCTCTGTGAGACACACATCGTTACTCTGATATCAGGTACAATTGCTTTTCTGAGATGCATGGGGGACTTACGTCCCTTCCCTGCACCTCTGATGGTTCAACCCCCAATGTACTTTGTTATATTGGATGTGACCATCTTACCTGTTTATGTCTTTTACTTGTTTATTTTTATTTTACTTAATTTTCTACTTTTTTGGTTGCAGATTATGCGACCCTTTGCTGATGCATTCACCTTGCGTTTCTTGTGGTATCGCAGTCTTGCCCTAGGGGTGTGTGCTGGTGCTTTTGATGCGTGGCGTGGGCAGCTGCTCACTCACGGAGACTCCCCCTCTGTTCCATTGTGTGATTGGTGCCATGAGCGTGCTGTACGGCAGATAAGTAAGTCCTGACCAGACTCTGAGCATAATATACTTAGATATGATATATGCACTAAAATGTCATAGAAATGTGTAATGTGATACTCAAAGTTACTTTGTTTGTATCCTAGACATCAATATATTTTGTATAAACACCCTGAAGAAGGACAACACACAGTTAAGTCCAAAACATGTTGGGATAGCCATGAAGCCCATGCCCTGTTTATGGTACTGTTAGGGCGTGCTCTATCTTTCATGTTTTTATTATGCCATACAGCTACATGCAAATGTTTTATTGTAATGTACTTCCTCTATATTGAGGCTTGTATTTCCTTAGTTTTTTTATGATTACTACAACTAATAACATTTATATTTTTATATTATGTATTGTAATGATCTACTCTGTGCCTTAAGAGTTGAGGGGGTAATATGTGCTGATTTTCTTCTCATATGTTAATTGGATGTTGGCACAATTTCTCTTACACTTCATTCCGACGACACTATCTCTGTTCGTCAATTCAAAGATCCAGACTTTGTCCTGTTCCTCCGAGTACGTGGTGTACTGTTTGTCTTGCCCTTGCAGCCTGTTTTATGTAGGCCACACAACCCGTACTCTGAGGAAAAGGTTCGGAGAGCATCGCAATCTTGTTGAAAATGGCTCGGACAAACACCGTGTCCCTAGGCATTTTTTGGAATATCACGCCCGGCGTACCCAGGATCTGCATGTCTGGGTGGTTAAATCTATATCCAAATCACTCCCTTTGGCTGAACGGTATAAACGGCTGTGCGAGAGGGGGAACTATTGGATATTCACTCTTGACACCTTATCACCTGGGGGGATGAATGAGGGTATAGAGATCAATACGCTCCTGTGAGATAGTAGATCCTTACCTTGGGTCGTCGTTCCAGGAAATATCATTATTCTGATTACACTATTTTGTTTATACTTCCTTATGGCCGGATTTGACTACCTCGCAACTATTCTTGTCCTTTCATTATATGAATTTTTTTTTTTTTGTTACCTTTTAGCCTAGTGTAGTGCATATATGCATGAATACCATTTTAGACAGTTATATGATTTTTTTGTTTTTATATATATGTGTATATATTTATATTTTTTTATATATATATATATATATATATATATATATATATATATTATGTCTATATATTCTTTTCATACATATATACAACGAGGTGTTTATTAATGATGAGGTATTTGCAATGGTGAGGTGTGTTTCAATGATGAGGCATAATTCTGATTTGATTATCAATATTAATAATATTATTTTTATTTTTATTATTATTTTTATATTTATTTTTATTTTTGAATTTTTTATTTTTGAATTTCATTTTGATTTTTATTTTAGTTTATTTTTTATTTTATTTCATATGATTAATTTTTTGAAAAATCCTTTTGGAAATGATACATTTTATAACAATTTGTATTAACATATTTTGTTTGCTACATGTCTATCAACGTTTTCTCATGTGTATCCCCATTGCATCCCGTTTTCCTTCCCCCCCATTTCTCCCCTTCACTGTGTGTTTCACTTGAGTTGAGCTATACACCCTGCCCACATTGGTCAATATCAGCTATTTATGTTGCTCCTATCCAACATGGCCCCACTCTGCCTGACGAAGGACCACGGATGGTCCGAACACGCGCAATCCCCGCTCTCCAGTCCCCGGAAGTGACGATCCTCCAGCTCATCTTCAGTTTGTGTACCGTTCCTCCATACACGCTGGAAGCCACCAGCGTGTCCAGGCTCCAGCATCTAAGACCTGTGACAGCTGCGTCCGTCCTCGGGTCTGAGCGGATGACCCCAGATCCACAACCCTGCTTGTTTTCATCTCTGTTTGTGAGTGTTTCACACATTGTTTTTATATATTAAATGGTCGACATACTACACTTAGAAGGCGCTGCTTTTTTTGTCTTCTCATTTCTTTCCTTAGAGTTCTCCTGCTCTTTACAAGTGTGCAGCCTCTAGGAGCATTCCATATCGCCCATTGGACTTTTTATAGACTTTTTAAAGACTATTTGTTTTTTTTTGTTGCTGTGTTATTTGCTGCTTTTGGTCCCTGTTTCACAGCTTATTGCTTATCTTATGTATAGCCTTACTGGCTGGTGAGCGCAGTGTGCACCTTTGTTTTTTTATTTGTTTTGTCCTTTTCGATGCTTACTCATTTTCCTTGCTCCATAACCAAATATATTTTCTGTTAAGCAGCTACCAGAAAGACCGAGGGCATTTTTCAGGCTCTGGCAATGGTAATTTGGCTCCTAAGAGCATATAAAATGTAAGAGCCTGAATATATTTTGGAAATATTTTCAACTTTATGATTGAGAATAGCTATTTTGGGGTCTTGCAGTATAACTATGCTGATGACTTTATGTATCATTTGGAAAAATTTGTTCCAGAATCCCCTAATACGGGGAAAAGTCCACCACGTATGGAACAGGGAGCCTAAGAGGTTACAAACTTGGAAACACAAAGGAGATGAGTCTGGGTATATTTTGACAATAAATTAATTATTTATGATCCCCTTGAATGAACATTGAAAACACTGGTGCCATGTATCTGGTTCCCATCCATCTTCCAGGTCCAATTCCCAACTCCGAGCATAGGTAGGTTTATCTGGGGCCCCAGCCAGAAAAAAGTAGATGATGGAAATACACCCCTTCTGATCCATGATGTTAGAGCACCACTGTTATTAAAGCGGAGTTCCACTAGATTTTTGGTTTATTAAAAGTCAGCAGCTATAAAAAGTGTAGCTGCTGACTTTTAATAAACAGTAACTTACCTGTCTCCCGGTCCAGCGACGGCTGCGCCCGAAGCCTCGCTCGTCTCCCCCTCCTCCCTGCGGCGCCGGCATTTCAGGTGTGGGCGCCGGCCGTGGCTTCACGGCCGGGCACGCACTGCGCATGCGCGAGTCGCGCTGCACGTTGCCAGTGGCCAGGCAATCTTCTGGGACCTGTGACGTGTCCCAGAAGATTGCCAGGAGGGAGGGGCCGCCTAGGAGGAGAGGAGGAGTCGCCTAGGCGGCTTAGAGGCGGAAGGTGGAAGAGGGACAGGAAGTCCCTCTGAAACCTGGGGACACACTCCCCCCCCAAAAAAATTACATGCCAAATGTGGCATGTAAGGGGGTGAGGAGTGCTTAAAGCGGTAGTTCCATTTTTGGGTGGAACTCCGCTTTAAGCTGTTAATCTCAGGGGGGTCCAGTTTGTTGGTTCAAGTGTGAGTTTAAAAAGTGTGAAATTTGGGATAGTCTGAATTTCTCTGATAGGAGAACAGAACCCATATTGATATGGGCCCCACTGAGTTAAAAAGTGACCTATTCTAAACAATCCTTTATTTAGTCATCAGTGGAAAGCTTTAATATTCATTCCCCGGGGGAAAAACTGGGTTATGAAACAGGTGAGCCGAGGGGCGTAGGTTAGAGATTAGCAAGGTTTGTTTGTGTAAGAGGTCACATAAAGATAAGGAGTGTGGGAGAGTAGGTGCTAGGATCAGAGGCCTAAGTTTGAAAATTTGAAAGTGCAATTCCCCCTTGAGTTCTCAATCGAAAAAGAATGCCCTTAGAGCAACAGTGGCTTTTATTCCCCCAAACAAGGCAAATTATTTTAGATTGAAACATATGCAGTTGTGCTCTCTTGATTGGGATAGGCATGGACCTGAAAAGATACAGAAGACAAGGTAAGAGGGTCATTTTGATGGAATTGATCCGACCTAGCCAGGATAAATTATATTTAGGCCAGTTTACTAGATCCTCTTCTAATTTTTTAAACAGGGAGGGATAATTACCTGAGTATAGTTGACCAACACTGAGGGCCAGATTAACTACCACATAGGTGATGGAGTTGGAGCTCCATGAGAAGGAGAAGTGTTTCTGTAAACGTTTAACCAATGAAGACGGAACCAAGACATTCAATGCTTTGGATTTAGAAATGTTACCCTGAAGACCCAATGCTAATCTGAATTCCTGAAGCAATTTTAAAATATTAGGGGTCGAGATAAGGGGTGAGGTTACAAAAAGAAGGTCACAGTGCACATTTGTGTTCCTGAGGACAGTGAATGTCAGGGTGGTTCCTGATAGCTATGGCCAGGGTTTCAATGACTATAGTAAAGATTAGGGGATATAGAGGGCAGCCTTATTCAGTTCGCTTCTCAATATTAAGAGGTTCAGAGTATCGACCTTGAAGCCATACCTGGGCACTGGGGTTGGAGTAGAGGGAATGCATGATTCCCATGAAATTAGGGCCGCAGCCCCATCTTTCTAGAGTTTCAAATAAGCATGGCCAAGCCACCATGTCGAAGGCCTTCTGGAGGTCAATGGACAACAGAAAACCTTTCTGTGAGTTGCCTTCATCACACTGTGATTTAAACAAAGAAATAATATCAATAGCTCTCCTTATCTGAACTGGACCCTGTCACCTCAGAATTAAATTTCAAGGTTGTTAATAATCAAAGAAATCTGGCGGTAATTACTCACATCGCTCGTGTCCCTACCTGGCTTAGGTTATGTAGGCTAAATTCAAGGCCCTATCTACTGGGGATCCATTTCGGAAGGAGTTGAAGAATCGCGTCATATAAGGAGCTAGGAAGGAGGCAAATGTTTTGTGATAACATACTGAAAAGCCGTCCGGTCTTGGGGCTGACGCCAGCTAAAGGAATTTGATTACATCTAGACGTCAAGGTCAGTGATAGGATTATTAAGATGAGCGTTATGTTTTGATGACAATTTAGGGAGAGGGATTCCATGTAGGAAATCAGCCATTTTTGGATGAGCACTCAAACTGTTTGCCTTATATAGTTTAGCACAAAAGTCATGTAAAGATTCCATGATTCTTTGGGGGTTTCGAGTTAAGGTCCCAGAGCTAGAACGGATTTTAGGAGAGAAAAGAGAACGGGGTTTATGGGTCAATTTAGCCAACAGTCTAGGGTCTATCTTATATTCTTGAGAGTAAAACCAAGCGCCCATCCACCTAAGGTGTTTCTTGGCTTCCGTGACCAAGGCTAAATTCAGGCCCAGACGAGCTGCCTCCAATTGTGCCAAATATTTTTTTTGTAGGGTGTCTCTTATGGTTTTTGCTCAAGGGGGGAAAATCCCCAGTTAGCCTGTCTATTTTGGCTTGACGTTCTCATTTCAGTTGGGAAGAAATTTGAATGATCTTGCCCCTTACCACTGCTTTATGTGCAGCCCATAATGTTTCTGGGAATACTGTTCCATTGTCATTCAATTGAAAATATACATTGTACAGGGTCACTTAGAAAGGCCTCATTGAGACATGATCAGAACTTAGTGGACGCTGAAGGAGCACTAGAATTATGGAATGATCGGATAAAACAGTATCTCTGATTATTGATTTAGTTGCAAGTGAGATAGTGCATGATGGAATGAAAATGTGATCTATGCTGGTTTGGTGGGGTACTGAGTAATGAGTGAAGTCTTTGGAACGGGGGTTGAGCTCCCTCCAGATATCTGCCAATCCCAGAGGGTATAGCAATTTAGCTATTTGCAGACTCTGTTGGGCGGGGGGGGGGTTTGGCCCATGGGTCAAGTATTGAGATGAGCGTGTAATTCACCTGGTGGCGGAGCATTGCTGCATGCTATGTTGGAGCACAAATGAACGTTTTGAATTTATGATCACTTCCAACTTGGAAGAATTCGCCTTTCCCTTCACTAATGGGAACATAGATCACTTAGATATCTAAGGAATTTTGACCTGCTCGCCTTTGCTTTTGTCTTCATTTTTTTTTTGGACTTTATTGGACATTCTTGTGTTTGTTGTTCACTCGCATGGAAACATCTAATCATCAGATGCTTCATCTTTATTTAGCATGTAAGATTGTTTCACACCTTTTCTATGTGTATTAAGCATGTTGTCTTGCAATTTTTGGGTATTATTTATAGTCTAATGCTTATATGGTTTGTTAATTAATAAGCACCGAGTCACTGTGGTACATATTCACACTCTATTACTATAGCCAACAATAGGATAAGCAGCGCTTTCACTCCTCTATTTATATTGAGTTAACAGATGTGGGAACGCATATTATTGTCAGCAGCAGCCAATATACAGCACTTATCACTTTATTACCAAAATTAGCAGCCCACACAGCTTCGCTTCTCACTAGTTTAATACCCATTCAACTTCTGTGGTGCAGCAGCTAGGGATGTTCTTGGCTTTATAGAAGCCCATGACATCAATTTGGATGAGGTTTTTAACACCCAAGATACAGCCCAGAATAATAATATAGAAAGTATTTTTAGAAAGTTAGGACATCTAATGGAAAAAAAGCTTAACACATGGTGGGATATTAACTCCCATAAAAGGTACATCAGGGAAAACATGGTCCCCAGACGCTTAAGGTGGGCTATTTCCATCAGTGATGGACTCCTTGACCAAGAGTCAGTGGAGGAATAGTACCAATTCTTTACTAGTAAAGGAGTAGATTTGATGAAATTCCTCCTTAAAAGAGAACAGAAAAAAAAATAGAAAATTATAACAACAGATTTTGGAAGATAAAATGAAGTTGGAACCACATAAAGATACACCTGAGCTGAGAGCTTTAGCAAACCAACTAATGACCTAGAATACAAAGATCAAGAAGTAAAAAATCGAAAAAAGAAAGAGTACCAGAGGGACAGAAATTACTATACTACCAACCAAGTATTTAAATGGCAGACTACGATCAAAGAAGGAGAACCAATATCAACCACCAGCACCCTGGAAAAAGAAGTTAGAATCACTGACACCCAAACAACAGGACAAAATGGCCAAGATAGGAGACCCCAAGAGCCAACACCTAGAAACCAACCCAATAACTGCCACTCTTCCTACAGAACACCCAGGAGAAATTGGAAGCCAAGAGAGGATAATCGTTACCAAAGAGGACCACGTAGAGGTAGCCATGGAAGGGGATGAAGACCACATTACCCCAATAGAGGACAGAATAATTACTATTATTATAACAACTATAGAAACCAAGGAGGAAGCCCAGGACAATCTCATTACAGATCTGAGCCCAGGAGAGAGTATGATTACCACTAAAGAATTCCAGTATCCACCTATAATAGGTATGAACCACTCAGAGATGCAAGAGATGGAGATAGAACACCACAACATTTTTTAGAGGATTGGAGGCAAGAAAGGACACACCCATGGATGGACAGAAAGGGATGGACAAGAAGAAGCCCTACAGGAGAGAGGATGCTGGGCAGGGCGCAAGAAACAAATGCAAAAGAGAGTATTAGGGGAAGGCATCTTCAACCTGGCGGATGTGCAACTTACCAAAGAAGAAACTAAGGTATTGGACAGAGGACTAAAATTTACGCCCATTCGCAACATGAATAAATTTGACATTTACGTAGACCTGCAGAAGTACGTCAGGAAACTCAATATTAAAAATATATGTTATCCCAACCAGAGGAAAGAAAGAGCACTGTAGCAATTAGAAGTGAATTCCAACGTACCTCCCTGAGGAATAAATCTCTCTTTAAACCCCCAATTAGTGATAATGGACATATAGAATTGTTCAAATGAATGGTTACACGGAACCTACAAAAAATATAAATTAAAAAATTGAAAGAAGCAAGAGATATACAGGTAGGAATCACCAGGCTGGAAAACATAAAAAGTCTAGTAATTAGACCAGCAGATAAAGGGGGAGGAATTGTGCTTCAAACTAAGGAGGCATATACAGCGGAATTGGAAAAGCAACTTAATGATCTCAACACCTATTTCCCATTGAGAAATAACCCTACAAGAGCATACAAAAGGGATTTAGAGACACTAGTAGACAAAGGTCTGAAGAAGGGCATTCTAAATACAAAGAAACAAGATACCTGGTACCGGATGTCTGCAGAATAACTGTGATTTATACGGTCCTAAAAAATCCATAAGGACAATTGGAATCCACCAGGACGCCCAATTGTAAATGGAATACAATCAGTCGGAGCGAGGATGGGCCAATATGTAGACCAATATTTACAACCGTTAGCCTAGAGGACAAAATCGTATCTGAGAGATACGAAGCATTTAATCCAACTGTTGGAAAAAGTGGAAATAGAAAACGGACCATGTATATTAGTACCAGCGGATGTAAATTCTTTATATACAATTATTGGTCACCAGGATGCTATAGGAGCTAGAAAATGGGCATTAAACCAGTTAAGAAACAAGTGGTGTGTTCCCCTGCGCTACCACTAGTAAATGAATATGAATGTGCCAAACAGAGATGTGTCTAAAAAATGTGTGAATGGGTAATGTGAATATGCTGCAGTATGGATCTGTGTTCACAGTTACACATATAAAGCATAAAATAAATTAAAAAACACTGAGCAAAATTCTACCAATTAGTACCAAGTGTAAGTACAATTAAATCGATAGTGCAAGTACAAAAAAATAATGAAAGTGATCAGTGCTCCAATATTTCAATAGTTCATATGCATATGAAAGAGTTCATAACTAGAGTTGAGCGAACACCTGGAAGTTCGGGTTCTGCTGGTCCGTCCGAACTTCAGGACAAAGTCCGGGTCCGGGTCCGGACGGAACCCGAACGATCGCACGGACAACGAACCCCATTGAAATCAATGGGGACCCGAACTTTTAGGCACAAAAATGGCTGTAGGAAAGTCCTGGAAAGCCCCAGAGGGCTGCAAAAGGAAGTAAAATGGGGGTAAGGGTAGGGCAAGTGCCCTACAAAAAAATGGGGACAGGGAAATAACTGTAAATATTTTTAAAAAAATAAAAACATAAAAAAAGCAAAAATGGAGGTGAATGTGGATCATCTTCAAACTGTGTCTGAAAAGTATTAATTAACGGTAGAAGCCATATAACTGTTCTAAAATCATCTTCAAACTAGGGCAAGTGCCCTACAAATAAATGGGGATAGGGAAAA
>BLSH010078506.1:605601-619773 GCA_018402905.1 Glandirana rugosa | reverse complement strand
ACATTTCAACCCCCCCCTACATCGAGGGGCCTTAACTCACGTGTTCGGCAATTGAATTAGTCAGGCACCCAAATAAAAGGTTATTTGTTTTGTTTCCGTTCGAAAGTCGTCGTTTTGTTTGATTGTTGTCTTTTCAGGCGAATAGAAGTCGTGTCTTTATTTCATTTCCATTGTATGTCAAGAACCTTCTGAGAAGTTGGGTCCTGAAACGTGCCAGGAATAGTCCATTCGAAACGAAAGTCAGGGGTCGTGTGCACCCAGAGGTTTGTGAAAGTCGAAGTTTGTTTTGCTGCTGAAAGCTTGCCTTTGTTTTGTTTATTGGAAAATAAACCCACGGACTGATTAAGTTAACGGCTTGTGCACTCAATTCCGGGGAGCTACATCCCCCCCCAACTTTACAATATATATATATATATATATATATATATATAGTGAATCAATACAGAATTCACCCAGATAAAATACTATTGCCATACATATAAATAATAATGCAGTCTCTGTGATGGTTGGAACAACCCAATCCTCACATTAACTGTATGTGTGATATTCCTTTATGTTAATACAAGCCAACAAATTACATAAGACAAATAAAGTGCAAATAGTCTCTAAAGTGCAGTCTGTGCAAATAATGTGCAAAAAATAGTGCAAAATATGGTATAAATAGTGCAAAAAAAGTCCAAATGAAACAGTCCAAAAAAAGGTCCAATCTTCAACCACTGTGATTATCAATGGAGAATGTAATGTGATATTCATCTTCAAATGGATATTCAGCTTCAAATGAGTACACCAAATTGTGGACCGATAGCAAACCGCTTAAGCACCCTTTTTACTGTGATATACTCTTTCACCAGGCACCCTAGTGACACACCCTACTCACCAGACGGAGTGGATTCCCATTACAGGAATCATAAGCACCTTGGGTGATAGGTTGAAGTCTTGTCCTCCGAGGTCCCAACGAAAGCCACTGCTGACATAGGTGGAAGGAACTTCCTTGAGCTCAACGAAGGAAGAAAAAACAAAACGGGTGCAAAATCGTGAAGTACGTTCGCTTTATTGGTGAAAAACAGAAGAAAGTGCTACATGCAGTAAAAAGAACTGCAGGGGGTGCCGATTGCGGTCCACCTGCATTTCAAAAAGCGGAAGTGACGAGACCGGAAGTCGCATTACCCGACGCTGCGTTTCGTCGGCATACGTGCTGACGTCATCAAGGGGTCATGTGATCCGCAGCTCATCACTTCCTATTTATAAGGATCCACTCTCAATCACAGCCAATCTCACCCACCCATTGGCTTTTGGCCCACATATAAAACAAAGCCAAATACTTTTCTTTCACTACATGGTCTACTAAATTAGACCAAATAGAACTATATCAAGGATAAAAATAATAATAAAAAATACAAATTACCAGTGCCTAGAAAAGGCTCACCTGTCTCCCGGTCCAGTGATGGAGCCGCACGGAGCCTCGCTCCTCTCCCCCTCCCCTCTGCGGCTCTGGCATTGCTACTGTGGACACCCAGCTTCACGGCCGGACGCACACTGTGCATGCACGAGTGGCGCTGTGCTTTGTGATTGGTTCTTAAGTCTTCTAGGACCTGTTCTGTGTCCCAGAAGACTTCGGGAGTGAGGGGAAGGAGACTTTCCATTTCCGATCGCCTAAGGCAACCGGGGCGGAAGTACCCCTAAAAATCAGGTATCCCCACCCCCCTCCTCCCCAAAAGCTCAGTTTCAGCATCCGGAGCTGGGGAGGAGGACTTGAAGCGGAAGTTCCACTTTTGGGTGGAACTACGTTTTAAGGTCTCTAACATCCACCAGCTCCCTGATGTCGTCATGGAGGAGTGGTAGAGGACTCTAGTGGTAACCTGTGAAGCTCTGGTAAACTCCATGCCCAAGAGGGTTAAGGCAGTGCTGGAAAATAATGGTGGCCACACAAAATATTGACACTTTGGGCTCAATTTGGACATTTTCACTTAGGGGTGTACTTACTTCTGTTGCCAGCGGTTTAGACATTAATGGCTGTTTGTTGAGTTATTTTGAGGGGACAGCACATTTACACTGTTATTCAAGCTGTACACTCACTACTTTACATTGTAGCAAAGTGCCATTTCTTCAGTGTTGTCACGTGAAAAGATATAATAAAATATTTACAAAAATGTGAGGGGTGTACTCACTTTTGTGAGATACTGTATGTGGGCCGAACTACAGGCAGACTTTCAGTGTGGTTTGTTAAAACAGTTTTTGAAATTGTATGATTTTTTAACACAATTCTCTAATATTGAGCACATCTTTGACTGGTTTAGCTATATTAGCCCATCTCATTGCTTTTTGTTTATTGTGGTATTATTGGGGAGCACTGTGAGAGCAGCAGCTAAACACTTGAAGTTCATTTATATTCAACATTTTTTTGGATCCATAGCGCAGGTGTTATCACAATACTTTTGGAGGCCAGGGCTGAGCTGTGTAAATACTATTGTTTGGGAGGGTTATTATTTATGGGGTTTATTTATTAATATCTTTTTTTGCCAAAGGAAGGCAACATCTATTTTATATTTTCAGTTGTTGTAAATCATTTATAAATATATTTATTTTTGCAATATAAAAATGTAAATATTTCAGACAATAGAATAGTTTTCATATTTTTAATAATTTTTTTACTATGGCTTTTCCACAAAAGCATTAGGCTGTGTGCACATTATTTTAAAATAACAATCTTAGAAGTATACAGCCACTTTTACATTACTGACTTTTCAGCAGGTAGTTAACATGATACGCAAAGACAGAAGCTGCCACTTTGCATGAGACCGTACATCATTTATGCATTGATGGCTGATCCTCAGAAAAGATAATGTGTATCACTAACACATAATCAACTTTTTTTTTAAATTCCATTTATTCATCACATAGAAACAGCTATATTTCAAAGTTCTACACCAACTCCTTCATCAGGCAAGAGTGACCACTGTTGCCTAATTAAGGGACTGGTGAAGAGCTCCAAAGCATTCCTGTATCCCTGTGATAAATAAATGGAATCAAAATAGGAGCAAATGATGTGTCCGAGATACACGTTACTGTGTATGATTTGGTCATGTTGACACTCGAGATGCATCACCTAAGCATTCAAAAAGTAAAAAAGGCAAAACACTGTTTGGATTGTATCATGTTCTATTTTATTATGATGATCCTCAGAGAAGACTTAGATCTCATTCAACTAATGCATTATGCTGAACTTCCTGCAACAATACATTAAAGAAGCCTTTTAGGCAAGATAAAAATGACGCAAACAATGAAGAAGAAAGAAAAAATCAACATCACAGACTTGACTCTACACTGCTAAACATCATTGGTAAAAACAAAATACCATCCAAATCCACAGACTTTTTTGCAGGGAAACCACTACACCAACCTGTATAATATTTAAAACATTTAAAATAAATTCTGTTGGACAGGTTTCAGCCAAATATTAAAGTCAACTATGCAACAACATTCATCAGGGTTACCCATACTATGACATCTAGAATAGTTGATTACAACTATTGATTACATTCTACTGCATCAAACATCATTCCACAATCAAATGTTATTTTTGCCTGGGAATGTTACATTCACCCCATGAAGGGTAAATAACATAAAATACCTTTTACCACATAAATAATATATTTGCAAGGGTGTCATTTTTGCCCTTTGTGAGAAAGTTCAAACATCTGCACAGTGTATTGGTTATATATTGACAACATTTAAATACTACCCCTGATTGAATTGCATAATCGAATCATATTCATTTTCAGAAAAACCTACATAATGTTTGATGCTTGATTGATTGTAGATATGAATTAGAATTACTTATAAAAATAAGGCCATTCTATGTACCCCATATGCATTCACATAAGTGAGAATAGGTATCTGGATGCCCCCTCATTATTCCCCAGCCTGCAAACCCCCACAGTCACAGCCACAGGTCAGGGCTGTGGGCAAGAGGCCCTTGTCCTCATTAACATGGGGACAAAGGGGTTTGGCAGGGGGATTCCTCTTATCAAGATACTCTCCATGTTAAGGGCATGTAGCCTGGTATGGTTCAAGGGGGTTACATGCTTGCCTTTCCTGGCCAGCCAGGCTGCATGCTTCGATTAAGGAACTGGTATACATTTTTAGGGGGACCACACACATTGTTTGGTGTAGAGTCTCCCTTAAAATAAATATCAGAGGGTCTGGTATGGATTTCCTGGGGGACCTTACATATTTTTTTTTTTGCATGGGGTAACTCTGGTATCCATCTGGGGGGGGGGGGGGTGTTTTTACTTTTTCATTATTGCTGCAGGATGCAACATTTAAGTAACATGTAGACTTTAAAAACTTTTAAAGGGGGGGAGCATGCGCGGCAGCTCTCAGTGCAGACATATGTCCTGAGAGCTCCACTCCTTCTTGGCCAGATGTCCACAGCCCTGACACAGCCAGCTCCAGACCACCAGCACTACTCTCCGGCTCTGGTGACATCCCAGGGTGATGGGTGACATCTGGGATGGCGGCTCCCGCGGCACGGAGGGGCAAACTCTAAAATGGCGGCCGCCAGCACGCTACGGGAACATGAGGTGGAGGAAGCAATCTCCTTTGCAGACCAGCATAATCTCCCCTACTGCACGGGCCTGCCACTCAGCCCTAACAAGGGTAAGACTGACCTTACACTGGCCTCCCCTGTACCTTCAGAGTCCCTGATTGCAGGGACTGTCGGCTCCCCTAAGCCTTTATTACAGGGGGGGCGACCAGCGCACACCTGACCACTTGGGGGTTCCCTATATTATACCCCCCTCTCCTCCTACAGACCTGCTATCTTTGCTGGACATGTTTTCGCAGATGCTGACCAGGGGTTTGGCCCAAAACGCGGCCCAGATTACTACCACCATACAATCTTACCTGCATGAACTAGGGGCCAGTATTGAGGTGATTGAAGCCAAAACAGAGCAAGCAGTCACCCAGGCTAATCAGAATACAGACCACATCCAAGAGCTCCATGAGCAACTGCACATGGCACTCAATAAGCTGGATGACCTAGAGAATAGGTCCCGCAGGTAAAACTTTAGGATCAGGGGGCTCCCTAAAGCCTTTAGGGACTCTGATGCAGCAGTCCATTTCCTGTTGCAAGAATTAATCCTGGACATCCCGGACCACCATTTGGAACTAGACCGTGCACATAGTGCACTTCAAGCACCACGTCAAGACGGACTGCCAAGAGATATCGTGGTTAAACCTCACTACTACAAAATTAAGGAAATGGTGATGTGTCCAGCATGAAACAAAGATCAGCTTCACATTCAAGGTCATCCAGGTCTTTGCTGATTTATCACCATACACCATGCAACGGCGGAGGTCGCTGAAACCATTGCTGGGCATCCTGATGAAAAATTCCATTATATATAGATGGTCATTCCCTTTCCATCTGAACTTTTTCGTATTCTGGTAAAGCATACGGCTTCTCTATCTTTCCTGAAGGGGAGCTCATCCTGCTGCATCTGGGCCTCATCTCGCAGTCCCCCTCAGCCACGATTCATCTTAAAGCTCCAGGGTCTGCGAAGAGGCCTCCGCCACTAAGTCCTATTGCACCCCTCTGGCAGAAGCAACAGGCCAACAGATCAAAAGAGGCCAGACCACCTTGATTGGTCCATCTGGCCCAACACTTCTTTTTCTCCCTCGGCAGGATTTAGCCTGCCTAGTGTGGCTTCCCTGGTCTCAGGTTACTCTCTTTCTCTTCCACGGTTTCCCATTTTATTCCGGTTGAAAATTTGACCCAAGTTACTGTCTGTTAACTGTTATTAAGGCTATCCGCCTCTCCAGAGATCGTTTATAAACATTGTATTACTAACCATTTTTATTACTTTAGCAGTCTGGATGAATATCTCTGTCTGCGCTGTCATGGTGGGGGGTGGCTCCCCTTTTAGTTCTTATTGTGCGGTAATGCTGGTTATTCCTCTCATGTCTTCTAACCGGTCATGCTTCTTCTTTCCAGGTACAGTACTTTCTTTCTTTCTGTCTTTTCTTCCCTTTTTTCTGGTGGTCATCTGTGGTTCCTCATCTGAATCTTCCCCCCATGCAGCAGCAAGGTGGACTCAGTTATGCAGGGCGATCCTCTCTGACTACAGCTCGTGGGGTAAGGCTACATCTTCAGTCAAGGGGTTCTCCCCCCTCTTTGGTCCATGCAGGCTGATACTACCACTCCCACTCCCCTTCGCATTAGCTCACATAAGGTACAGGGCCTAAGCTCCCCCAGTAAAAGGAAATTGTTTAACCAATATCGATCTAAAAGGTAGATGTCATCCTCCTGCAAGAAACGCACTTTCAGGACTCCTATAACCCTTCTTTCTTACATGGCCACTATCCTCAATTTTACCTCTCTAAGGCCCCCAACAAAACTAAAGGGGTTGCTATCTGCTTCTCCAAGCATACTAAGTTTTCCTTGACAGCTACCCGTAAGGACTTGGTGGGAAGATACCTGCTGGTCACAGGTACAATAGATGGGGTGCTATACACCTTTATCTCCTATTATGCCCCCAACAGTAATCAAGCTAGCTTTTTTTCTTCCATGATTAAAAACGTACAACCCCAAATCCAAGGGCTTCTTATTACGGGGGGAGACACCAATCTAACCTTTGATCCCACACTAGATAAATCAAATAAGGGTTAACCCCGCTTGAGGAAGCCGGCCAAACAAAGTGCCCATGTAGCCACTCTGCTCCATAACTTGGGCCTAGTAGATATTTGGAGGGAATTAAATCCCCGCTCTAAAGATTATACGCATTATTCTGCACCCCATCAAATATACGCCAGGATGACCACATATTTTTACAGGCCGTTCATATCCCACTCGCTGTTAAAATGTACATAAAAGACTGTGCCATTTCGGACCATTCCATGATCCTATTGACCATGCAGTGGCGCCTTAATGAAGCCCTATTAAGTGACCCAATCCAATGCACCATGCTAGATAACAATCCAGGAATATTTCCAGCTGAACACTGACCCCATGATCTCTCCCGAAACCCTTTGGTCAGCTCATAAAGCAATAATCAGGGGTAAACTTATTCAGCTCTCCTCCAAATTACACTGCGAACATCGATCTACTATCACTAAACTTAACGCAGATTTTCTCACATTGAGCAAAGCTCACAAGAGGTCCCCCAATAAGATCACCTTAGAACGACGTGATGCAGCCAGGATAGCCTTAAATTTAGCTCTTACCACTTCAGCAGAAAAGCAGCTCAGATGGTCAGGGGCCCATTTCTATCTTCATAGAGATAAAGTGGGAGCCAAATTGGCAGCCAAAATTTCCCCTAGGTTACATTGTCACTCCTTTCCTAAAATAAGAACATCAGAGGGCTCTCTCACTCAAAACCCGAAACGAATCATGGAATGTTTCCAGAAATATTACACAGATCTATATAAAGTTAAAATGACAAGCCCCGAATCATAATTGGATAACTTCTTAGACAGCATCCCCATTCCAAAACTTCAGCAGGCGCATGTAGACGCTTTAGAAGGTTCAATTTCTGAGGCCGAAATTTTGGAGGTGATAAAGGGCATCAAATTAAACTCCGCTCCGGGCCCGGACGGCTTTTCAGCCTGTTATTACAAGAAATTCGCACATACCTTAGCCCTCCACATGGCTAAATTTTTCAACGCCTTGAGAGGTAGTTCTCCCCTGGATAAAGCCCTAAACATGGCCTACATTTCAGTAATACCTAAGCCTGGTAAAGATGCGAGCATGGTTAGTAACTACAGACCAATTTAATTTCATTTATATTAATTTCATTAATAATGACCTTAAAATTTTGACTAAAATATTAGCTAACAGGATTTCCACCTTCATCGCTCAATACGTACATAAAGACCAAGCGGGCTTTATCCTGGGGAGACAGGGACCGGATGAAATAAGTAGGGCCATAGATGTCGTGACCCTTCTGTGTTCCCAATGGGATGGTGGACCTCCTCAGGAGGGTTTCCTCCTTTTGATAGATATCCAGAAGGCTTTTGACTCAGTCACCTCGCCGTATATATTCAAGGTCCTAGCAAAATGGGCATTCGGTCCTAATTTTCTGGGGATCTTACACTCCTTGTACTCGAATCCTAGCACCCAAGTTAAACTACAGGGGTTCTATTCGGAACCATTCCAAATTGAGAAGGGGACGAGACAGGGTTGCCCTCTGTCCCCTCTTATATTCGCAATCGCTATTGAGTCATTGGCAATAGCGTTCAGGCACAACCCGGATATTAAAGGGGTTCGATGCGGAGACCAAGAACATAAGAACGCACTCTTTGCTGATGATTTGTTGCTTTTTGTCACCTCCCCACTTATCTCCACTCCTAATATTTTTAATGTGCTTACACAATTCGGGAACGTGTCAGGGCTTGTAGTAAACACTACTAAATCACTGGCGTGGAATGTCATGGTCCCCCGAACATGGTTACCAATCTCCAGTCATATTTTCCTTTTGGCGGGAGCTCTACCTCCATCCTGTATCTAGGGATCAATCTCACTCCCAAATATGAGGCGTTATATCAGACCAACTATCCTCCAATGTTCCTTAAATTGGCTAATGACCTAACGACATGGGAAAATATGACTTGTCTTGGCTAGGCAGAATTAATGCGGTTAAGATGACCCTCCTTCCCCGCCTGACTTACCTATTCCGATCCCTTCCTATCCCTGTCAAAAAGGCCCAATTACTACAATTTCAATCCAAATGGTTTATTTGGGGGTCCAGGGGCAGTAGATGCTCCAGGAACATCCTATTTCGCCTTAGAATGCAGGGGGGGCTTGGAGTTCCCAATTTATGGTGGTATTACCAAGCGGCTCAGTTAACCCAATTTTCCATGGTATATTCTCGCCACGCTAAACCCGATTGGATACTGATGTAAAGGCAGGCAGTCCTGAATCATACGGTAGATTTCCTTGTGTGGGCACCCCCAAATCTATGACCCCGGTCTTGGCCCCTACCCTCTCACAATCCTTGGCCCTATGTGATCGTCTCCATAAAATCCCTTCCCTGACTTCACCCTTCCGTCTGCTGGCCCATATTTTCCATAACCCCAGCTTTACACCGGGATGCAATATTCTAGCATTTAAATGGTGGCTGAATAAAGCACTTTTCAGAATTGGTCATTTTTTTACCTCCACAGGCCCCCTAACCTTAGGATACTGTATCAGTAAATTGGAAATGCCCCAGTCAGAGAGGTCCCGTTTCTTGCAAATCTCTCACTTTTTGCACTCAATTTGGCATACAAAACCGGACCCCCCAACTGTCACAGCTTACAAATCATGGTGCGCTAGCATCTCAGACCAAAGGGGGGATATCCCTGATATATTCGCTCCTTGCAGACACTTGCTCTAAAACTTCTTATGCCCTTGCATTGGAGAGAGATCTCGACACATCCTGGGATCTTGACATTTGGAACACCCGCTCACGTTGTTCATTCAAGGGGATTGTCAATATCTCGCTCATCAAGGCCAACACTAAAGTGCTTTTGCAATGGTATACAGTTACTCACACCCTTGCAAAAATATTTCCAAACACTTTCCCACTTTGCTTCAGAGGATGCTCCCATATGGGTACGATGTTTCATATTTGGTGGTCCTGTCCACGACTACGGAGCCTCTGGAACAAAACTTTTGCAAACTTACGCAAAATGACTGGGGTCCCTATCCCACAAACCCCGGAAATTGCGTTACTTAACCACAAGATAGACAAGCTAGGCAAACATTCCCAACAACTGGCCCTCTATATTCTTACAGCCACCAAAATCACAATAGCCAAGTATTGGAAAAAATCTTCTGTGCCTTGGGCGGTGGTAAAGCGCAAAATCACTTGGATAATGACTCAGGAGAAGGTGGTCAGCATCCTACTAGATAGAACTCGATCCTTTGAGCTTATCTGGGAACCATGGATGGAGTTTGCCCATTTCCATTTTTTCCAGGGGCTTCTGTCCCTAGTGCCATTACGCCCAGATGACCCGGGAACACCTCCCTTCCTCCTTCCCCCCCTGACAACCCCTCCTTTTCTCTTCTGTGCTATCACCTTTTCTGTTCTGTATTATCCTGTCTTTCTTTTCTTTCTCTTTCCTAGTGTACTTACCTGGTAGGAACTTGGTTTACACAATAGCCCCTCTGGGCTCTGGGCTATACTTCAGACAGTGTTTCTCTATAGTTAATTAGTTGCTAGCTGATTTTCATCCAATGGGGAGGGACCCCTTCCCTCAAATTGCTTGGGTTGGCTGCTGGGGGCTCTGAATTCGCAGTTTGTTCCCATTTCATTTGGGGCGAGTCGGGACCCCCCCGGTAGCCTCACCCAGGAATAACTGTACATGTGTTGATGAAAAGGAGTGATCAGCATATTATTTTGGAATGTCTCAGTAACCGGTTTCTCTATATGTTTGCTTATGTATTGTTTGAATCTGTGATAACACTAATCTTACTGCAATTATATCAGTGGAATGGGCCAAGTGCCCAGACAAGTATTGTCTTGTTTCTCCATGTTATTCTGTTTTATCAGTATGTGATTGAAGTTGCTGCACTCTTGTTTTTATAATAATTAAAATCTCTGCAAGCAAAATATTAACATTAGGGTCGGTTATGCCGCCCTCTGTCACCCGACACAGTGTGTTCCCCTATGGGGTGTTGGGTGGTGGTGGGTGACACCCTGCCGTAGCACAAGCGGTGAGACAGTCTTCAAGTTCAGAAGCATTTGTGTCTCATGCTTTATCATTGTATTCATGTATGATGCTTTACTATATGATAAATGTTATTTTATACTACAAATTGTACTGATGTCTTTTATTTCTCTATGAAAATTCAATAAAATCTATTGAAACAAAAACTTTTAAAGGGGCACATCTCTGTGATGTGCTGCAGCAGCACTGACATTTGGAAATGAAACTACCAGCAAATTACATTTCACTGTTGGTTTCACAAAAAAAAGCACAAAAACCCCGTCCAAAGGTCCCCCAAAGTACATAGCAGACTCTTCTAACTCTGGGGGGTGTAGGGAGCACTCTGGAGGTACTAATTTAGTACTTCCAGAGTGCCTCCTTATTACTACTAAGGGGCCACTCTGGAGGATGTTAGGGGGCACTCTGGAGATACTAAGGTGGCACTCAAGAGGTACTATGGGGGTACTCTGGAGTATGTAAGGAGACACTCAAAAAAATATTGGGGGAGCTCTGAAGGCACTCTGGAGGCACTGGTATCAGGGGGCTCTCCGGGGGCACTGATGTAAGGTGCCACTCTGGGGACATGAACGTAAGGGGGGCTCTCTGCAGATTCTGATTTATGAGGGAAGTGCTGGGGACTTTGATGGGAATGTAGCACTCATCCTGACTGCTGCACTCTATATGTTGTTTTGTTTACTAGTTTTGGGTGAACCGTTCCTGCCAAGCAAACGTTTGGTCCAAACATCGCCTGTTCGCCCATTCAGCAAACAACCAAATTTACGGATAGATCAGTTGGATGTTCGCCCATTGAGTGCCCCACAATACACTGCACACTTCACAGTGCATTCTAGGGCCCTAATTAAATGAAGCCTTGTACATGACCACTGGACATCAGGGACTGCCCTGATTGGACAAAGTGATGATGACTTTCTACAATCACGAAAGCAGCAAGAAAAGACCGTAAAGGACTCTACTACACCCTGGTAGAAAAAGGAAAAACCAACCCGGATCCACTACCACTAAGCCTCAAATATACAGAAATGCTGTCCCAAAAATGCCACTGAGGCATAATCACTGAATCACTAGGTGACGCAAGTCACCCCAGTGCAGACCAGTGACCAATACATAAAGGCAAAAAAAGGGGAAACCGAGGGGAAAAAGGGGAGAACAAAACCCCATCGGAAAAAAGCGGTCAAAGGAACACAGTTAGTGAAAAAAATATGAAAAAATATTTATTAAAATTAATGAATGATAGATGGACAAGCAATACAAAAATACACATGGGATCGGGGGAGAACTTAAACCAAAATATAAAAATAATTAAAAAGACAACGTTGTCTAAGACAGGGAGGGGAATAGCAGCTGCTCACACATCTCCACAACATAAACCCCAGACACACTAATTCACAGTTGACTACAAAGCAGTCTCATGAAAGGTATCGTGCTATCCAGGTGATTGGATGTGACCAGGCTGGGAAGATGGGAAGTGTACAACGTGGAAAATAGTCACTGAAATGATGATGCTGATGACATATAAATAAAAGACCAAGTCAGTCCCATGTAACAAGGATGGTGTGGCTCTCCGGTGGCGGAGGGACAATATGGCCTAGGATAGCTTCCACATGGCATGGTACTGTAAAAAACTGCATGAAATGGGGAGTGAGACAGATGCACTCTCACCAGTTAGGCACAACGTGGATGTCCCATCAGTTCATGGATAATTATAAAGGAGGACAAAGCACCCTGGCCATTAGTTCCTACACAAGGATCACTTCAGGCGTTCGTATCCTAGAAAGCCACTTCGACCATGAAGGACATGACATGTGTACAGTCTCTGTAAGAGCTCTGAGGAAATTGGCGTTTAGCCAATGAAACGTGTCAGCGGTGCGTCATCACGCACGTGATGTGGGAGGACAGCCAGGAAGGGCGGCAGTGAGTCAATGATGACGGCCCGTGTTCATGTGAACTAGTCCCGTGGAGCGATGCACTGACAACCGTTGGGGTCGATCCTGCCTGCCCAGTGGAGAACCACCAGTGCCAACTACTGCTCGAGGCCACTCCCATTGTGGGACTTTTGAGGAGCCATGCTCGGAAGTCACATTTGGATGGTGAGGCAACTCTTTACTTAGACTTACACATGTCATGTCCTTCATGGTCGAAGTGGCTTTCTAGGATACGAACGCCTGAAGTGATCCTTGTGTAGGAACTAATGGCCAGGGTGCTTTATCCTCCTTTCTAATTATCCATGGACTGATGGGACATCCATGTTGTGCCTAACTGGTGAGAGTGCATCTGTCTCACTCCCCATTTCATGCAGTTTTTTACAGTACCATGCCATGTGGAAGCTATCCTAGGCCATATTGTCCCTCCGCCACCGGAGAGCCACACCATCCTTGTTACATGGGACTGACTTGGTCTTTTATTTATATGTCATCAGCATCATCATTTCAGTGACTATTTTTCACATTGTACACTTCCCACCTTCCCAGCCTGGTCTCATCCAATCACCTGGATAGCACGATACTTTTCATGAGACTGCTTTGTAGTCAACTGTGAATTAGTGTGTCTGGTGTTTATGTTGTGGAGATGTGTGAGCAGCTGCTATTCCCCTCCTTGTCTTAGACAACGTTGTTTTTTTAATTATTTTTATATTTTGGTTTAAGTTCTCCCCTGATCCCATGTGTATTTTTGTATTGCTTGTCCATTGTTCATTCATTAATTTAATAAATATTTTTTCATATTTTTTTCACTAACTGTGTTCCTTTGACCGCTTTTTTCCGATGGGGTTTTGTTCTCCCCTTTTTCCCCTCTGTTTCCCCTTTTTTTGCCTCTACTCCACCCTGGACTGACCACAAACAACCACCTTGGAAGGCATCCTGCAAATCTGAAACCTATCCCTACCACCCCTTAATATGTCCCCTCTGCTCTGCCTTCTCATACTTGTATCCTCTGCTTTTAAATTTTCACTTCTTTTGCCCTCTTCTCCACCTAAAAACTTGTACATATCACCATCACTTCTACCCTCTCCCTACTACTGTTCTCATCACCTCCTGCTAATACTTAACCCCCCTGCTGATCCACACACAAGGACAGAAAAGTATGTGAACTCTTACACATCTCACTCCCATCTTACTTTCCTCACCCTCCTACTTCTGCTAACCTCTGGGGATATCTCCCCTAATCCTGGTTCTTCATGATCTCACCTCCACACCCCTCCTTCAGCATCAGCTGCAATCTTCTCAATCTTATCTTGATTCCTCTGCTCCCAACAACCCCCCACCTTCTCATGTGCCCTCTGGAATGCCCGCTCTCTCTGCAATAAACTCACTTCTGTCCATGACCTTTTTGTCTCCCACTCCCTTAACCATCTTGCGATCACCGAAACAGGGCTTCAAGAGTCGGATTCTGCCTTGCATGCAGCTCTCTCTCAGTTTTTCCAGTACCTGTCTTCATTCAAATAACGTCTCTCTCGCCCGTAAGGTC
>BLSH010078506.1:590306-605591 GCA_018402905.1 Glandirana rugosa | reverse complement strand
CAGTTCCCTCACCCTCTGTTTTTCCAGTACCTGTCTTCATTCAAATAACGTCTCTCTCGCCCGTAAGGTCTCCCGTGTACTCTTCCACCCCCCAACAACCCTCGTCTCCTTAGTTCTATTCTAACTCTTCTAACGTCGACTACGACTTCCTCCCCACACCTCCACTCTAGTACTTCTTGGTCCTAATCCCCTCTATAGGGGTCTCCAATCGTCTTCATCCTCCCACTCCTTTCATTCTACCCTCACTCTACACATTCTCAAGTGTATGAAAAGACAGGAACACACACCTAGTCGTCCCCCCAATTCATAATCGTCCTCCACTACTCTTTCCTTCAGCATCAGCTGCAATCTTCTCAATCTTATCTTGATTCCTCTGCTCCCAACAACCCCCCACCTTCTCATGTGCCCTCTGGAATGCCCGCTCTCTCTGCAATAAACTTACTTCTGTCCATGACCTTTTTGTCTCCCACTCCCTTGACCGTCTTGCAATCACAGAAACAGGGCTTCAAGAGTCGGATTCTGCCTTGCATGCAGCTCTCTCTCATGGAGGCCTCCCCTGGACTCACTCACCCAGACCCAGTGGATGGAAAGGAGGTGGAGTTGGTTTGCTTCTATCCCCACCGAGCACCTGTCAAGTCCTGACTACTCCTCCCTCTCTATCCTTTTCTTCTGAGACACATTGTATTTGTCTGTTTTCTCCCATTTCTCTAAGGATTGCTGTGATCTTGATGACTTCTCTGCCTGGCTACCATACTTTCTCTCCTCTACATTACCCACTATTATCCTTGGTGAATTCAACATCCCCACCACTGTTAACAGCCAAGCTGCATCCCAACTTTTCAAATTAACCTAATCCTTTGGCCTTACACTATGAACACAGTCCCCCACTCACTCTGATGGTAATACCCTTGACCTTGTCTTCTTCAATCTTTGCACCCCCTACAACCTCACCAACATCCCCTTTCCTCTTTCTGACCACAACCTCACCACTTTCACATTGTGCTTGTCTCCAACCACCTGTCCCACCAAGCAGAAAACAATTACCCCCAGAAACCTTTACCACTTTATTCCTTCTCTTTTCTACTCTGCAACTAACGACCTCCATGACAAAATCTATCTTGCCCTAACATGGCCACCTCTAGCTACAACAGTTCACTTTCATCCTCACTGGATTCTCTTGCTCCTCTCACTTCAGAAAATGTCAGGCCCCAACCATTACAACCTTGGCAGACCGATGACACCTGAAACCTCAAGAGACATAGTCGTGCACTGGAGCGAGCATGGCATAAAACCAAATCCCAGCATGCGTTCACCCAATATAAATCTGCCTTTTTAAAATACACTTCCTCTCTCCATGCTGCCAAACAAACCTACTTAGTCACCCTCATTAATACCCTGTCCTCCAGTCCTCGCTGTCTCTTCTCTACGTTTAACTCTCTACTTTCTCCACCACCACCTCCACCTAGTCACTCGCTCACTGCTCACGAGATTGCAAACCACTTCAAAAACAAGATTGATGCAATTCGTGGGGACATCTCCACTGCCGAGAAATCTTACCCATGTAACATACCCTATACAATTTCACTCTCAACACTTTCCTCTTTTGACCTTGCTACTACCGAAGAGGTATCTAAAGTTTTCTCAGAAGCGTGCCTTTCTACCTGTCCCCTGGATCCTGTTCCCTCACATGTACTACAGTTACCCTCTTCTTCTGTCTTATGTTCCCTAACCCACATCTTCAATCTCTCCCTCTCTACTGGCACCTTCGTTTCCCCTCTAAAACATGCCCTGATCACCCATATACTTAAAAAGCCCTCACTGGATCCCACCAGCCTGAACAACTTAAGACCCATCTCCTTGCTCCCATTTGCATCAAAACTTTTAGAATGCTTAGTCTACAACCGTCTTAGCTCCTACCTCACTGACAACAACCTTCATGACCCCTTACAGTCTGGCTTTCGCTTGCTACACTCCACTGAAACTGCCCTACTAAAGCTCACTAATGACCTACTAACTGCTAAATCCAATGGCCACTACTCCATACTCATACTACTCGAACTGTCTGCAGCCTTTGATACTGTTGACCATCCCCTCCTCCTTAAAAAACTCCACTCTCTTGGCTTTCAAGACTCTGCTCTCTCCTGGCTCTCCTCCTACCTGTCAGAGCGCTCCTTCAGTGTGACCTATAACTCTGTTTCCTCCTCTCCACTTCTTCTTTCGGTTGGGGTACCTCAAGGTTCTGCCCTTGGACCCCTTCTCTTCTCCCTTTACACCCCTCTTGGTATGTTAATAAACTCCCATGGCTTCCAATACCACCTCTATGCTGATGACACACAAATCTATCTCTCTACTCCTTACCTCACTCCGTCAGTCTCCTCTCGTATTACTAACTTACTAACTGACATATCAGCTTGGATGAACCGTTGACACTACTAAGCAACGTATTCACTCCCTTGTTATTGCTCGCCTTGACTATTGTAACTTCCTCCTTATTGGCCAACCTCTCCGCAAACTATCCCCTCTTCAGTCTATCATGAATGCTGCTGCCAGACTCATCCACCTTATGAACTGTTCGGTGTTCGCCACTCTAACCCTGTTGTCTTGTTTTGAATTGTACTGTTGCTGTAATGTCTCTCTTTATATTGTAAAGCACAGAGCAACCTGTTGGCGCTATATAAATCCTGTATAATAATAATAATCATGGCTCAGTACTCATAGTCTTACCCCACACTATAAAGGGTAACTTTCCATAGAAATAATTTGCAGTGTGTTGGAGTGGAGATAGATAAAGCAGGGCTCAGTTTGCTACTAGCGAGTTAGTGCGTTCACTTATTGTGATTCTGAGTGTAGAGTGTTAGTGTAGTGTTAGTATAGTGTGTGAGTATAGTGTGTCAGTGTAGTGTGTTAGTGTCGTACAGCGTTTAACACAGCTTCACATGACATTCGACTCTGCATGTAGAGTTTTAGTGTAGTGTTAGTATAGTGTGTCAGTATAGGGTAGTGTGTTAGTGTAGTGCAGTGTTTAACACAGCATTACATAACATTTAGTGCTGTATATAGTACTGTATACCCTTTCTGTTGCCCCCTGCCTGCTCACTTTTTTTAAACCACAGTTTTTCTGACCCCGACACTGGTGTCCCCCCCCCCTTTTTTTTTTTATAGTTTTTACTATTTTGTAAGCATCAGTCCTCAATTTAAAGTGCATCATACACCCTTTTTCATTCAAAAAAGTTCATCCAATCACACATTTCCCAGTTTCTATTAAATTTGGGTAATAATCCCCCTATCATGTCATCATGTCTGGGAGGCCAACAAGGAGAAGCAGACGTTCCCATGCCACTATGAGGGGGCCAGCAACATCTGTATCTACAGGCAAAGGTGGGTGTGATCTGTCCTCAGGCAGGTCACATTTAGTGATGTTGCCCGTGCTATCCAGCCACAGCATGCAGAGTAGGTGGTGGACTGGCTTACTAAACCATCTTCATCCTCCTCATCCTCTATGACCCATGATGACACTAGTGCCCAGTCCACAGCATCTGCCAGAGCGGCTTATTCTGCCTCCTTGTCCACAGCTTCTCTTGCCAGAGCCCCAGCACAATGCATTGAGAAATCAGCTGAATTAATTGAACACAGTGTCAGCCACTTGCTACTTGAGGATACACAGACATTACTTGATTCTGATGTTGGTTCTGTGGTAGAGGAAGGGAAAAACATGAGCCTACAGAAAGGGGAGAAGACAGATAAACAACAAATTGGCAGTTATGTTCCCCCAGCCACAGCATTTTGTTAAGATGGCTTCAGTGATGATGAGGGTGGAGGAAATGATGATGATGAGGTCACTGAGATGACTTGGGTGCCGGATAAAGCAAAGGAGGAAAGTTAGGGGGAGAAAAAACCTCAATGAGGCAGGATGTCCTCCAAAGGCAGCCATCATGCAAGAGTAGAAAGCAACCACCCTACTCAATCAGATTGTGAAGCTGTTATTTTCTGGCCCACTTCCCACAGC
Source organism: Glandirana rugosa (assembly GCA_018402905.1). Taxonomy (NCBI): domain Eukaryota; kingdom Metazoa; phylum Chordata; class Amphibia; order Anura; family Ranidae; genus Glandirana; species Glandirana rugosa. Next base: position 601,585 of record BLSH010078506.1, on the reverse strand, counting down.
TCAGATGTGTGGGTCTTTTGTAGCATATGTGCAGCCAATCACATTGTTGCAATTTGCAATCTCTGATGCAAGCAGATCAAGGATGACAAAAACACCAGTCATTTGGGTACCACATGTTTGACAAGGCATTTAACCTCCCACCACTCAGCCTGTTGGCAAGAGCACCTGAAAGCCACACATAAGAGACACAATTCTTCTCCTCCTCACTTCTCACTTTTTATGTCTACCCCCACTATATCTCATGACCTCCCCTGACAGGGATGATGGTGTAGCAAAGAGTGTCACAGGTTCTTGCAACACGTCTGCTAGCAGCACACCACCAGCATGCTAATTTCTCTGCTCCAGCTGCTGTATCAAAAATAAAAATACACTCCCTGCCACCCACATGCCCAGCATCTAAATTCCAGCCTGTCCAAATTGCTGGCTCTACAACTCCTGCCTTTCCATCTTGTGGATTATGCCCCCTTCCCTGAATTTCCAGAATGTGCTGTACCACAATGGTAGGTTCCCAGTTGCTATTTCTATGCACTTAAGGCCATTCCAGCTCTGTACCATCATGTGGAAGGCAAAGTTTTGGCATTGTTGAGCAAGTCAGTCAGCCACAAGATCCACTATACTGCTGACACGTGGTCCAGCAAGCATGGGCAGGGATGATATACTTCACAGCACCTTTGGTAACTCTGCTTGCAACTAGGAAGGATGCAAGACAGGGCTCAGTGCTGGAGTTTGCTTTGCCACCACATCTCCATACAGCTGGTGGTGATGATGGAAGATTTGTCAGCTCCACCCCCTCCTCCTCCTCCTCCTCCTCCTCCTCCATCCCCTCCTCTGCTGAATTGTCCTATAAACCACCAGTACCCCTAAGCATTCAAGGGGCTAGTCAGAAATTATTTTAGCTCTTCCGGGGCAGGCCCACAGGAGGTTCACACCACAGAAGCTTGAGCCAGGAATGGTGGTGTGCAATAATGGCACTAACCTTCTGTCTGCCCTTCAACAGGGAAAGTTGACCAATGTGCCATGCCTGGCACATGTCCTCAATTTAGAGGTGCAGCATTTCTTTAACAGGTACTCAGGTTTGCAAGATCTTCTAAAGCAGGCCAGAAGAGTTTGTAGCCATTTCAGGCGGTCATACACAACCAGTGTTCGGCTGGCTGAAATTCAGTGGAAATTTCACCTGCCCGAAAAATGGCCTGATTTGGGACATGCCCACAATGTGGAACTCAACTTTGGCAATGCTGCAGTGGCTGCACATGCAACAGAGGTCAACGAGTACCTGTGTGAGTATGGCACAGCGACAGGCTCAGGCTGGTTCAGCTTTTTTCCCATGCCAAAGGCTGCTGATAAAGGATGCATGCACTGTACCATTTGAGGAGGCCACAAGGATGGTGAGCCATGACAAGCATGCATCAGTGACACAATCCCTGTTGTGTTCTTGCTGGAGCAGACTATGCGTGACATTATGGAAAGGGCACTTGAGGCAGAGCAGTGGGAGGAAGAGGAGGACTACTTTTCATCTCAAGGCATGCTTTATGCAGACACCATTCTTCCTACGACATAGAACACACAAGAGGAGAGTGAGAAGGAGCAGGATTCTGGCAGCTTTGGAGGCATTAAAGCAGAGCAAGACATACGTCAACCCTTAACAGATGGTTTTCAATCCCCAGGACCCTTGGGAGTAGTACGTGGCTGGGAGAAGGCAGTTTCAGATACTGTAATCCTCAGTGGCCCAGAGGAGTCTGCTTCTCATGCCTCCGCAAACTTGTGGTGCATGGGCTCTCTCATTCTTCAAAGCCTGTGAATGGACCCGAGAATACGTGGCATCAAGGACAAGGATCACTATTGGTTACTAACCCTCCTTGACCACCGTTACAAGGGGAAAGTCTCAGAACTCATCCCATCCCCACAGAGGGAGCAGAAGATTAAATCTCTTTAAGGAAACCTTAAAGATGAGTTTATGTGTGGTGGAGAAGAGGACTGCCTCAGTGATGCCTTTCCAAATTGTATTAGTATTCGGTGCCCAGGGTTGTCAGCGTCCACATCCCATCAGCAGCGTCTTCATCATATGGTGGCAGATTATCTGGGAGCGAAAACAGATATCGAGAGCTTTACAGTTGATGATCCACTGGGTAACTGAGTTATCACTGGCCAGGACTCAAGAGGGCTGCTGGGCTGCGTGCATCCAGCATGCTCTCCAAACAGGTATTGAGTGCTTCCGGAGGTTTTGTGACAGATAAGAGAGTGCATCTGTCCACACACTCCGTGGCCCAGCTGACATTTATCAAAATGAATCAGTCCTGCAGTTGGCAGCAGCTATCAAGACCCCATGTTGCTGATTAACCACTTAAGGACCAAGCCCATTTTTGACACTTGTTGTTTACAAGTTAAAATCAATATTTTTTGCTAGATAATTACTTAGAACCCCAAAACATTATATATATATATATATATATATATATATATTTTTTTTTAGCAAAGACTAAGTACACTTTTTTGAATTAAAACAAGAAAACAGTAAAGGTAGCCCAATTTTTTTGTATAATGAGAAAGAGAATGCTACGCTGAGTAAATAGATACCAGACATGTTATGGTTGTAAATTGCGCACAGTGGAATGACGACAACCGACGGTACTTAAAAATCTCTACAGGCGATGCTTAACAATTTTTAACGGTTATCAGGTTAGAGTAACAGAGGAAGTCTAGTGCTAGAAGTATTGCTCACACACTAACCGTCACAGCGATACCTCAGATGTGTGATTTGAACACTGTTTACATTTGCAGGCGCAACTTACATCTGCGTTTTCTTTGCTGCGTGAGCACGTTTGGACCGGGCACTTTAAATTTTTGTTTTCTTATTTATTTATTTTTTTTTTATTTTTATTAACAATGTCCCTTTAAAGAAAAATCTGATCACTTTTATTGCTGTCACAAGGAATGTAAACATCCCTTGTGAGTAATAGGCGGTGACAGGTACTCTTTATGGAGGCATCGGAGGTCTAAAAGACACCAAATCCCTCCTTTGCACTTCAAAATATTCAGATCGCCAAAATCTGCAACTCTGAACACTGTCTTTTTTTTAAATTGGTGCCATTGGCAGTCAAATAAACCGGAAGTGACGTTGTGATGTCGCATCCCGAATTGTACTACGCAGAACCGATCAAAGCCGAATCCGGCCTGGTTCGGATCACAGCCTAACCAGCGGACACACCGCCTGGTGGATTGACTCACCTGGAGAGACAGGAGGCCCGGGAAGATCGGTGGATGGCGGCGGGAGGGGGGACGTCCCCTCCCACTGCCCGGGATAACAGCCGAGCGGCTGCCAAGCAAGATCTGCCATTATCACCAGATAGCTGACCGCCCCCTCTGAAAAATGGTACCGCAGGCTATACCCCGATACATCCACTTTATCCTACCAATGTATCGTTATGGCAATTTGCATAAAGTGGTTAAGTGCTTTCTGGATCTCAAATCTCTGAAAGACTGTCTAGATTGCCTAGCTTTGTGGGTGTCGATTTCATCTAGAAGAAATATTTTGGTGTAGGTTTCATGGGCTCAATTAACACCCAAGGACTAGAGTTGAGCGAACCCGGACTGTAAAGTTCGGGTCTGTACCGGACTTTAGGGTGTCCGTGCCCCGAACCCGGACATTTGAAAAAAAGTCTGGGTTTCGGGTTCGATATTTGGGTATTTTTGGCGCCTTTTCTATAGCTGCTGGGCAGCCAATCAACAAGCTTTTCACTAGTTTGCCCTTAGAAGCCATCACAGCCATGCCTACTAATGGCATGGCTGTGATTGGCCAGTGCATCATGTGACCCAGCCTCTATATGAGGTTGGAGTCACGTAGCGCCGCGTGTCAGATCTTCTCACACTAGAGTAGGGAGAGCTTCATGGCAGTGCTGTGAGGGAAAGATTAGCATTCACAACCATCTCAGACTGCATTAGGGAGACCTTCATTGCGGTCCTGTGAGGGAGACATTAGCATTCACAACCATCCTTACAGTGCATTAGGGAGACCTTCCTGTCTGTACTGTGAGGGAGACATTAACGTTCAGAACCATCTTATAGTGCATTAGGGAGACGTTCCTGTCTGTGCTGCGAGGGAGACATTAGTGTTCAGAACCATCTTATAGTTCATTAGGGAGACGTTCCTGTTGGTGCTCTGAGGGAGAGATTATCGTTCTAAAACCATCTACTACTGCATTAGGGAGAGGTTCCTGTTGGTGCTCTGAGGGACAGATTATCATTCTAAAATCATCTACTACTGCATTAGGGACAGGTTCCTGTTGGTGCTCTGAGGGAGAGTTTATCGTTCTAAAACCATCTCCTACTGCATTAGGGAGAGGTTCCTGTTGGTGCTCTGAGGGAGAGTTTATCGTTCTAAAACCATCTACTACTGCATTAGGGAGAGGTTCCTGTTGGTGCTCTGAGGGAGAGTTTATCATTATAAAACCATCTACTACTGCATTAGGGAGGGGTTCCTGATGCTGCTGTGAGGGGGAGATTATTGTTCTAAAATCATCTCATACTGCAGTAGGGACAGGTTCTTGTCGGTGCTGTGAAAGACAGATTAACGTTCTAAAATCATCTCATACTGGTGTAGGGAGAGGTTCCTGCTGCTGGTGTGAGCAGTGGAGAGGTTCCTGCTGCTGGTGTGAGCAGTGCATTTTTTGCACAAAAATAAAAAGTGCATCTACATTTTTTTTCTTTTAAAATAATGTTATTTTTTTTTTAGTATTAATAAATAGTGCTACATAGTACATTTGTGTCCAGAATGAGGAGAGCATCACATAAGGGACGTGGTGGTGGTCGTGGTGCTGCTGGTGTTGCTGAAGCTCCTGTTGCAAGGAGAGGACGTGGTCGATCTGTGCCAGCTACACGCACAAGTGAAACACCTTCCTCAGGTAGCGGACAGAAGCTTCAAAGTTATATGGTAGGCCCGAATGGTGCTCAACGAATGGTGAGGCCAGAACAAGTACAGGCGATAGTAGATTGGGTGGCTGACAATGCCTCCAGTTCCTTCACATTGTCTCCCACCTGGTCCCTTGATGAAAGCTCAGAGTTGGTCCCAGAAGTGGAAGACATTGAGTGCACCGATGCCCAACCACTTCTGTTGCAGGATGAGGACATGGAAACACCAGTGCAGCATGTCTCTGATGATGATGATACACAGGTGCCAACTGCTGCAGCTTTCCACAGTGTGCAGACTGACAAGGAGGGCAGTGGTGAAGGGTGGGTGGAAGATCATGTGGAGGAGGATGATGGGGTCCTAGACCCCACATGGAATGAGGGTCATGCGAGTGACATGTGCAGTTTGGAGGAAGAGGTGGTGGTCGCACAGAGGCACCAGCACAGCAAAAAAGAAGCAGGTTGCAAAAGTGGAGCGAGCGTCCCCTAGACAGTATGCCTGCTACTACCCACCGCACCCAGGGACCTAGCACACCAAAGGCAGCTCAAAGGCATTCCCCGGAGTGGCAGTTCTTCAGACAATATGCTGACTACACAAGACACGAGTGGTTTGCACACTGTGCAATGAGAGCCTGAAGTGAGGCATAAATGTTCTAAACCTGAGCACAACCTGCATGACCAGGCATCTAAATTCAAAGCACTTGCTGCAGTGGAATAAGGACCTCAAAATTCAAGAAAGGTCTCGGCCTCCTCCTGCTTCCTCTTCTGCTGCTGCCTCGGGCTCTTTCTCCACCTCTACAGTGCCAGTGTCACCTGCCACCCAGCAAACAGAGCATGTCAAAGCAACGCCACCATGTCCGCCACCGTCCCCAAGCATTTCCACACGGTCCCATGGAAGCTTACAGCTCTCCATCTCCCAAACACTGGAGAGAAAGAGGACTTACCCCCCTACCCACCCGCGATCCCTGGCCCTGAATGCCAGCATTTCAAAATTCCTGGCCTTTGAAATGCTGTCATTCCGTCTGGTGGACACGGACAGTTTTAAAAACCTGATGGCGGTGGCTGTCCAACAGTACATGGTTCCCAGCCGCCACTACTTTTCCAGGCGAGCCATCCCTTCCCTGCACAAACAAGTCGGGGACGAGCTCAAGTGTGCACTGTGCAACGCCATTTGTGGCAAGGTCCACATAACCACTCATACGTGGACCAGTAAGGCATATATCTCGCTAACTGCACACTGAGCAAATGTAGTGGCGGGTGGGCCTGAGGCGGCTAGCCGTTTGGCACATGTCCTTCCGCCACTGAGGATTGTAGTGCATTTCTCTTTGCCTCCTGTTGCCGCCTCCTCCTCCTACTGCGCTTCCTCCTCCTCCACCACCTCCTCATCCGCTCAGCGTAACACCTTCACCACCAACTTCAGCACATCCAGGGGGAAACGACAGCAGGCTGTTTTAAAACTGATATGTTTGGGGGATTAACCTAACACTGCGCAGCAGCTGTGGATGGGCATTGAACAACAGACCGATGAGTGGTTGTTGCCACTGAGCCTCAAACCCGGCCTGGTGGTTGTGTGATAATGGGCAAAATCTCGTAGCAGCTCTGGGCCTAGCTGGTTTGACACACATCCCTTGCCTGGCGCATGTGCTGAATTTGGTGGTGCAGAAATTTCTAAAAAACTACCCGGATTTGTCAGAGCTGCTGCAGAATGTGCGGGCCGTCTGTGCGCGTTTTCGGCGTTCTCACCCTGATGCTGCTCGCCTGTCTGCGCTGCAGTGGAACTTCAGCCTTCCCGCTCACCGCCTCCTTGCGACGTGCCCACAAGGTGGAACTCCACCTTGCACATGCTGGAGAGACTGTGCGAGCAGCAGCAGGCAATAGTGGAGTTTCAGCTGCAGCACGCATGGGTCAGTCGCTCTGTGGAACAGCACCACTTCACCACCAATGAGTGGGCCTCCATGCGAGACCTGTGTACCATATTGCGTTGTTTAGAGTATTCCACCAACATGGCCAGTGCCGATGACGCTGTTCTCAGCGTTACTATGCCACTTCTATGTCTCCTTGAAAAAACACTTTGGGCGATGATGGAAGAGGATGTGGCACAGGAGGAGGAGGAAGAGGGGTCATTTCCATGATTACAGTATCAGGTCACTCATTCACAAGTGGCTCGGAGGGTGGGTTCCTGCACCAGCATAGGCCAGGTTAAACATTTTCATGCCAGGGGACAGTTCTGGAGGATGAGGATGATGATGAGGAGGAGGAACCGTGTTCACAGCAGGGTGGCACCCAACGCAGCTCGTGGGCATCACTGGAGCGTGGCTGGGGGTATACCGAGGACACAGATGATACACCTCCCATAGAGGACAGCTTGTCTTTGCCTCTGGGCAGCCTGGGACACATGAGCGACTACATACTGCAGTGCCTGCTCAATGACAGCTGAGTTGCCCACATTTTAACTTGTGCTGATTACTGGGTGGCCACCCTGCTGGATCCCCATTACAAGGACAATGTGCCGTTCTTAATTCCCTCACTGGAACGTGATTGAAAGATGCACGACTACAAGTGCCCATCTGGTAGACGCGCTACTGAGGGAATTCCCAAATGACACCGGGGGCTCAGTGGAAGCACAAGGCGAAGGCGGAGGAGGAGGAGAAAGAGGTGGCCAACGCAGCTGTGGCACCGCCAGCACCTCAGAAGGCAGGGTTATCATAGCCAGAATGTGGAAAAGCTTTGTCAGCAGCCCGCCACAACAAACAGCACCACCAGCTGATAGGCAAGGTCTTAGCAGGAGGCAGCATTTCAGCAAGATGTTGGAACAGTATGTGTGCACACGCCTACACGTACTGACTGATGGGTTTGCCCCATTCAACTTCTGGGTCTCCAAATTGGCCACATGGCCTGAGCTTGCCCTTTATGCCTTGGAGGTGCTGGCCTGCCCTGCAGCCAGTGTATTGTCTGAATGTGTGTTTAGCACAGCAGGGGGCGTTATCACAGACAAGCGCAGCCGCTTGTGCACAGCCAACGTGGACAAGCTAACATTTATTAAAATGAACCAGGCATGGATCCCACAAGACTTGTCTTTACCTTGTGCAGAATAGACATTTAGACCGGCCTCACACAGTCATTGGTATACTTGTTTTTTTTGCATATGTCTCAATATTTTGGGGGCTACCGCAATTAGAAAAAAAAACAACAAAAAACAGTGTTGGCTACCTCCTTCCGCCACTTCCAACTACACCGCCATGGTCACCGCCTCCTCAACCTCCAGGCTCCTACTCCGCATCCACCTCCTCCTCCAATTTTTAATTTTTTTTATGTCATTTTAAGTTATTTCCCTATCCACATTTGTTTGCAGGGCACTTGTCCTACTGTTACCCCCATTTTGCAGCCTTCTAGCCCTTTCCATTACTTTTTTACAGCCATTTTTGTGCCCAAAAGTTTGGGTCTCCATTAACTTCAATGGGGTTCGGTGTCCAGGGTCAAGTTCGGATCGAGTTCGGCGCCGAACCCGAACGTTTTCATGAGGTTCGGCCGAACCCAACGAACTCGAACATCCAGGTGTCCGCTCAACTCTACCAAGGACCAATTTTTCCGCACCTGTTTGCCAGGTGCATATCATTGCAATTTTTGACAGCAAGGCCAATTCTTGTTTTCATCAAGAGTACCTGTATAGGGTTACAGTGTGTAGGCAACACCGACACCCAAAGACAAATTTTTCCACACCTGTTTGACAGGTGCATATCATTGCAATTTTTGACAGCAAGGCCAATTCTTGCTTTCATCAAGTGTATCTGAACAGGGTCACGGTGTGAAGGCACCACTGGCACCCAAAGACCAATTTTTCCTTATCTGTTTGACAGGTGCATATCATTGCAATTTTTGACAGCAAGGCCAATTCTTGCTTTCATCAAGAGTACCTGTATAGGGTTATGGTGTGAAGGCAACACCAAAACCCAAAGCCCAATTTTTCCGCATCTATTACTTCTATCCAAAGTCTGCAAGAGAGATACCAGCATTTATTAAAAGAAAATCTCTAATCTTGTTCCGAATGCACTAAATTGTGTCCTTATCATACAGATTGGCTCCCCAAGCTGTTTATGAATTAAAGAAAGCTTGAATGAAAAATTTTATTTTTTTGGCTTTATAAGGCCTCATACACACAAACGTTTTTACAGCCACATTTAGGAGCTTTTTAACAGCTTAAATATGCCTCTCCATGCTATTCAATGGCCTCATACACACACACAGGCATTTTTGAGCTGTAAGTTGCATAGGCGTTTTTAAGCTCCAAAAAACCCCAGGACCTGCGCATTCTGAGGCTTCAGCGATGGAGCTGTAAAAAAGCCAGACGCTGGTAAAACCTGTTAAATGTGGTTTAACGCTGTATGCAGAGCGTTAAGCCTTGTCTGACATTTCTCTGCCTCTATTCAAATTCAATAGTTCCCTATGGATGCCCATTGATTTGAATAGAAGTTGCAGTGTGACTTGTGTACTCAGGATCTTGAAGGGGAACCCCTCGCCAAAATGAAAAAAAAAAATTGCGTGGGGTTCCCCTTAAGAGATACCAGACCCTTTGGTCTGGTGTGGATTTTAAGGGGAAACCCCCGCCAAAATGCATACCAGACCCTTATCCGAGCATGCAGCCCAGCTGGTCAGGAAAGGGGGCGGACGAGCGAGCGCCCCTCCTCGACCATACCAGGCCACATGCCCTCAACATGGGTGCTTTGGGGCAGGGGGGCCCTGCGCCCCCACCCCAAAGCACTTTGTCCCCATGTTGATGTACATTGTACATTGATATACTGTACATTAATTGTACCCATTCACTTGAAAAAAAGTGTCAAAAATAAACACGTTATACAGGTTTTTAAAGTAATTTATTAAGGCAGCTCCAGCATCTCTTCAGATTTCTTCTCCCCTCTTCAGCTCTTCTCCTGTCTGTGCTGTCTTCTCTTCTCCCTCTTCTGCCAGGTCTTCCCTCTCTGCTGTCTTCTCGCTATTTTGCCAGGTCTTCTCCACTATCTTCTCCCTCTGTTCTTCTTCCAATGTGGGCTTGACATGATCTTCCAGTGTAATGCTGGGTCTGCCATGTGCAATGACTTAAATTGGCATGGGGCGGGACCACCCACTGATGTCATCTGGAGACCCAACCCCTTGTGACATCACCGCCCCATCATGCAGGGGGCTGACGCCAGAGCTGCCTTAATAAATTACTTTAACAACCTGTGTACTGTGTTTATTTTTGACACTTTTTTGTAGGTGAATGGGTGGGGTACAATGTACCCCATATTCATTCACATAGAGTGGGGGGCTGGGATCTGGGGGGCCCCCTTATTAAAGGGGGCTTCCAGATTCCGATAAGCCTTCGCCCGCAGACCCTGACAACCACCGGCTAGGGTTGTCAGGAAGAGGCCCTTGTCCTCCTCAACATGGGGACAAGGTGCTTTGGGGTGCCCCTGCCCCAAAGCACCCACCCCCCCATGTTGAGGGCATGTGGTCAGGTATGGTCCAAGAGGGGGGGGGCGCTTGCTCAGCCCCCCCTTTCCTGACCTGCCAGGCTGCGTGCTCGGATAAAGGTCTGGTATGGATTTTGCCATTTCTTTGCCGTGGGGGTTCCCCTTAAAACCATACCGAACTGAAGGGTCTCATAACTCTTGGGGGGAACCCCGCGCACATTTTTTTTTTCATTTTGGTGGGGGGTTCCCCTTCAAGATCCTCAGCACACAAGTCGCACTGCAAGTTGGATCATCATGATCTGACTTCTGGTGCGACTTCTATTCAAATCAATGGGCTCACATATGAAACCACTGATTTTGAATAGAGCCAGAGAAATGCAGCTAAAAGCTAGCGCAGCTAAATGCGCATTGATGCCAATGCAAAATGCTGAGAAAATCACGTTTTTAACAGCGCATTTTTCCTGGCGTCGGTACTAGCTGTACAGCTCATTATTTATAATGCATGAGGCCTAAACGTCAGCTGCTGCAGCAGGCTCTATACATGTTACATATGTGCTACATTACAGGTAGACTAAGCCTCCCCCCCCCCCCCGGCACTATATTTAAAGGAATTTTTCATTGTTATTTCTCATTTTGATGTTTTTTACTAACTTTTTTTTCATTTATACATGTCCCCCAGGGCAGTACCCAGACCCCCATAAACATTCTATGCCCAATTACTTGCATATACGCCATCAAAATGGGCACTTTTTGTTTTCCCATAGATCTGAATGGGGTTTGTTATTTGGTTACGAACTTTTGAGATGTTCTAAAGTTCTGCCGCAAACTGAACAGGAGGTCATTCGGCCCATCTCTACTCAAAAGTTGCTGGTTTTAATGAAGTTCTTTTTTAAGGTAGACTCACATAGACACACTAATTAGTATTTT